>QNGE01000904.1:84593-210820 GCA_008508345.1 Paragonimus westermani
TCGAATGCCAGTTAAGCACCTTGCATTTACGAGCGTAAATCCTCTGGGCAAATGTCAAAACGAAACGGGCACGCACAACGGCATGGTCCGAGTCCAGGTGGTTGCTCCAAAAGGCACGACAGTTCTTAACAGAGTGGCGCCACCTGTAACTGTTATATGATCCAACTGAGAAGCACACGGAGGTCTCCAAGTAACACAGTGCTTCTTTCTGCAGTGCTCGAAATATACAGACACTGTACAGCTGTGGTAGTCTTTCGCCATTGTCAGTGCGTTGTGCCCGGACACCAAACATACCTCCTAGCCGCTTCTTATCCGAAGAAAGACGACCAAGCTGAGCATTGAAATCGCCCGCTAGTATGATGATGTCTGAGTGTTTAGACTGCCTCAGAAGGTCAACGAGGGCGTCATAGAACGCATCCTTGGTAGCATCCGGACAGCTGTCCGTCGGTGCGTACGCCGATATAATGAATACACAACGCCTTTCTGATTTGCGTCGACAAACTTTTACCGACGTATTGAGTCTGACAGCGCACAAGCGACTGTTCACGGGGATCCAATCGAGCAAACAATGCTCTGCGCGAGAATTCAGTGCGATTCCCACTCCAGTTCGACCACGAGATTCAGCTTCGGCGTCACCAGAAACCCTGAGACAGCTATCTAGAGGTGAGCTCAAATTGATAACCGTGCTAGAGTCTTAGACTCGCGTCTCCGACACACAGCACACATCAAGCTCCAGACTTGATAGAGTGCTTGCCAGAGCAGCTTGCTGACCGACATGTCGGAGAGTGCGGACATTGAAGGCGCCAATGTTCACCAGTTGTCTTGGCCTCAGAAAACAACTATCGCCCGAAGGCACATGGAAGGCAGCGGAAATAGGGGGTTAAACAGTGGGAGAAATTCGTGGTCGGTTAGTAATGTCATTGTCGGGAGAACAATAACTTCTGATACTTCCCAGTCGTTTATGCCGCGGAAGGGGGTTGACTTGAGGAACCCCACCCCGAGCCTCTGACTCAAAAGTCTGACCTGCGAGACAACAGTATATAGGGTTTAATTGGAGGACCATACCCAGAGTCAATGGCTCAGTTGAGTCTCACTCACTTGGCAGTGAGAGGCTTGCCTAGCCCGAGGGCGCAGTGAATAAGACAATAATGTCTGACTTTGAACACTGCCGCGCGCAGCGGATGTACTCAAAGCTACATCGAGCTTTTGAGAGATAATTGATGTTTTTCGACGGTATTGGATAATACGCCAGTGGTCACAGTCAACCGTTGGGCGATCGATGTGTTCTTTGTTTGAGGGTACCTTTTGTAACCCACTGCTTCCTCATACGGAAGACAGCAGTGCCGCAACTATAAAAATAGTTCTGCTGTATGCCCATAGGATCGTGCCTTTATGCCTAAGCACTCTTACGCGGTCGGTAGTGCGACATACAATCCTATGAGTGTAACTTCTTTTCGTCTGACTGATCCCCTTTGGCCTGTCTGAAAAGGTTGCACCTGGAAGGACCAAAGTCCTAGTCAGTATAGCCTGCCGGATCAAAACAGTACACAAGCTCGACCACCTCGTGAAGGTAGCGGTCAAATGAAGGTGACGTTCAACTCAAAATAAACCCGCCCTCTGATCACACATCGTTAGCAACCTTAGGTGATTCATTTTCACCAGCTTTGAGAATATCGTTCCATCTAACCATGTCCTAATTTCTCCAACAATTTCAGTCATCTTCACAATGACTGTTGTCATCTGTGTAGATAAGTTTAGTCCTGATGTGCGTACTAATCCGAATGAAGGAATACACAGTTCATGTAGATTTTCATTCTGCGATACTTTATGGAAAAAACATGATTAACGAAAGTAAAGCACTTATTTTTCAAACGGACTTTCTATTTTTGGTGTTTTCAATGCTTTTGGTTTGTTGTGAAAATCACTAGAACACAGTGGATCACTATTGAAAATTAGCTACTACGAACAAATTGCAAATCCAAATCAAGCTTACCAAGTGTATCCACAGTTTGAGCTCTGTCTTGCTGAATCAGTTACAAGTTTTTGATCTCAAAGTACTGACTACCCCAGCAGATTAACACACAACACTATCATCTATTCGTTTACTGTCAATATCCGGAAAAATGAATGCAACTTCTATTTCAAAATCATACGATGACGATAAGTTTAAGTGCAAAAATTTCAATGAATCCAACAGCTTTCTACAGTCTCCCAATCTTCAACGAATACAAGCATATCATCGACTCAACATCGATAAACTGGTGTATCATATGTTGCATTCGCGAGAACCAGATTAATCACATGTCTAATTAATTGATTTAAAATCGTCTCCAGATTGTAACTCATTGTGGTTCCCTACTTTTTCTTATACGCCTTGTTTTAAAATTAAAATTCAGTTTCGTTGTACACAATGACACCTGACGGTTTCAAGATAATGTCTAGGGAATGAACCATCATATTATGAGCTGGCACAAAGTTACATACAATGTCGATTGTCTCCCGTAATGACATAGTTGTGAACAGCAAATCTTTGAGATGTGCACAACACCCACTAACCACTTAGCTGGATTGTGACAAGGCGAAACTCTCTTCGGAAGGACCGGTCGTAATAATATTTGTGGTCCGTGACTCATTGGTATTCCGTAAAAATGCGGGATCATTCTTTCAGTAGGTTTCTGGCCACACATCCACGTAACAGCAGTGTGCAACCGATAAATCTCTCCGTCACCATAACATTGCCAGGTTGAGTGTCCGGCGGAAATCTTGTGTTGTGCAAGTAGATGAATGTAGTTTTTTTCACACACTGTTGCCTATCCATCAAAACAATTTCACGTCATATTTGTGTCTCAACACAACAAAATACGTCCACATTTTTAGGTTCCATGAGAGGTTGTTATTGTCGATTGCGATGCACACAATTTCACTGTAAGGAAGTATCAAGAAATAGACATGATAAATTCACCAGTTAAGCTTTAAACCAGCAGTAGCTGTTCTCGGATATGAAAAGTGGCCTTTGCAATGTGTCACATTGGTTTTGTCGTGTCCTTGCACCCAACAGCAATATGAAAGCATTTGGAGCAAGCTTTGGGAATGGGTATTTCTAATTAAGAATGAGAAAAGGCAGCCGATTAGAAAGACAACTAACGTTTGAGGATCGACAGGGACTGTGTCGCTCAGTTTGACAGGGCTTAAGAACTCGGAACGAGTAGCACTGTGAGACCGAAATTCCACGAACACAAAGTTCGTATTCGTTTCAGCTCATCAAATGTAGATAAATGGATTTTGCTCAGAACAGGCAAAATTTACTCAGAGCGCCTCAGCCTCTACCAACAAGGGCACAGGATATACTGATACCACTTGAGGCATACTGAGTCGGATTATGGGTGTGACAGTATGAAAATGTACTGTTTGTCACATTGTTCCACCGGAGCCACCTTTAATGTTGTTAGTGAGCCGAATGGTCCAATTCTTCAAGCTTCTGCCCCACCTGGTCTCGTAATTGTCCACTGTGGTCAGTGTCTGGTGGGTATAGTGCGAAAATATTTCTTCTCGCACTACGACTTACCTGAATTGCTCAGAGACCGCAAACTCAACGTGCAATCCTTTCGCTGTTCTGGAAAGCAGACTGATTCATCATGTGACAAAAACTTGTTCAATAAAGCTCAATGTTTATGGTCCAACTCACTCTTTCCCACGCCACACACACGTTCACGCTGATAAGCTGAAATTCCAGTCCACTTCACAGCGGTGGTTTCCACTCACGCGCCATCTGCAGTTCTGCTTGGTTTGGGTACGTGATTGACGCCTTTTGTCAAAGGATTTTTGTCTCCTCATTCTCAAGGCTGATTTCGTTGCGCAGTGGTTTGTCGGGTTGCCCGTTTTGCCAGTGTTGTCCGCAATCCACTCGCTCTGTTTTTGGACGTCTCACTCCCGCGTTGATGTACCCTCATCGAATTTTGGGAAAGTCGCGCCTCCAGTTTGGTCATTCATCACATTTTGCCCCTTATGTCTCATTCGTTGGTCCGATTTCATTGAGCAATGACTTGTCCGATCTATCCTCTTGTCTGCAGTCCCCTCGTGATGGGGTTTTTGACATAACTTCCCGCTATGTGTAGGTATTTCACAGAATGTTGAAATACTCGCGCCTCCAATATATTCATCTACCGTAGTTAGTCAAACTATTTACATAAATTGTTCCATAACCCTTGTGTAAACTGAGTGGTCACGAACTCTGCAAACACGAATGACTGGTGTTGTATCTTTCGTTGCAATTCAAATGCGTGCTCAGGCATATCCACTGTAACTTTAGACTGTGTCCATTTTGAGTCTCTTTCCAAGTGGCTTATATTTTACTTTCTAACCGCCTGACCGGTGGTTAAGTTCCTTTGATCAAATCATTGACGCATCACTCTACCTAGGGTTGACCCACTGACCGTTTCGTTGTCCATGTTGTGTCATTGACCACACCAAACTGGGTGTTTCATCACGTTTGGTCACTAACTGAAAACACAGACTGCTAAATGAGAAAACCGTAACGTCCGATTTTGCTCAAAATCGTACGAGTAAAAACTGAGATTTTTATGGTGTAGTTGCTAACCTGAATCCATCACGGGGAGATGTACTCAACCACCACCTCCCACCTAATGTACTTCCCGAATGTCTTACAAAGTTACCAGTACCCTTACACCATCACCTACGTCCACTAACTGACCACATTCACGAGGAAAAAAGTCAGAAAATGACTGAACAATCTACTCACTATTTGTGTCCAAAATGAAGGCAAAATCGCTCTCTGTTCAAAACCCAGAATGCAAAATTTCAAATAAATGAACTGTTTGAGAAATCCTGCTGGGGTAGTCAATCCCCGGAATCATTCGGTGGATTACTGAAATGTTTTGCAGACTCCTGTTTGCTTCTTGGGTACAAAAGATTACTCGGTATGGGCGGTGGTTACTCTAGGCAATGTTCCCAAACCACTCATAGGATTCGAATTACAAAATAAAATATTTCAGGTACGAGGGAAATATTGGCAACGACTTAAAGCAAACTTTCCACGGAAGCGAAGCTAACTAGTATGGTCTTCACATAACTAGGCAAATGTACTTTCGCCGGAAATTTTGGTAAGTGAGGTACGGTTTTGGAACAGTGGGACACTTTTCATGCAGGACGTTTTGGTTAACCATCACTTTGGTACTTTGTTCAATTACAGGTGACAAAGATGTGAACGTCATTCACAACACCCAGGATTTGCACAAAGCAATTAACTATTTTGAGGAGAAGCAGTTTGCTGATCACTGCGTCCGTCTGAAAGCGGAACCTCAAGATATTCTCGATTTGTTCAGCGCACTGGAAATATTGGAAACAGAAAATCAAGAATTCAAAACACAACAACCAACTGCAGCCGACTCAGATGAATTTCAAATGGTCAACATTGAACAGCATAACTCGGATCCAGAAGAACATAAAACAACGAAGGCAGCAACAGAACAGGAAGCGAAAATTAGGGACGCAATAACACAGACAGAATGTTTCCTGCTTTCAGGTCTCAACGTTCGGGCTGAGGTGTCAAAACAGTTGACTGTGCATGTCGGTGAATCCATCAGTATTCCTCCCAAACATCCATTTGATCAAGTTTTAGACAACAAACCATCATGTTATGTGAATTGTGGTATCGCCAAATGCAAAAGAACTCGTAATCAAAGGTCGGCTACTCCTAGTCTATCTACGGGAACATCAGAGGTTTTGGAACAGAAAGATATCGTTGGTGAAACGGATTTCACAGGTTCCGTGCCACAGTCTGTATCTTCAGCCCCAAATATTGAGCAGCAAGAAACCGACTTGCCCGAGGGTATACCGCTCAACGATAGTCCAACGACTCACAAACTAAACACACAAAGTGTTGACGATCTGGCACGCAAATTATACATGATGGGGTTCCGTTTCGAGGAGAAAGTACTTAGACGGACGATACGAGAGTGTAAAGGTGATATGAATGTAATCATTGATAAACTTAGTTCATTAGAGAAAAAGTAATCCGAAGTAGTTCAGTCAAACTGACGCATATGCGACAACTTTTTATACGGAATGTAAACTGAACTTTGTTCAACGCATGTTCGTGTCAAACTGTTGGTTATAACAGTATCAGGATACATACAGGATACGTGTATCGTCAGTCACACAATTTTTGTCAACCTGGTTAAGGTTTCTTACCTGCTTTATTCTACTTACAACCCACTTATGATCGTCAGATTTGCATTCATTTTCATTCACCAATCAATACAATCGACTTTTTTTTCAGGATAGTGTCAAATTGAACAGTTCCGTCTTCATGTCCATTCTTGAATGCTCAATCTGTGCATAGTTAACGATGGGCGACCGTTGCTATGCGTGTCGACCTGAACATAGTATATTTCTTTGAAGTCAGTACATCCGATTTTTGGTTGAACTGGACAAAATTGTGCGCAGGTTGATGACCTCTTGCTCGAAAAAGTTAGCAGAGGACTGTTCGAATAAGTATGCCACATTTATTGTAATGCACAATTACGATACTTCGTTAACTAACTTATTCAATATGGTCGTGTATGAGTAAGCATGACAATCAAAACAACCGTGTCGTTTTAACTCGACAAACATAAGCACAAACAACTGCAGCATTGCTCATCCCCTTGACATGTTTAGAAAGAGTGCACAAACGAGTGTCGTGAACCGAGAAGGCGGATGACAAAAAGGTTGTTTATTCGAGAAAACTAGTACACCGGTTATACGTCTCAAAGAGACTAAGAACAATAACACTCATTTGCACACAACACTGATCTGAGGATGTTCCGGTCGCTTTGGATTCCAATTCTCAGTTCCTTCATGTAGCTAAAGCCATTCCATGTGATAGTGCCGTCCACCGATCCCTCCTGTATCTTATCCGTATTTGTCCCGCGGCCATTTCTGACCTACAGTGGCGGTGCCAATAGTATAGTGCGTCCGTTCTTCCTCTCTACATTATGTCACTAATTTTGTAAGTTGCGCCTAATAGTAAAACAATGTAATATATACTTATACAGAGGTTACGTCGTATCATTTAGAAACTCCTTGAATAAATATGCAAAACTCACCATTCTTATTCCAATGAGGCCTGTTTGTAGAATTCTACTGTATGCGTACAACGCATTTCATAAGTAAGATGAGTATCTAGGGGATTAACGAACACAACTTTGACGTACTCCAGCTAACAACCTCATCATGCAGGTAGATTTTTAAACCGGTGCACAGTCCCGCCGTTATACAGGCTTATACCATAGGCATTTGTAAAACACATCTGAAAGCTACCGTTTTCTCCTGGTAGACACAACAGAAATGTGACGTACAGTGACCCCAGGTCAAAACGAAAGGAAGGAAAACGAACTCATCATTAAAATGCCTACATGATCTACACGTTCTTCCATTAAATGCCTTCTTTGATGAAACTATGTCCAGAAATTCATCAAAGGAACTATCTTTTAAAGGTTGAAATGTGCTCAGTAGCCTTCTGTAAGCAAAATTACGGCAAACTTCTTAGGTCCAACCCGCCTTGTGTACACGGTGAGAACAGTGCGGGTTGCGGATTAAGAACGATATCCATAACTCACTCTAATAGGCCTATTACTGATCTACCATTGCCACACCAAAACCCATTAAGTGTTCTCTTGTGTCATACACATGCAAGTATGGCGTTCGCAGTCCACCATCACAACTAGATTATTCATTGTGGCTCCATACGCGGTCCTGCTGCTAAACTGGAGTAAACGCTGAGCGTTGGAGCGCAGATTGTTTTGTCGTTTAGCTTCAATCACGTGGCCCATGGAAAGTTAAACTAGTTAGTTTTCCATGTCCGTTTGCAGAAAAAACAGTGTATTGAATGTACATTGGTAGAGCCCCTAATTGATGTTCAGTGTCTACCCCGGAAACGGAAGTTGTGCCGTCCGACAACTTCCGGATGCGAGAATAAAGTCAGTTGAGTAAATAGTAAGATGGCAAATCAGTTCGTTTACAGTTCGACGAAACATAATTTACATTACTGACTTTCATTAATAGTTTAACTTTTCATGCTTATAAACTGCATGCGTTCTTCTCCTAACACGCTGTCCTTAATTAGTAGTAATAAAATGGAGGGCCAGTAATGTTGAACTTGTTCCGTGAATTAAAAATGTCAAGGATCGTCTTATGTTCAGAACTTAACAGAATGATACTAGTCCAGTAAAACGGATAATTGCAACAACGTCAACAGGTACACAGTATTCAGTTCAACGTAAGACAATACGCATTGTGTGAACCAGAGATGCGCGCTCGTGTGGTTCCCACTGTCGACAAGATGGGCAATCAAAATAGTTGTCGATTGTTCCATAGAGAAGCAAACAAAGCACGTGGAACAGTCGACGACGCATCACACGAACGTATGAGATGGGCTTCGAGTGAAGCATACCATTATTTATGATAAGTACCCAATTTGTTCGCCTGTCTCAATTGGTTGACGGCTTGTTTGCTCCCATTGAATAAGGTGCTTGTTTTAAAACCTTGACTCATTACGCTGGTTCGTCCACGGTATCGTAAGACGATTGATAGGAAATCGGGTTCTCTTCCTTGGTATGAGTAACACGCAGGACCTTTGTCCCGAAAATTACGCGGTGGTCCCCGTTAACTGCGCCCAAGACAAACCAAAAGATGGGTGCAAAAAACAACCTTGTTTTGCTCCGATAACATGTGCGACAAGGGGGAATTGCATGGTATTTATAGGAGGCATAGTGACTTACCAACATTCTCGAACCACAAAACCGAAGGACAGACATCAAAAAAAGCAGTTAAGATCACTAAGCCACCGATAAACATAGCGGAATAGAGGCCAGATAGGTAGAAAAATAGTGAAGGTCACCCCTCGAATGTTCACGACATTTCCGCTAATTATGAATAGATAGGACCGTCTTCTCGAAGAAGGAGGCGGTTTTTGACGGAAAAAATGGGTTCCTCTAACGGTGCCACTCACCCTGTATACGTAATGCCGATTTTTGTTCCAGTGATGTTGCTCGATTCGTTGGTCGTTCCTTCAGCGTTCATTGGTTGCTTGATGTTCGGTCCCGGTGTTTGATTTCACCAATCGATGAACACCGCCATTTGATCGCCATCTCTGATACTTATTGACAGTATATCAGGCCTCGCTGAGTGATCTAACGATGCGTCTTTTCGAACCAAAATGTAATACCAGCTAACATTACATCCACTCATTTTCATTACCTACTAGCCCAAAGATTTCATCTAGACCGTATCTTCTGTCGTCGCGTACTGTTCCTTCGGTGATGAAATTGACAGCAGGTATAGCCTCAGGTGGTGTTCGCAAGTACTAAACTGAATTCACTCCTGTTTGTCAGCGCCGTCTCAACTGAACCCAGTTCGGGCGAAATACGATGCTTCGTATCACGACGTCATGTCAACACAGTTGATCGTGAACAAACGGGCACAGCGATTGATCGAAAGATTAGACTCGGACCTTGTGACTGGTGGGAATCGTATGTATCTTGTGCACGTGCTAAGACGTTGCTGAACAGTGCTGTGAGCCAACTGTAATTTCACTTCAGACCACGGTTTAGTCCAGTTATTAAGTGTTTACACTAGTATGGTGATCGAGTTAATACTGTCTTATCTTGTACCGAAATCAAGGACATTTCCTGGGGCTGTAGTTGTGAATGACTCTGAACGAACCACTCAAGATTGCCGTTTGAAAGCAGCATGTCTTTCATTACTCCCCATCTCCCTCCCAATATTTTGGGTGTGCAGGTTTTACTGGCTCTGTAGTGCAATATTTGCATCGGAGAACGTTGTGCCGAACTGGTAGGAGGTTGGGCAAGTTGAAATTGTGTCCCGTTTACGCGAGATATGAGTACACGGCACACTTCCTAATATATTCACTGGTACATACAGAAAAGCCAGCTAGTTATCGTCCTGATAAATACATGTTAAGCGAACGATAGGATTATAGGAGTTGAACTACCCAAGAAGTTTTCACTTGTATCCTGCTCTTTGGCGTCCATCAGCAAATCATCCGTATACCTCTTGTATAAGGTAATCCGGCTAACAGTTTCCACGGCTTCTTAGCCCACTTTATATTTGGGTTTTGTCTGTTTCTGAATGTAATCTCGCTTAGTATGTCGGTGATGTGACGAGAAGTGTCTACGTAGGGGATGTAGTAGGACAGAAATTAAGTTCCATCTTGGCGATCTCACACAACTGACAATTCTCGAGGTTGTCCAATGACAAAATGTACACCCGAACAGCAGATATGAAACGACTCCTTGCAAGGCAGGAACGTGTCTCTGTAAGGTTGTCCTATGGACGGGGGTCTCTGGAGATGTTACTTATCATGAGCTTTACTCACTTTTGTTGCTGATTAAACTATAGTCGCATTTTTGACGAAACGTACGCTCAAAATATTCACTTTCTAGACGTCTTGAAATCAGTACATGACACTCTACAAGATAGGCTTCCTGATCGTAGTCCATTTATGGTTGCGATACATATTCAAGTGTTTGTCAGTCGTAAGCTAGTGCCGTTGGATATGACGTCCCGAAAATGAATGTTTACTTATAGGTGTTAGAGTTTAAACCGTCAGTCAGTAGAATCGATTGACTACTAGGAACTGTATGAAAGATGTCAGACGATCCTTAGACTTATGTTAGTCATGCACGATTTGGTAAGTTCGTTCGACATTCGCGTACATCCCACACACTTGGAGTGGTCGCCACTTGTTTATCAAAAATAAACCATATTGCATCCGTTCCTGAACCCTCAATTAAACTAGAGTGTGATCTCTATTTGTCGAATTCAACCGTTCATGCAACACTCACATGATATACTACTTCGTACTTCGTTGTCTTTACTTTTATATGTTGTACTGTTTCTTTTAATTGCTTCTTTTGCATCCATCTGATTGATTGTTGGGAGTCTTGTGTGTGTACGAGTGTTGACTTGTTGTGGTGTACCTGTGGTGAACTGAGCATTACAGAACAGCGTTTGCCTAGCCACTGGTATTTTCAAACGGTGGGGCCTGTGATAAAGGGATTAGCAGAAGCGGTAAGGCTTTAACCAGTATTTTGTACAAGATTTCCGCTCGCTTAAACTGTCGACCGGTTCCATTTTTAGCACACCAGACATTAAAACAGAATTCAGGTGAAAGACGGGGATATGTATGCTTGACTTGTATAGTTGTCGTAAACTCAGAAGAGGGAAAAGTACGTTTCACTGCATGTAACTGAGTAATCGCCATTAATGTCGTCTCACCGCAGGTACACTGCATATCCCAGCTTCCCTTACTGAACCTGGAAGCATAATTCCTAGTAAGAAAAGAGTGCCAAGGCGACTGTCACTTCAAAAACCGATTGATCTGATCAGTGTTGATTGCACGATTGAAGGCTATCCAGCCACTATAAAACTAACAAATAGGCCTGTTGACTCCTTACTGGTCCCAACCAATATACTGAAGGAGAGTCAGTTGCTGTGCATTGAAAATGCCAGTTTTCATATTCTCCAGCGGTTCTACCGTCAAAGAGACGGAGTAGCCACGAGAATTCCGCTGGGTCTCATTTTATCCAGCAAGAGCTACGAAGATAGCGGGCTGTTCAGCCTACAAACGTTACGTCGACGGTACATCCATATTCAGTTGATCTAAACAGGCAATAAATAGCATATTGCAACGGTTAACTAAGTATCACTCTAGCCTGAATTTGTCTGTGAATTTGAGGCCAACGGTCTGCCATCCCTAAACACACCTATAGGTCACCGAGAAGATGGTAGGATTTGAAGAACTGTCTATAGGAAATTCATGTAACCCTGTCAACACTTAAGCTTCAACAGTTTCACACCGTCTCAACATAAACGAACACTAATAAATACGCTGTTCACACGCGCAAATCGATTCCGTACTCACGACAGTCTTGCAAAGGAACTAGACTTGATCACTTCTGTCTTGCAGTCTATGGGTTACCCTCAAAAGTTCATAGATAGGCAAAAAATACAAGAATTACCGCCCGAAGAAGTGATCGCTGTGGAATAAAGAGGGTTTACATAGAGTTGCTCTTCAATGGTGGCCACATTATGCGGCAAACAGCACAGCGACTAAGAAATTCACTTAAACGAACATTTAATGCAGCTGAACTGTGTGTATTCTCTCGGATCCGGAAGCTATGATTGCCTTCACTCAACGGGGACCAGCCCATCAGTGCCACATCACATTGTATTTGCCACTTTAGTTGTAACTGCTGAGAAAATTACACAGAGAGATGCCGGATCTACAGAGTGGAGGAACAATTGCCTCAACGGGTGAAAAATTCCGTGTTACCGCAGAAGGGCAATACTGTCGAAACACGTAAAGATCCACTTTCACCTCTAAACACGCCCTAACCACTGATCACGCTATTGGTCCAGCTTGTGCATGCAAAATCCTGTTGCGTCATTCTAATTCAAGATTTCTAAGGTTTGCTGAATGGGTTGCAATCAGTCGCCCCAAGTCACCTCTTTGTGTTTAAAAACAGCAGTTCGTTCACTTGACCCTTCTCTGGAACTGGTGACATCTTAATCTGCTCAATGATCGTCAACCCTCTGAATTGTTTGGCGTAAAACAACCGATCCATGTTATTGCAAATTTGGTACTGGCGCGTCAACACGAATTGGCTGCATCTATCACTTTTCGTAATCGGACTGTTTGTTCAAAATTCTGAAGGGAACTAATTGTTTCAGAGCAGGAGATAATTGAATTCTGCTATCTACATAAAACTAGGCAATATACTCCCCAAAATACGGATTCGGAGGTCTATCACCGGGCTAATTTAACAGGACTGGAAGCACAACCCAGCGAGGTTGAATGGCCTGGCTCCGTCACCCAGCATAGATGATCACTGGTAGATCATCGTTGAGATAATCGCTGTTTCAGCAAAGTTCTCCCGGTCCAACAGAAAAATGAGATGCCTAAGGATTCGAACCAACAGTCAGACTAAACCGTTCACCGAGGAACAGGTGTCAACAACCGAAAAGTGAACTTGCCTTTGTTGAGCATTCCGCGTGGTACAGGCGTACCACTGCAGCCATCGGAGAGAACCGAATTTACTACCAACTCGCTCTTGTTGAAAGGCTGAAGGTGAATCTTAGGCTTTCGGGTAGAGATATCGAAATATACACATGAAGTAGGATTGGTATCGTGAAACTGCAAACCACTGGCGGATTTACCAGTACAGATGCAGAGGTGGCTCACACACTAAGTAGATGAGACCTAAGTACATATAACCGCAAATAAAAAGAAATCTGAGCATATGGGAAGCAGCTGAGTTGAACATTCATCATCGAGGTGCCTACACCTCGCAAACAAACCACCGAGCTGTACGTTGAAGTAAGGCGTCGTTCTCACGACTTAATGCTTTCGTTGCTGCCTGTCACTGAGTGTACTTACCTCACAGACAATGATAACATTCACACCATTCAGCCCATTTAGTTGTCATCTCACTAGACGTCTCCAGCCATCCACTCCGTGAGTCACGAGGTCACCAACCAGTCAGCCGAACCCGATCTACAGTGACCAACCTCTTAGTGAACTACCTCAGTTACACACTCCAAGTCACCATCTGTCCACCTAGCACTTTACGCCAGTCTGCCGTGGGGTCGGCAAAAAGTGTTCAGTGTGACGGACAAGTAGATGTCCTCAGTCGTACGTGACCTAATCATCTAAGCCTATGCAACTATGAGGATGGGATGGAAGAACTCGATTGACAATCCCTACCAAATTCTTCATTCCCAATCTCCTCATCCATTACTCAATGGTGCCATCCAATGCGAGCGGTCAAAAGCAGTAATCAATGTTCAACTAATTCAAGACGGTTCTCGTCACCTCCCAGCAACCGACAAGTTTAGCACTCTCAAGGTAATACAGCCCTCAGTGTCACCGTATATACGTGGTCCGGAAGAATTACAGAAATTACTCTCCGTCACCAGATGTGTGCAAGTTTGGTGAATACCACCCTAGCCCCACAGGTACGCGCTTCGTTTCATTCCCTACACATTCGCCGCCACTGATGCACCGTCTCAGATGCACAACCTAATCAACAACCTCCATAAGTTCATTATGCAACATTATATCTGCGTAATCGCAGCGGTATTGCGGAAGCACTTCTCACATCGAGGTTGTGAAGCACAGTCTGGACCGTTTGGCCGAGTGCGAGAAGCTTCCCGCATTGATTGTACCAGTTGTAAAATGTTGAACAACAATGCCTCGTCGTCGGCGTAATTAATATCAGTGAGTCTTGTACTAGGTATGAGGTCTCAGCTGGGCATCTTCTGAGTGCCGCAAATAGTCCGCTGTCATTTCGTTTCTGGGGACGTATGCATTTCCTGGTGCTGAAACTGTCAGACAGTTTATCGTAACCTTTAATCTGAGTTCGAAGTATGGGAATAAAGTGCTGACATTGTGTTCATATACTTGGTCAGCACACCCAAATGTGTAGATCGGTCGGATGGATCAAAAGCACCTTTCTAGTTGAGAAATACGGTAACTGTTGGTCGGTGGCACAAATGATGCCACTCCAGAATTCCGTGAATAGTGAAAAATTGGTCAATGGAAACTAGTTAAGGGCGAATCCACGGCTGTTCTTCGCTGATGTTTCCATCCCAAACTGCAATGAGGTGATGAATTGCACTGGATACCAGAACCTTAGTAATGCCTTGGATCAAGCTAATTTCTCTGTGTATTTTTCACTAGCTCAGGACTCCTTTCTTGAATACGGGAATTACTATCGTATGGCTTCAGCGAAGAGGGATGGACTCTGTCATCCACACAAGTAGAAACAACTGAGAACAAAGTGGCAACGCATCGGCGTATGTTATACATCCAAGTATGTGATTCGATGAGAACAGGAGCGTTGAACGAACCCCCGTCAACCATAATTAACAGTTATTTGATCTATCTGAGACAAGGTCAACGTACCCGGGAGTCCAACATGACACATCTATGTTCTCTACCACACCGAGTGATACATTCTCCGCTGATCCACGTAAGTTAGTTGCGAATGGCTCTTCAAGATCTATTCCTTTCTTTCACGTGGAAGAACAGTTTGAAAAACCTACATAGTATTATCGACGCCTAGCAAATGAAAGTACTATTCAAACACTTACCTGACAGATTGGGAGTGCTAGCTCTCAAATGTAATGACAACCGCAGTTGATTTAAGGTTAAATGGTCGAGTTATCACATATTTTTAATGCTTCCATCCAACAGAAAGTTTTATTCCACACTGAGCACTATGAAGCCCTCAAGGAGCTAGTTAACTGAAATGCTGTTATTGTGTGGAAACCTGATAAGCGGTCTGTAGTTATTGTGAAGGACATGTAGAAATATGTGGAGAAAACAAGCATCATCCTTTCAGCTAACATCGAGTTTCTACTGGACAGCCAAACTGACAACATAGTGCTGGTGGAGAAACGTGGTAGTTGCTAGTTTCAGATACGTAACCGAAAGATAGTGCAAATATATGAAGTCCATTTTTACTAATACTCAGCATTTTTATGGTACACCAAAAACTTCACAAACCTCAAGCACCACTACGGTGAATTCTTGCGATAGCAGATTGGCTTCTATCACGAACTGGTCGAGTGGTTAATTGATGTTTTGCAGCCAGTTCGAGGATTCGCTTCAAAGTTTGATCTGATTGACACATTAAAGATGTGTGAAATTCTACATACTGCTAACTTGAAAGGAAAAATGAGTTGTCTTGGCGCAAATTCGCTATTAATAATCATGCCACTGAGGGAGAGGGCGGACATTGTTTATAATTTTCCAGTAGCCAATCACATGAGGCATCATGTCCCAATCAATATTCTAAAACCTATTTTTATCATTGTATAGTGAAAATTGTAAATCTCATTTTCAAAACATGGGATGTAAACAAATAGACAGATTCGCGGTGGGTAACCGTTTGGCTGGGCGATAAATGTCTATGATTGAGCTTCGCCTCGCGTACAAAACGCATGACATTACGGTTTATGCTGTTGACATAATACTGTTCGCACAAGATAAGAAGACATTAGAAAAAGTATTGGATTTGACAAACTCTTCGCACTCGAATTTATCAGTGTCATGTGAGACTGAAAACGAATATGCATTCGTCTTTCTGGATTTTAACATTAGACGACAGAAGGATGGTGCGTTATGTCGGTCAGATTATCGTAAATCCGCCTGAAAGTATTGAGAAAGTATTGAAATTATTTGAGTTTCAGCAGCTTCTCATTCGTACAACACAAACGTTCACTGGTTCGTTGTCTATTTTACATAGCAAGGTGATACACTAGACACAGTTGAAATTTACTAGTGAGACCCTGGTCTAGAACAGTTATAGACTGGGTTTTACTGACGTCCACTCCATGCCGAAAGTGATAAACCCACAAGAAACGGTTGTTCCGAAGAAGCCGGTGTACATGCAGTTACCGTGCAAAGAAGATAGTAATATGTCGTTTTTAACGCAACGACTGATGCAGAACATCCAAAGGACGCTCAACGCAGCTACACTACGGTCACGTATTTGCACCAAATCACTCACAATTCCTCACATTAAGACACTGATGCCAGAGCTAACCAGTTCACACTATATCTACTAGTTGGCCTGCAGCTGCGTCGACGGTTGCATTGAAAGAACTGATCGATTCCTTTGTCTTAGAATGAAGGAACACGTCCCGAAATATATTGGGGATTTAATGTGTGGCAACCAAACTAAACAACGCAAGCCGGCTTCATCGATCGCCAGACATGCGCTGGAGATCGGTCATAAGATCAACCCGAGAAACGCTTTCCGTGCGTTGGTTTCTTATCATCGATCCTTTACATGTCATACCGTACTGGACCCCTTTCCAGTAACCACTTCCGAAAATCAGCACATCACAGTTATGACTGAACACCTCACAAGGTGAATCGAAGCAGCCACTATACGCGATCAGAGCGCGAGCACTGTATGCAGGGCAGTGATGGAACAAATCGTCGCAGGTGCTATGTCTAAACTTGGTTCTAAGTTTACATGGAGACTTGCAGAACCTGCGGGCAACAAGACTTGGGTTTACGAGGTTTTTGGCAAAGCGGAGAGTACCTTATGTAGTAGTGAAACTTCATGGCCCAGTGCATGTGATTAAGAGTGAGGCGAATCAACATCGAGTGCACGGAAGCCAGCTTTGTAAATGGTATGACACACCGATCAGAAGAGAATGTATACCAGTTGTGTCAACAGCACCGAGGTCGACTCGCAGATCATCGAGAGAACGGAGAGAACCTGAACGGCTTTTGATGCAAAAGGAACAATTGTTGCGGGGGAGAAGCGGGTTCAGGAGGAGCGGTCGTTCTATAATACTCACATCACTACTATTTAATAGTGGGGCAGCAACATGGACTTTGACATCTAGTTAGCCACGGGGAAATTACGAGAGGAAACATTGGATTGCAGTATGGTGTGAAATGATTTTTGGTACACAGAGAACTGGGCATTGGCGTCCATACCAACCGTAATGCTCTGAGACCAGTGTCGCAAGCAGATGTGTTTTTAGTCATGTTGAAGCGCATAACCCATGTAGTGGCTTTCCGAATAGACAATCCCTGCGCGATCCAAATTCTTGACTCACAACAATACAACAACAAGCCAGTCGTCCGTGTACGAAACTTCTTAATCTTAAACCTTCGTCTGCTTCGGTTTTGACCAATGACAGATCAGTGTATGGATGGATGTGATTTTTGATCATAATTAGCTATTCAGCCAATTAATTATTCTGATTTTCACCTTGCTTATGTGCAGCAGTTGACGTGAATGCGTGAAGTGTTATTACGATTTTGCAAGACTTGTTTTCTGATTTCGATGTACCAGTTAGTAACTACGGTAGTCTAGTAGTTATAGTATTGCTCCTATAGACTTAATGCGCCGAATATGCTCTCCGTGCTGATTTTTAGTAGGGTCGAAGCCTTAAACAGGAATGGTACGGCTGCTGAACAGCTCAGTCGTTCAAAATAAGACGCATTAGTTCAAAACTTGAAACCCGACACCACAAACAAGCCCTTAGTTACGCTAATTCCGTCTTCCATATCACGGGATCGGTGTCAAAGTGTTCATCAAGCTTGTAGCTGAAGTACGTTGACCGGAGTTCATATGCATCAGCGATAAACTTGAAGAAGGAAAAGCTTGAATCTTGTGTGTTCTCTTAGAAACGGGAAACAAGAAAATACACGAGTATAAGTGCCGTGATCTCTTGTGAGTGAAAACTACACAAGACCATCAGTATCATTTGTGGTTAATAGAGGATGCAGGGAAATCCAATAGCAGTGACTATTGTTCGCGAATGAAACGTTGACCTCTTAAGGGTAACAAAGATTAATTTCCCGTCTATATTCTTCTTGATTTCTCTCAAGCCAGTAAGATTACCGAAGGACAACAAAACGTAACAAATACGTCCAAACTACTGACCAGTAAAGAACTCAGTTATGCCCCTTAGTTGAAATAGGACCTAAGAACGAGGCACGAATCCTGTTGGCAAATCAATCTCCTGAGTATTGTCCACTCACCTGCGAGAGGCAAGTATCATCCTAGGATAGTTTGTGGGACATGTAGCACCTGATCAGACAGTCTTAGAGTGGATCGTATATTGGTGGTTTGTTGCGATCCGTTGTCTCACACTCGCAATGAGTGAATTAACGATAAGCACTAAATCCCGCTCCTTTATTCAGTGATCGTCTTGCCAACGTAATTCAAACCTAGTCAATAACCATCAGCATGACAGTAAGATGTGTCCGTTTTGTGGACGCTCATAAGACAGTGGTGCACAGCGAGCGTAAAGTTTCTAGTACAGACCGGCAGATTTTTACTGATCCATCTACCGTCTTCTATGAATTTACTTCAAAATAAAACTGTATTAACATGACAAAACAAAGCTTCTATTGTGACGAATAAATAAGCAGCCAGAGATCACTATTATTTACTTAGAAAATTTTACGCAACCGACCAGCTGGTTTCAACATTAGATTAAAATATTCTGAGTTTGAGCAATTGTTGTGTTTTTGTGACAGATAATCAACTGAAAAGTGTCCCGTTAAGTTTGTTTCTCCTATAAGTGCTGTTGTCAGGGTCATAACCACACTCTTGCATGCATACAACCCGCTGCGTCATCTAGCGCATTACTTATAAAATAGACCATGGGATTTGGATTTCTACAACCAACTCACGTTGCAATCCACCAACACAAGTATTGTGAATTTAAACTGCTTTACTCATGAGTAACGTGACTGAGTCAGTGTTGTGGAATGCATCCACTTGTAGTAACCGTGGACTTCAGCAGCATTCTAAGCGTACAAGAAAAGACTTCGCAGGTTTAATTTACCAACTGCGCGATGAAATCAGTTAATCCATTTCTAAACGGACCATTCTAAGATTCGACTCATCGTTCAAAGCTAGCTTGATTAACGTTTAACATTCGTGATCTTGGTGATTTCCGCTGATTATTTGTTGCAATCGATAGCCTATAATTCGCGGCAATGACTCCTGAGAATAGCTTGATTATGATCAGTTTTCCTGGGTGCGAACTTCATATGAGCTAACCCTCTAATTTCACCATATATTCGTATAAAGTTTCTCAGGCTCAGATGTTGTCGCAAGTAACATTGACTAACAAATAAAATAATCTTTCATCCCATCCTGACGCATTTTTGCCACGTATTCCAAGAATGCGCTTTTACCGAAAGTCTTGTAGTTGCCAACTGTTTTGCGTGTTGTGTGTGTGTGTGTGCGTGTGCAAGTATGGGAGAATCTATCTACACATTCCAGGCGCTCTGGGAGGCTGTTTCTCAGAAAGTTAGGCAGTTTGATTTTCAACAGACAGACTGTCAATCCCTAAATGAAGTGATCACTTAAGTTGAAAGATTTTCAAAAACGGGGTGTGATGAAGCTATTTCAGTAGCAGCAACTGCTTTGCGAATGTACAAAATTGGACGGAACAAACCAGAAATTTCTAACGAAACAATTTGCTTGCACTGAAAGAATTATGAAAAAAGGAAACAGACGCAGCTTGAACTGACATTCCGCACACAAACAGAGCTTACGGCATTTGAGGTGCATGCACTGAACTAAGTGGTTCCCGATATTGGTAACTAATTGTAAACAACACACGCATTTGATTACAAATTTGGTGTATGGAAAATATATTCCAGACAGCCCTCTCTCGAAAAGCGAAAGCTTTAGCAGTACACACATGCAAACGCAGTTTGACGTTTGAGTGTAGTAACTAAATATATGGTCACTAGAGCAACTGGCATAACGAGTGTTTGAATGCCAGCAGTAGTAAACCCAGTGACCTCGAACATTAAGGAAAATCTAGCCCATGCTCGTCTTTAAAAAGATTTGGTGGAAGTCATTCTGACCAATTTCCTTGGTTCCTAAACCAGGAAGTGTTATCGAACGGAGAAACAACAAGATGGAAATCCTAGCAACATTAATTTCATGGTGAGCAATGCGTCAACAACTGCGTGCGAACGTTCAGAACAAACACATGAATAGAAATGAGATAAAACCTGTTTGGTGATGTCTTCAGCTCTGAGGCTAACAAACTGTTATTAACCTAATCATCCGTCAGCAAACCATTAAAGAATCTAAAACTACTTTCTCGCTGGTTTCGTTAGCTACCTGCGAGGTTGTAAGTGTAACACTTCTGTAATATATTTCCTCAAAGTATTCCGATATCGGTCGGTAACAGACAAACTGTGACTTCACTACAGATTCGATCTCGGTGGAACACTTTGATTGTGTTTATTGAGCGAACACCAGTATGGCAAGGTAATTTCGCGAGTGGATGAAAACGTGAGAAGAACCTGTAAAAAAAAGCTTGTCTTCGATGGTTCATTAAAAAACTAAATATAATGTAAGTATGAATGACGGGATAGTGGTGGATCGAAGAGTTCGTCACCAATGTCAAAACATTCAGGTTTGTTTGAGGTCCAATGATCCGCTAGTTGACTGTAACTTTCCAGGTCTACACCAATGACAGCAAACGTTCTGCCCTATCGTTAACATTTTAAGAGTAAAATCCCTTCGACACTAAAATTAGAAAATTGTGCAAACATCTCCCAGGACACATCGAGAACTTGGCAGTCGGCTCAGCTGTATTGACTTCAACAAAATTTTGACTTACCCCTTATGTTAGCCACTATTTCTCAACACTTCTTTCGAACTCAACAACCTGGGTATACGCTACACTTTTCACAGTAATGTCACTATTCGTTTCCAAGTTGGTCACGCTGTTCCTTCACGCATTATCGGTAGCTCGATAACATGAAGAATTCACAGCAGCACTGGTACAGTTTCTTTGAAGAACAATCGTCACAATGGACTACAACCCGTGTGGTTTCGTCCACTTCTGTCAGATGCGTAGAGGAATTATAGAGCTTATCAAAGTCCATCGATGTGGCAGGCTTCTCGGATTGCTTACGTTGCATGGACTGCTTTCCGGGCAAGCAAGAGTAAAGTTTCCAAGAAGTCAAAATAAGATATCTGACATCACACAGATTGTGGGTTTGTATCCCGAAAATTAATCACGCTGCTGGAAGCATGGTTACACAAGGGTCTGAAAGGTAAGGTCGCTTAAATTAAATGTTTTTCCATTTATCACGCGCAACAAACTGTGTTACCGAAAGTAAGACAGAAGTGATCAGAAGTGCAATAATGAACCGCTGTGAGGGTTTTTACGTGTCTACTGATTTTATATGAGTGCATGTGCAAATCATTTCATTGTTGAGTACAAAACTATACCGTGAGGTGGTTTCCGTCCAATTGTGCCACGTAATACTTACTTATGCCTCAAGTGTCCTTCAAGTAGGATAGAAGATTTTGTTGACGGATTTTCAGTTGGCGATTTGTACAATCTTGAAACTTCATGATGTTCTACATACAGTACTCTGAACAGATTTTGGACCACGCAACTTACCACGCCTTGACTATACTGTACTACGAAATTTCCAATAAATTGCATGTATATGAATTGAGGTCAAGTAGAGTTCATTCGTCAGGGCATAATCGGCCTCGGGTAACTGCTTTATAACAGTGCTACAAACATTTGCATTCGGCCCCTCCCGTTTGTGAAGGGATTAAAGAACCGGAGTAAAACAAAATGTTCAAGTGCGTCACACGTTAAAACGAACGAGCTACAAGCAGAATCGACCCGACCAATAGGAAAGCTGAAGCGTCAGTACCAATTGTAATTTTTCATTTTATTGTTGCGTCTTGTTTATAGAATAGCCAATAGAAATTCAATAAACCAAGGTTTGTTTTGTGCCACTAAGACTGACTTTTGCTTTCCTTCCGGAAGGTAGCAATCCTCAGCATTGTGTGAAAAGAGAACAAGAAAACTGAAGGTGACAAAAGGAACACCACGACGAACCCAAGGTGATTGTTCCGCCCGAACCGCTGAATGTGAACAGCACGAAGAGACATGCAGACAACTGGTGTTTATGGAGAGAAAATTACGAGGGTTTCTGCTTGCTGGCCAATCTTACGGAGACCAGTAGAGAATATCAGCTGTCCATGTTTCGAGATGCAATCGAAGATGGAGGAAGACATATCCTGAGAAAGTGAACCTTCGAGGACGGAGAGGAAAACATGGAACCGAACGTGATCATTCAAAAAATGAAACGAAAATGTAACAAAACGTATGAATGCTTTCAGTTTCTTAAGAGGAATCGGTAGGCCGGAGAAATGATAAATCAGTATGTTGCCGTTTTGAGGAAACTTGAAAAATCGTAGTTTCTGAAAATGCGTAGGAGAGACTCTCATCCGAGACGGAATGGTCATCGATATTCAGAATTCCGCAATGACGAAGAGATTATTGAACATCCCAAAGGTGACTCTAGCTCATTACATGGACACCTGAAATAGCCAAGAGGTAACGGAGCAAAGGATGACATCTTTGAACTCAGACCACGGCCTAGTATCAAACGTTGTAGACAGAGAGAACGATTCTCGATGATTTCCTGCCAGCTCTGCGTTGGCAGACATCTTCGTCAGAAAGAAAAGTGCCCAGCATTTGGAAAGACGTGTATGAAGTGCCGGAGAAGAAGCCATTTCGCTAGACGGTGTAGATCGCCTACGGTCAGTCTAATCAACGAAGATGTTAGTAAAGTGATAAACCGACTCAACGGATCAAGCAGACAGAAAGGAATCGGTGCAGAGTTGCTCATTGAAGATGCAAGAAGAATATATCAGCTAGAATCCGACACACCAGTCAATGTCATATCATCAGGCTGCATCGAGGAGGTCAAAATACGCGAGTCAAATGCACGACTAAAAATGTGGAATCGTGAAACGACAAACGTTAACGCAGTTGCTACATTGTCTGTCACGAATCCGAAGATTGTGAAGATTTATATGCTCAATGTTTTTGTGGTCGATCGGGGTTCAACGCTCATTTCTGGTGTTGAGACCATTCACTTGATGAGTTTCATCACCGTTAATCGCGATGAATTTCCTCATAAGTTAGCCGATTTTGATGTTCTTGACCAGCATCCATGTGTTTTTGACTCGACTCTCGGTCACATGCCAGGCACTGTTAGACTATCGGCGGTTAGCGATGCCGTTCCTGTTGTATTACCGGTTAAAGGGATTCCGTTGGCCATACTGGATAAGTGTAAAGCGGAATTAGGTCGACTAGTTCGAATTAATATGGTTACTCCGGTCAAGGAGCCGACCGATTTGGTCAGTCAGATTGCTGTAACTCTGAGAAAGTTAAGGTGACATCCGGTTGTGTATCGATCCCAAGCCACTGAATAAGGTAATTCGATGCGAATATTACCGTCTACCAACCACCGATGACATTCCACCAGATTTGAGTCAAACCCAATTTTTCACAAAGGTAGACCTATTTTCGGCTTTTTGGCAATTAGAACTGGACGAGCAGTCCAGTTACTTTATCACATTCGAAACCCTCTTTGGACGTTTTCATTGTTTGCGTTTGCATTTCGGACTGAAGGTGCCCAACGAAATTTTCAGAAACTTTTAATCCAGGCTCTTGAAAAACTGAGAAGAGTCATTGGTTTCGCAGTTGGCTTGCTGATTTTCGGATAAACTTTGAAGGATCATGACAGAAAACTTGAGGAATTTCTGAAGCGTTGTATCGATCAAAAAATTCGCCTGTCGCGCAACAAAGTGGCTTTAGGAGAAAAGAGGTCACTTTTCACGGATATCTGCTAACCTCAATCAGACTTAAAATAGACCCCAAGAAAACAAAGTCTATATCCACACTGACAGCTTCTGAGAATGTGAAAGAAGTATCACGACGGAATGGTATGGTCAGATTTCTGAGTCGGTTCCTTTCAACCCTATCCAGCATGATGCATCCCATCCGCATGTTGACCAATAAAGGAGTGCCGTGGATATGGGAGGAAGAACAGCAGACAGCGTTTGATGAAATAAAACGGGTATTTACCGAGGCCTCTGTACTGAACTACTACAACCCAGCAGTATCTCAGGTCATTCAGTGTGATGGCGGTGAAACTCGTCTGAGGGCGGTATTGTTACAAAACGGAAGACCAGTGGACTACCGAGGCAGCATTCTATCGCATGCTGAGCAAAACTATGCGCAAATTGAGAAGGAAATGCTGGCTGTGATATTTGCCCTAGAACGTTTCAGCACTTATACGTTCGGTTGGAAAACAATAGTTCACACCGACCACAAACCACTAGTTTCAATTGTGAAGAAACCGTTAACTGCTGCACCGCGAAGGATACGGAGAATGCTAAATAGAATGCAAAAATATGACGTCGAACTGACCTATCAACCGGGGACTCAGATGCACATAGCTAACACTTTGTCCAGAGTTCGCGAAATAGGTTCCTCCTGCGAAGAGCTTCATTTTGACACTATGGCAGCTATGGATTACATTATGACGGAAACCGCACTAATCACCGACCTGAAAGAAGCAACGGTACAAGTCACCACGTTACAGAGTCTGGCTGAAACAATTAAAAACGGGTGGCCACACGATAAGAGAAAGTTGCCCGATGAATTAGCAGTCTTCTTTAGTGACCACCGTCAATTTATCCAGGAAGACGGCTTAACATTCAAGGGAGAAAGAGTCACAATTCCAGTGATATTTCAACGGAAGATGTTGGAGCACGTTCAATTGGCACATACGGGAGTGAATAGCTGTATCCGAAGGGCAAAGGAGCTTTCCTATTGGCCTCAGATGTCGAGTTCCATAAGGGACTACATACAGAGCTGTAATGCATGTCGGGCTATTGACTGAAAGTTAACCAAGGAAACGATGTTGATGTGTCAAATCCCTCAAAGACCCTGGCAAATATTATCGGCGGACATCTTTGCATTCATCAATAAGCAATACTTGGTGATAATAGACCATTCAGCGATTTCCACAAATTAGAATGGCTGAGTTCTACTACTTCCAGCGCAGTCGCTAACAAACTTCGAGCCCAATTTGCGCGCTACGGTATACCCGAGATCTTCTTTTTCCGAAAACGGACCACAATTCGTTGGCGCGGATTTTAGAACGTTTACCGTACAAGCAGTCCGTACTACAGTCAGTCAAATGGTAAAGCCGAAGCGGCGATCAAATTGGCAAAACAACTGCTGCAACTGGCCCAATTATCCGGAAATGATCCGTATTTAATGTTATTGGAGAAACAGAATACTCCGAACGAAACTATGTCCCACAGCTCGGCTCAAAGAATGTTGGGGAGAAGAACATGCACGCATTTGCCGATAATAGAACTACCAAAACCCCAATCGCCGAACCTAACTGAAGTGCACGATGACTTGAGGAGACGAATGGTAACCCAAAAGTGATACCACGACAAAGAAGTCCGCGACCTACCGGTTCTGCAGGTAGGCGACAAGGTATGGTTACAGTGCGTTCCAGAAAACCCACGGCGATGGATAGGAATGGTGGTGAAGTACTGCTGTTATAGGTCATACGAAATCGACTCCGAAGGGGTATTGAAGTTCAGGAATCGGGCGCACTTGAGAAAACGAGTAACACTGGATAAAGAGCTTTTCCCTAAAGAGAAGGAAATATTAGCATTAACCAAAAGTGGATTATGCTAAAAGGGTGTAAGGAGGTTGGAGTGGAGAAACGCATCGACACGAAGTCAACCAGTGATTCGCAGGAGGCTACGGTCAGTCATTGTCGGCAGTGCGAGCACACTGGTACGTCAGCGCGAAGACCAATCAGGATGGCATGCTGCTCCATCATCGGATTTTGTTATAACGAGCACCGAAATAAAACAAAATGTTCAAATGCGTCACGCGTTAAAACAAACGAGCCACAAGCGAAATCAAGCCGACCAATAGGAAAGCTAAAGCGTCAGCACCAGTTGCAATTTTTCATTTTACTGATGCGTCTTGTTTATAAAATAGCCAGTAGAAATTCAATAAGCCGATGTTTGCTTTGTGCCACCAACACTGACTTTTGCTTTCCTTCCGGAAGGTTGTTACTTTCAACACCATTGGGACATGAAATTTCGATGTGATAATTAAAAACAGAACAGTACTTGCACACGCACTAATCGGTCATCTTGTTCACGCTAACCCATTGGGTTTACGTGAACACGATGCGTTCACTGTCAAACGAACCTACCAGATCCAGTGTTTGTTTGTGGTTTAACCAGCACGGGAGGTGTGCATGAGCTGTAATGGATCCCCGTGCACCACTGATTTTTAGCATATTTTGTGACTGTCGGACCATACTGTCCTTGTCCCATTCTCCATCCCAGGTTACTTCGTAATTTCAACAGGCTAATGAAGGATAAGTATTCGAACCTTTTTGATATCAATGTATGCTAAGTTGTTCTCACTTCCTCTGCGTTCTCAGTGGCTTAAATGAGTTGCAAAACAGCCTATGTTCAACAGAGCTATACCCATGCTTTCTCCTCCCATTACCAAGCGCACGTTTACCGCCTGAGAGCCTCATCATTCTAGAAGAACCAAGTTTTCACCAGCCGGCAGAATAAAATACGGATACGATTTGATCACATAGTCATCCATGAACCAACTATCAACTGGATGCCAAACCCCACCGTAGCCTGTGCTCACACAATGTACTGGACCTAGTGGTCCCAGTCTCACATGGCCTCATTGCGTTTATGCGAACCCAGTATGTTAAATTGAACAAAACGGCAACGTGTTCTCAATAAACGCTTCCACTTGCCAGTGGAAATATGGTGAGAAGTCTGTTGTTCGGATCAGTAGACGTTTTGCGAAATTCAATCGTAGATTAGTGTCAGTATAACCGGGTGTTTGTGTGTGGTCTTCAGTTAGACTTGCACAGAATGTCGGGGTGTGGGATTAGCACCGCAACCGGTGCTGCACTAGTTGTTTGTGGTGACGGTTATGTGTTGGCGTCGTTTATTGTTGGTTTCTATTGCATGCGAGTTCAGAAACGGATACCACCAACTATGTAAGAAGATGGGTTATGTGAAAAGTGGAAATTTTGGAGGATTGCGATAACGAACGCTTCAAACTCACGTTTGAATGTAGTTTAAGTGAATCACGTGTTACAGATCATAGAT
This sequence comes from Paragonimus westermani, assembly GCA_008508345.1. Classification (NCBI taxonomy): domain Eukaryota; kingdom Metazoa; phylum Platyhelminthes; class Trematoda; order Plagiorchiida; family Troglotrematidae; genus Paragonimus; species Paragonimus westermani. The sequence goes on from QNGE01000904.1 coordinate 112,184, forward strand.
CTGGATGTGGAGTCTGTTCTGAATTACTCCCATCAGTGATACTTGAGTTTGTAGAGTTTGACTGTATACTTTATGCTTTGATATCACCTGAGCCCTGGTGGTTTAGTAATGACCATGGTCTAATATTGTAGGTATTTTGGACAGCGTTACACACGATGAATTGATATGCGGTGTCCAGTAAACTTTATCTGATAGCTCTCATGATATGGCCAGTGGTCACAAATCTCAAATTAACCTGAGAACTGGGAGGCAGGAATTCAATCATGAAGATGAAGAACACGCACAGGCGGTCTGGCACAGTAGAGTTACGAAGTTGTAACTATGAGAGCATTCGATTTTAACCAGCACCGTAGTATGGGAATTGTTTCCGCTTGAACAACCACGTTCATTCTACCCCCAGTCATGTGATCAGGTTGAAACACGTTCAATGAAACAGTGTTTATGGTCTTTCAGTGTTGCTACATGTGTACTCGAACGCTTCATTTCCCGCTCAAGTCCGCACAAGAGATCACAACACTTCTGGCAGAAAACGCACAGTATTCATTCATCTGGTCGAATAAGTTTAAATACAAGGTGCCTCCAAACTTGGAAACAGCTTGACATTATTTAAAGTTGTATCAAAATCTATTTGGCATCCAAAAAATATGGGACAACCGCGGACCTTTTGACGAAATTCAAATTTGCGCTACTTAATCTTTGTGGAACAGGTTAGTCAACTACTCAGCTCACATTGTCTCTTTACTGTACACGGCACACTTGATTTCTGGTGTCCACAGCTTGAATTGTAAGATATGTAACCTAGTCGTTTGAAAATTCTTCTCAAAACAGTGCGGTTTTATCACAGGTTATGATAATCATCTGGGATTAAAAACGAGGTGATATGCCATTATAAAAAACTTTACGGTTTCAATAGAAAACAACAAGCTACAGAAATTATCGCGCACAAAATCCCGTTGAATCATAGCAGCGAACTGTGACAAAGCGCTGACTTCCACAACTCATCATCTAATCAACCACTCATGTGTAAACACTAACTGATATCTCCAAACAAGATGATGATCCCGTTATATGCGTTTGAGCGAAAGATCACTTGGCGTTTAGGTTATCCTGGTTTCATAAATGTCTGTCCATATTTACTAACAGATGACTGGGTCTGCCAAAGTTAACAGGTACAAATACACGTGCGTTGGAAAAATCCTGAAGTGACGGAACCGAGCGTCATCTACAATGAAGTGTGCATTGAACCCGAAAGGAAATTATGCGATTCGGTGGATTGATACACATTGTTAGAATCGTTTAGACGCAGGGGTGTATCGATAAGTGCTTCGTTTTCATAATTCAGCGTAGGTTAGAGTCAACGGTGAACTGTCTGGTAGGATCAATGCGAGAAGCTCCACTCACTCTGTCAAACTGTTCAGACTGTGCTTCCCAATCTCCATGTGTGAAGTGCTTCCGCAATACCGCTGCGATTACGCAGATCGAATGTTGCATAATGAACTTATGGAGGTTGTTGATTAGGTTGTGCATCTGAGACGGTGCATCAGTGGCGGCGAATGTGTAGGGAATGAAACGAAGCGCGTACCTGTGGGGCTAGGGTGGTATTCACCAAACTTGCACACATCTGGTGACGGAGAGTAATTTCTGTAATTCTTCCGGACCACGTATATACGGTTATACCTAGGGCTGTATTACCCTGAGAGTGCTAAACTTGTCGGTTGCTGGGAGGTGACGTGAACCGTCTTGAATTAGTTGAACATTGATTACTGCTTTTGACCGCTCGCATTGGGTGGCACCATTGAGTAATGGATGAGGAGATTGGGAATGAGGAATTTGCTAGTCATTGTCAATCAATTCAAACAGTTCTTTCGATTTTGAAAGATTCTTCTGTATGGTTTCGGTTGGGTTATGTGATACCATTATGCCACAGAGTCCCCGAATTGTTGCAGGCATTGCAGCGTCTTTATTCGTGGTAGACAACTTCGCTTCGTTGATTGTTTTGTAGAGATTAGGTCACTTTTCTTTTCTAATGAGCGAAATCTAATGAAAGTCGGTGGATAATCGTTACAAATTGAGACCCTTCAGTGTTTTAGAGTATTGCAGTGTATCTTTGCTTATCTAACCATCGTTCGCATACCGGTTCTTTCGTGGCAATTTGGGTGGCTGCTGCGAAAATCAAAACTTTGGACTTTCGGTTTTACTGAGCTGAAGTCTGCAGGTTTCCATTAGGCTCTCTCAGTGGACTTCATGTCGCAGAAAATAGTCAACTAGCATGTTTGTATTCTCCGTTTGCACTCGCCTGACTAATACGAATGTTTCAGTCACGTAGTGTATCCACGGTTTTTCAAGTTTCGTAGGCAGTGTTCTTTGGTCTTTGCTTTAGCTCTGAACCCAAATATGGGCGGTCCAAATGCCGTTCGTAAATTTGTCCATTGTAGCTTAAATATGTAGAAGAACACGGCACCATGATATTGCGCATGTTTTCGGGTTTCAGTGATTCTTTTGATCGAGAGCTCTTCTTCAGTAGTCCTTGCATTGTTTCCCTGGTCATATTATGCTCCGTTAAGTTGAAGAGAACTCTGACAGCAAACGAAATATTGGCTTTGACTTACCCCATTTTGATGTCTTTCAGGCTGTCAAAGAACTGTTGAGTACTGCCAATTCATCGTTACAACAGATCGACGAGGTATCTTGAGCGTTTTTACATGTATTCAGCTAGATTTCATAATGCTGTTCTAAACAAGGACACCACTGAACGCATCGCAGAACAATCCCTGCGTACCTTTGGTAGTCCTAAGGTTTGCTTCCTCGATGTAACCTTAAAATATCACTACAGCTAATCGCTGACCTAGCCATCTACCACCAGTGGAAACAACCAGACGCTGGAAGCTACTCACGAGATAAGCGAACATGAAACTTAGAAAATAGCAACATACGGTTCAATTACTGTTCACTCCCACGGACTGTTGAAGCTACACACGAGAGATGCTCCAATGCGACCAGTATTGCCCATGCCTATGACGTTACCATGATTTATAGCTGAAGACTTGCGAAATTGACCATCACGTCTATTCGATGAGTCACAACAATGCACCCGCAATACTGAACATTTCACGGAAAAACTGGAAGACATCACAATGGAGTAGTTCACTTCCAGAATTTCGTTTGAACCGATGATTGTCACGTTCTCAGCGAAAGTGGAGTCCAGAAGCAAAGTACTACGTCCGCTGAATGGTGTGAATAAGCCACACTCGACACTATCTACAGGATGAACATCTCGCTCACTTCCTGAGAAAGTGAGTCTCTAGAAAATCACAACACAACCGGGATTTTGTCACACATAACAGCACTATTGGCCAATTGGTAATGTGTCCTTGTTATGCTTGTCATGAATTTCTAGGCTTCCGTTGACAGAGCAAATTGCAGCCTGATACACATTTTTCCGAAGCATATGTAGCTACGCTTCGAGTGTATGGTTCATGCGAACAACATAGAAGAAACGGGTAGATGTAAGACTGTCTGAAAGTTTCTAAACGAATGTATGACATATTCATAAATGCTAAGCCTATGTGAAATCACAACTTGTGCACGAGCTTGCCATGATGACTCAGTAATGAGAACGGTGCATTGTGAATTTGGTCGAATTCAAGTATCTCTACAATCTGTCGCGAACGGCAGTACCTTTTACCAGTCGATGTCAACGCCCATAGTGAGTTAGTGACTGAAAAGAAAGAGACTCACATTCCGTTGGTGTATCGGTATTCAGTGTTCGATAGGGATACTTAACAACACCATTGATGGTGAGAGTTCACAAATGGTGATAACTTACTGCGATTTAACTAGAATTCGATCACAGCTTGTTAAACTCCATGAACACTGGTTAGAAGAACTAATAACCAGGAGGTAATAAATGACGATTAATGAATAAGAACGATGTAAATTAGTCAAATTGATTTTAAATGAGGCAGTTTCATCAGTCATAAATAGAGCAGACAGAACACATGTGTATTTAGGGTTATTGTCTGTACTCCGGTCGCACTTAACCAAAGCCGAGAATTCGCACAGTCGGGTTTCCGTTATAAAAACAAGGATTACGCATCACGTTCAAATACCACACTTGAAAGTGTTCTATGATAAAGAGTGTGCTTCTGGCTAACTGGTGGTCTCAAAATGTTCACCCGATAAAACGTGTGGTATAAACACAATGAATCATCGTTCGTTTCAGTTACATTTAATCAGTTATTTTTGCATAAGTCACCGATGTATCTCCTCTGTTCGAGAAATACAACAGCGAACTAAACAGAACAAATGTAGAACTTCGGAGTTAGGCACATTGAAGTATCAACATAGGATCTTTAACCGAGTACGTTATACGTCGTCAGCACAGTAGTTGGTGGACAAATTAGAGTTAACAATTGCAATTCTCTTGTTCACAATACATTAAGAAGATTTCTAAGTGTGTGTTCAATGTTTAACGTTCCAGTGGTTGTGTGTCATGGATACAAAAGGCACTGTGTCAGCTCAAACCGCACCAGTCCGAACTCCATTGAAATTGTTACTTTCGGCAGATCGGATGTAATGTCGGACATGTCCGTCGTCCATCACTACTGCTTTTCAAGCCATGTTGAACCTTTTCGCCGTTGTAAACCTTGGCTTGAGCTACGGAAACGCGAATCTGAAGTAAGCGAGCCCTAGCTTAGCATGATATTTTGCCATCCATTCATAGCTGAGTATGCCAAATGTATGTTCGGTTCGCACTTTTCCGCTCACATTCCGACTACACTCAAGTTTGAATGGTGAAGATGATGCAATTCAACTATAAGTTACAACATCCAAAACAGTTTTTGTTAAAGTTACCCATGAGTTTTGCATTTGGAACTGACAATCTTCGCTCCTATTCAAAAAATTATCTCTCAGTGTCTACCGTCCACGTACCTGAATTTGAGAATAAGCCCGAATGTCTATTATTCAAATAGATTTGTTTTAAACGTCTCATTCTTCTAGAAATGCTCCCTTTTTGGAACATGACAAACAGATTGTGTTGAACATATTCGTTTTTATCCTTGTGGTCGACCTGATGCTTGCAACTTTCAGGGTATTGCACGGCACAGAGAACGGAGCAGTATGCTTGTAATTATCATACCTAATAACTACATAGCTAATACAAAAATTCCACCGAATGGCTGGTAACATCCGGTATAAAATTTTTCCCTGGTAAGTAAGTAAAATTCATTAAACTGCATGTACTATTTAGTGATAACCAGTGATAACCAACAACTGTTATTAGAAGCAGGCAAGCATATAAGTTTACTGTGTTACTAGATAGAACATGAGGACATTAAAAAATTGTAAAGCTCGGTATTATTTTCTCGGACGACACCAGTGAGCGAAATGTCATTTGGCATCCAACCGATAAAATCGGATACGGTTAATGCCAACACAAACAGAATGGTTTAACAAAGACAACTAAGTTATCAGACTGATACTTAACAAAAATAATACCAGGTCAACATGATGCGAACAGTATAGACAAGGTTAACAAGTACCGATTTATAATTTGGTTGAGATAACGGTTCAACAGTTCATGGGGAAGTGAGGTTTACCTTTGGGGATTAGCATGAATTTAACTGTGCTGATCAACATTTCACTTGTTTACAAACAACAATATAATGGTGAAGACTGAATTTCACATATATTTACGTAGAGGACTATCACTGGGCCTAACCTGATTCAAGAACCGTAAGCCGAAAACCTGCAGTTCACAAAATACAACTCAACTCAGCGGATCACAAACCACACAACTAACAACCGTAGCATATCGACAGTCATTTTGGTCATCACTACACTTCCGCAAAAGTGCTAGTATCGTCGTGTGCCTCTGGATGTCACGTGACACATCGTTGGATTTCAACACGGTAAATTGGCCCAGAGTTAAATATAAAGTCCATCACGTAAAACACGTGCGATTTTCACAAACAATCACAAGCTATTCCGACTGCGATTATTGGAATGAGTCGTGATTCAGTGGTCGGTCGTTTGTGCGCATTATGCCGAGTGATTAAATGAAGCAGGTACCTAGCGACATACTTTGCCCGGGTGGGTGAAAACGTTCGAGTCACGGTTCACGTTAATGTAAACTCATCCAAAATGCTTGGTGTGGGTCTTATCCGAGTAAAGCCATGACCTCCCAGAATAGGCGAGCAACTTACGTGAAATTGTGGTGTTCACAAGATTATAGAAAGCAGACTAACGAAAAGAGGTAGCTTTCAGTCGCATGTTTTATACCCAAATTCACGAAGTAAACAGATGAGCGTTTTCAAGGATTTCACTTCTAGTGTGTACATACAAAAGTTTCACAACCTATCACACAGCCGACTGGCATGCAGTGGCAATCGAATTATCACAAATGGCTACATTTATTCCGTTAATCAACATTGATGTGACTATCAGATGAAGAAAAAGTTAGCATGTTGACTGTGATCAATCAACAGTAGTTTCACTCGACACGTTTAGGACAGGAATTGATAGGCTGTGCTGTTACTGTTGTGTATGGTTGGAAATCGACGCAAACCGTCAGATCACATTTCAAAAATGCAACTTGAATGCCTTGAGAGGTGCATACAAAATAGTCAACTACGTTGAAAGCGAACACAAATTTTGACGGGTGTTTCTCTTACGTGTCAGGGACTGTTAGCATCAACATTTAAACGGGTATTGATAGCTACAATGTTGCTTGCTCGTTTTATTGATCCGTATAATGCCATTGACTCAGACCTAGGATACTTGAATGGGTGAACCATATTTCGTGCTCCCCCCGCTTTCTCAATTCGGTGGTCAAATCCTGCTAGAATTCACCAAAGTTTGTGATCTTATAGATCAACTGAACATACGCTCTAATTCATTTGTACTTAGTTATACAGGTGATGTGATGTTAGTCATCAAGCTCCCCACTAGAATTTCTTCGCGCAAATCGCCAAGCAGCCCGCCCAAGTTCGTTTAACCATTCAATCATACTTTACCACAACCTGATATGTTGACACGTAACTTTTGTTTATGGCAAGTGAACGATATCAAAATTCGAACGACCGTTATCCACTACTATGATCATTTCTGCTGGATAACTCAGAGTTACTCTGTATCAGAATATGGGTGTCATCTTATGTCTCCATCGAGTCCACAAAAGACAGGGAACTTCCATTTGAGATCGGTCGATTAAAGTCTCGATTCCTTCTCGTTCACTTGCACTACCACCTGACTCACAACTGGTCAGTTGCGTTCTCAGGCTTGCTGACAAAGAATGGTACACAGTTTGTAAACCCATTGAAATACCTATTACGCTGCAAGTAATTAAGCGATTTCATGGTTTTCCATTAGTATCCAGAATGTAGACGTTTTCAGCGGACACTCCATCTTATAAGACTGCTAGTCAGTCCATTTCTCCTGTCCAAAATCACAGCCTTCCTCGAGAAGACGATTTTACCAACTCAGAATGAGCGGAAATGTCGTAAACAGTTGTGAGGACATCTTCACTATTTTCACCTGTTCGAATTCCTCTATGCTTATTGGTGGCTTAGTGACCTGAACCACTATTTTTGGTAACTGTCATTTGATCTTCTGATTCGAGAACTTTTTCAGGTCACTGTGTATCATATACATACAGCGTAATATCCTTCGTGACGCACACGTCGTTGGACCGGAATAACGTCACTCTTGTCTTGAGAGTAATTAACAGGGACAGCCGCACTAATCTCGGGAGAAAGATTATCCGTGATAATGGGTGCGACGAGGAGAGTCCGATTTCTCTCAAGCCCATTAGCATACCATGTACGAAACAGCGTATACTTTCGAGGGGTCATTACAATAACCTACCCAATTAAATTGGACTTCCTTAAATGTACTCCATGGTTCTCAATTGAGTCTCAACATGGCCATTTGTTTTCACATGTCCTACAATATATTATTTCTGTTGCTCGGTTTCTGCACAAATTCACCGTTTCTGTTTACGGATAGACTATAAATCACGAATCGGCGGTCTGCTTTTAACCGTTACACTAACGTTTCTATGTATTTGTCCGTGTTTACTCAAGCTCACTGAATTTATGTTTCGTTTGATGCGGATGCGAATGTGTAAAAGCTGTGAAGTTATCTCCTTAAGGACCAAAACTTGATCGGGGTGAAGAGAATATAGTTCATTTGTATGTCTGACAAATTAACTGGTAATGAACGCTAATCAGTTGACGTAAAGCTTACACATATTGTCCTATAAAAGTGACGGACAGATTTCGTAATTCAATATGGAAAACAACAACACTAAGTATGAAGTGGAAACAATATTGCTGTGGCGTCGATTTTAGGCAAGGATAACCACTGTTTTCGAATCTATTTCACAGCCCCACCGAAGTGAAAAATAAAGGGCTTTCGTCACGTGGCTCTGCTCTCCCGTCACCGGAACTACCCGCATCGTTTAACCAGCAAATGTAGACTGTCGCATGAGCTTGAACAGAGATCATCATCTTTAGTGATATGGATTTAACAGCTTGATGATTTAACAGCTTCATGAGATTGATGTTCATCATATTCACATCCTCCAAATGGAAACAGCCGGAACAAATTGCCGCACTGAACTGCTCATAATATCGGTGAGCACTGAGTATAAAGTAGACAGAATGCATAAGAAGACGCACAACTCATTGGTTTGAAAGGGGATGGAAACAAAGCCGTTGTTTGTTTTGTGCATTAAACCCTACGGATGCAAGTCTGGAGTGGGAGTATTTGTAGAGTCAACTAATGATCTAAGTTTTATTGACCAAGATGATCAGTGTGTACAAAACAGATGATTCTATTCCTTGTGCTGTATGTTTATTCAGTGAGTTTCAGTTTCCACGGAAAAGCAAATGGTGTCAACATTCTAATGAACACGAGTTCAGTCATACTTGGGATTCGGTACTTGAAGGGAGCTACAAAACTGACACCGATAAAGTCTCCACAATACACGCTTCTAGGTATCAAATTTGTCCAATGTCCGGTGTTCAAACTAATTCACTCTAAGCTATTAACGGTAGGGTATAGAAGATACCGGACCATGTTAACCGTCCGCCACAAGTTTTACCGTGCCCAGTCCTGAAAAACAACAACATGCACTGTTTTGTTTTGTGACTGTTCTTATCTGATGCTTTCAGTAGTTGTCTAAAAAGACGTATCAATGTTCACAGAGTTTCATGTTGTTAAACATTTTGCAGACTCTTCTGCAAAGCGTACAGTTTCACTAGTAATAACGGTAGATTTTGTTTTCAACCAGTCAGTTCATTCGGTCTGCGAAAATAATTGGCACAGACAGCTTTGAATCACAGTCAATTTTGTGTAATTGTCTCAAACGTGGAGCATAACGAACAACAAAACTGAACCTAACGTTCCTTCCGGATTTGGAGTAAAGTTTGTTTATTTCAAGTTGCGCGTTGCAAACCTTTCTTGTGTTCGCATTTTTTCTTGCCACGATTCCTTTTTACAAATACTCGCACTAAACCAGTACTGTGATCTGTTGTGTGTCCAAGTCTGATTTAACGCTGTCTGTAAATCACTACGAAACTCTTTTGTCTGACTCCTTTTTCCACCAGACTTCAGAAGAATTAAGATTTCGTAAACACTATCATTTATGTCGAATCAGTATGCATTTATGTTGCGCACTGTGGGTGCAAAAGTTAACATCAGCTCAGCTACACATCGAGTGAGAGTAGCAGAACGTTTGAAGCAAATTGTAACACTCTACTTTTCAACCAAGTTGGGTAGCATTCTTCAGAAATGTTGTAACTAAAGTCATATTAACAATGGGACAGACATCACATGGCTAATTTGACGTGAGCAGACACTGACCCTTAGCACCGTAATTATAGGTCACTGTTACCCCATTATTATTGAATGGTATGGTATAGTTGATAACGATGAAGCAGTATATTTATGCCAAACAACACACGTGATGGAACGTTCAGTTAATGCGGGAAATCTCCCACCATACATTTATTCTATGATGATAAACACATCGGCTTGCTTACGCTTGAATCTAACATATGAGGGTCTGATAAACTTAATTCACGTAGTACGAGCCACATCAGCTCAGAGTATAAATAATCGCTGTGCACACATTTCGCAAGGAACTGCAGAGCGTGAATAAACGCTGGAGGGTTCGCATGCGAAAAGAACAATTATTCATCCTCAGTGTTCTGCAGTCATTCAATTCCAGTTGATCTGCAGTGTTCCAAATTACTGTCAAAATACTGATCTGTCATGCTGCCCCTTGAATCGACCTTGGGTTTGAATTGGCTTTTTTCCTGTGTCAACGATCGATCACAACGTCACTATTGACCAATATTCCTGGCCATTACGTCAGTCGATAGTGTTCGTTATGTAAAACGTGTTATACGAATCGCTTGAAGAAGCTACGTATATTCACGTAATATGGTAGCAACTCTTTGGATGTGTGGACTGTAGAAGTTCTATATATTCGGTAGTCATGAGAAACGCGAAGCTAGTAACAAAGCTTGTTGTCAGTGTTTACCATTCAATTGAGCGATAGTGTCTCGTAAGCAAGACAGCTATCGTCCAGTCTGGTGAAACGTCTGGGGAACCTTGAAATCGTAAAGAGATCGGCATACAGTTCTGACCATGAACTACGGTCTTAGCTCGAAGTTATTTCATTTCTACGTATTAGCATAATCTTCACCCCGAAAATCCGCAGCCCAGTTTGTGTAAGCCAATTAATCTAACCCCTTCGAAGACTTACTCGGTTGTCGTACAACGTTAATGTCATTAAGTTGGCGGTTTTACACAAACGCTGATCGCTTTTCTGATTGTTACATTAAAACCTGTTGATTGCTGTTGGCTTGCGCACACCAACGGATTTTCATCCGTTCATTTGACCTCTTGTAGAAGGTTGTAATTACCGTTCAATAAAGTGTATGGACGAAAAGCCCGGAACTGTTGTTTATGTGCATGAGAACCTGACTGATCCTGAATAGGGAACAATTCAGTCAGGAGAAAGTTGTATTTATTTACCGGTAACAACGGGGTACGACCTTCACAACAAGCACACAAGTAAGTATTACATGCATATTATTCAGAGGAAGGTGTGCGTTATAAAACTGGACACAACGTCATTTTTGACAGGGTAAAATTTTGCCCTCAAATTAACCTTGCGTATACTGTCGACAGGTGGATCTAAATGTTTATACAGTTCAGGTTTCCAGAAAAGGCCTGTCCTTCACTGGTCCATTAGTGAAGAGACAACTGAACTTGTGAAAGTGTTCTCCAATGGTAACCAATACACACACCGTTGTAGTGATCTACGGTAACGTTTCTGCAAAAATTCGCACGATGCTCATTTTGCCGGGAAAATCGTCAACGTCCAGAGAGAAGTTTCCAGACGCATACTTGTACTACATAAAAGAAATCTAAATGAAGCGGAAATACAAATTGCACGAAATCTTATGATTTTTGATCGATTTCAACAGACGGGCATGTTGTTCATTCAGTTGCTTCAGCCTATGTACGGAAATACAATAGCTTCGTTTAAATCATTCACTTAGACCAGGTTTTATCCGATTAGTTTGATTCTTTAGAACTGAGCAGACAACTGACAGAAGATTTCCTACTAACTTGCAGATAACCTATACAGCTACACAATGTTTTAACTAGATCGGCCGTATAATTTCCAAGAGAAGTATCGTTAGATAGTCACGCATTCGTAGAAACAAAATATCTTAATTGCGCACCAGGAAATAAAACTTACATGTTAATTATCACTCAAAATGGACTGCAGCCTTCGCATTTCCATGGTTGAAAAAAACATACATCTGGGTTTCGACTTTGTTGGAGCTTCTCAGTAGCATATGTTTATGCTACGACTAGAAATAGAACTCCGGCTGCGCTTTCAACCATTTTGGCCATTACGTCATTGATATCAACTTGGGAGTGGACGATTTGTCATTTTCAAAGACTTATCCACATTAGCGTATGAGTATTTTTCAGATTACCCGTTAACCACAAGAGACCACACAGTGGCTATTTTCTTAACTTCTGCCGGTTACGCTATACGTTCGATTTAAAATCACAGAAATCTTTGAAGATGTTGAAATTGTATCCGGATTTCGAATAAAAGACCGATAATTTCGGTCAATAAAATTCTAATCTCAGCCAAAATCGATTGCAGCCTTCACCTTCACAGAGGTGTTGCCAAAACGTTCTGCAGTGAAGTTTCGTCACCATCAGATTTTGTTCACATAGTCTTGTTCAAAAGGAGTAAGGCTTTTGAATTCAGCCCTGTTTGTCTTCGTCCTTCACAATTCCGATCTGGTCGCCGTTTTCAGAACTCAAAACGTTTTCCTGTGACACTGTCCAGTGCAATCGGGAACAAGCAACACACTTCACTGCAATTAGAGCCGTTCACAAATTGTCATTCCATAGCACATAGATCAGACCAACGAAAAATCACGTACCAGTTAAAGCATTCATAGATAGTCAAGAGGGAAGCGTCGTTCCAGAATTGTCAGATTGAAGCAGAAGACATATTTTACTTTATTCTATGGAAATAGCGTGTCATAACTGCCGGAAAAGATTTCGGGCTAGGCAGATCGTTAGATACAATATACATGTACATCAGGAGTAGATCTGTGTAGTTTTGTTTTATAGGTTAAATGACATCGGCACCAATAGACGAAAATGCACGTATTCTATCCCTGGATTCGAACCGAGTCATCTAATGGCAAAACACGAAATCGGATGAGTAGCACCAGGTTTCTGTAAAAATTTCACCGAAACATGGTTCACAACCGGCTGCAATCCTCATTTTTTTGTTGAAACTTCAGTTAGCCCTTTGGGAAGGGAAACACCATACTTCAGTTTCACTCTGTTCAGGGCTCATCAATGTTAAAAGTTTGGATCATTACCAAGAGTTAAATTCCGATTGTATTTTCATAAAGCAACTCTGTAGACAACTGGATCATTGGCCACACGTCAGGCGATGACTATAAATGATACTCAGGTCTTCTTATGGTCCTTATGAAAGAAACAGTAACTGTTCTATTGGCTGTAGTCAAGATCCTTACTGAGAGAACTCTCCAGGTTGAAAACAAATATCATCAGAGTTGTTGAGTAATATCTTGAACACCGATAAGTCATAAGACATTTTGGTTAAATGTATACCAATGTTTCACCCTAATGACGAGTTTAAATCAGTGAGAAGTAGACTACAGTGCATGTTTTCGAAAGCGTTTAACTGGAAATTTTATGGAAGTGCAAAGGCGACGATCATCTGTGATTGATGTTCAATTTATATCACCCAAAACTTTCTAATCCTCGGAAGCCAACAAAACAGTATTTACCTCAAGCTGATAATTTCGCAAGTAAATCAATGCGCACTAGGTTAATTTGAGCAAACGGTCAGAGCAACTATTGTAATCGGAAAAATACATATGGAGTGTAAACACGTTACAGGGCAGCAGAGCCATACTACCTAGGCGTGCAAGCCGATACACTCTGTGCACGTGGCGTCATTGACTAATTAATCGTAGCACGCAAATTGATTCCCTCAGAATGGAGCTGTCACGTCACTCACACATTCAATCTCAACAACCCGCTCCGTCTTAGTCGAAATAGCCTGGTCGCGCTAATCTGAAAATCGATTGTACTCAGGATTGTCGGCGGTCGGCTGTGTTTGGCGCAATATCCCAATGTACAGTGTTTGGGCAGAGTGCCCAGCTAGACCGACCGATGCGATAAAAACCCACATATGTAGAACTTACGAGCCCCATTAGTATACATTCTTGCTGGAATCAAGTGGCTGATAAACATCTGACGAACCGTTTGACAAGGAAGACATGGTTGAACGAACGACACTAATGAGAACATCCAAGTTTGTTAAACGATCAGTCTGCCGTCGGCTAAATGATTCTTTGACCACTGATGAGTAGTCGGGGATTTGGTTTATTTTGAAGCTGACCATCACTCACATTTGATCGCTGTCTTTGCATTCAGATCGAATTTCCAGCCAACCTCTTTCGAAAAGAAGCACTAGACTCGAGTTTCGCTCTCATTTGAGCTCATCAGTAATGCATATCCTTGCCACGGCCGGGATTTCAACTTCGGCCATTCCAATCATGAGGCAACCATGTTGATCACTGCGCCATCCACCGATTTATCAAATCAAGACGATACTTGGGATTACTGATGAGTCGTGGTGCTTCTTTTCGAAAGAGGCTGGCTGGAAAGTCTGTCTAAATGCGAACGCTGTGATCAAATGTGAGTGATGTTCAACTTGAAAACAAATCAACTCCCCGACTTCTCGTCAATAATCTAAAATATAATCTTGCAGGTTTAATGAGTTCAGTGATCTCGACCTGTCTTGGAAGTCCTCATCGCGGGGTTATCGACTGGAGTTAGCAGGACAGTTACTGCGTCTCTTCTCGAGACGATTGTAGAACCTGATCATTGCTCACAAGCCAGACTGGTTGAGCGTTCGGTCGTGCCTAATGTGAGGTCAATGGCGCAGTAGTAAACACGGTCGCCTCATGGAAAGCGTGGCCAGAGTTCGAATCCCGTCCGTGGTAATGATATACATTGCTGATGAGCTCTAATGAGAGCGAAACTCGAGTCTAGTGCTTCTTTTCGAAAGAGGTTGGCTGGAAATTCGATCTGAATGCAAAGGCTGCGATCGAATGATTCCTTGATCGTTCTATGGCAGAAACCTCTTAAAACCTACCGGAAAATTAGATTTTCCCAAAAATGAATTACTCAGAACCACAGAGCCGGTGTTACCCCGTCGCTGTCCGTAGGCTCTATGATTACGATTACAATAATACCGACTCCCGGATCATTAAGTCAACAAGATTTTAGACGTCGATGTGAAAACTTTATCGAACAGTTTCAAATAAATAGCTCTTGTGCCATGTTCGGGTCGTTTTTTTACTTTTAAAGCAGTAATCATTTCTTTCTACAAGGTTTACGTCCGTCAAATCTCCACTGAAAGTAAGGAAATAAATAATTTTTTAGTGGTTCAAATGGGTGTTTTTGTGTCAGTCATCGAGAACGTTTGCTCACCAGCAAACAGGCTTTTTTGTTTAAATGATTTCATTCATTTTTTTCGGAAACCAAAATCATTCTGTATGGATGATTGAATTATCTCAACAGAGTAACTGAAGGCTTCGCAATTTGAGTCTCATATAGCGTTGTCAGCCATCCAGACGAAGAGGTGGTGTCGTGACCGACTCGAATGAGGAATAGTGCCCATAGCTTAAACACATTCGATTCACGTAGTTTGTTCGCTGCTGCGGGCAAACGCACATAGGCAGGACTGATAGAAAGTCTCGAACGTGAATACATAAACATAATTCAAAGTCGATGGTGAATACACAGTCTTATTCAACCACTCAAATTGACAGTCATTCTCACAAAAATTCTTAACCGACTGCTGGGTATCTGTTTAAATAGGGCCTCTAGTTGGATTCGAATTCAGAGTTCAGTGGGATTGAGTATTATAGAAAGCGCTGATTGTTCATAGTGATGGAGTTCTTACTAATTGTCAAACATCGGTCATAGTTGTAATCACAAAGGAAGCAGCTGTGACGTTGAGGTCGTTACTGTTTTGACAGACGCGCTGGCATAACACTTCGGTTCTTTAGTTCCCAATTGTCCCACGTCGGTTTGTTTTATTTATGTTAAACGTTACGAAACTGATGATTCAATGACGGTATTGCATTCACCTGTTTCCACACAGTATCCAGGTGGATGACCAGTACAGAATGCTTCAAAATGTGAAACAGACTGAAAATCCGTGTAAACAAAGAAAACACTGTGTGCAGACCGCGTTCTGAGAAGTGCGAAAAACTGCATATGGAAAATTCTGGTCCTGATCACTACGCCGACTGTCTACTATCATCTCCTGGTTTATTGCCCTACCACTGTTTGGAAATAAATAACTCGAACTTATCGAATCGTGGAAAGTAATATCAAGTTTATCGTTCTGGGGTGTGCTGACAAGAATATATGGAAAAAAGTAGACGCGGAATTTCCCTGTGTATAAACTGAAGATCACTCACAACTGATCGCAGCTGTTGCATTCCCATAATGCGACAGCTGCGATCAATTGTGAGTGATGTTCAATTAATCTGAAAGCAAAACTGCTCATCGCTGTTTCTAGCGTAATCATAAAAACACTATGAAGGACAAGCTGGCTTCCACTGACTCGTCATCAAGCTGAACACAGTGTTACAAAGGAATCATTAGTTTGGCAAACGAAGAACAGACGGTTGGTTACGTGACATAAGTGTGGCCTATTTAGGCTGATGATGAATTATTGAGAAAGCGGTCTTACAACACATTATTTGCTATCAGAAAATTACGCTGATTTCATATAATATATCGCGGTTCAGTATATTCACTGAAAGGTGGACTGGATGGCACAAACCGTGTACTCAGACCGTAGTTACTCAAGCGCTTTGGCTATCTTTCACTTGCTAGAAGTTAACGATGGTATACGACTGAGCAAAAGTTGGAACTGCAACGCCTCGCCTGGGAATGTCAAATTTAGTGAATTTCACTTTTGAAATCAGTTGAATCACCATAGTGTTTGTACGTCATTTTGAGTTAACTAAATTTTGTTATTTTCCGCATTTCAAACTTCTCTTAAGTTTACAGGTACGTTTCATGTCTAAAAAAACTCAACCCCAAAACACACTCTTATTCACGAAGGTTACATGCTGTTCGTTCTTTAACCGTCCCGTGTGTTTTGTGTACGGTTCTCTGGGAATTTTAAGAATGATAGAATCTAATATCTATTGCAGTGTATTTTCGGATCGCTGAAGTGGATTCGAAATACTTTGGATTAACAGGACGAATCAGATCCATTAGAATCATCTGCACGACCTAGTGTAAGACAGTTTTCTGTTGTTCTCATCATTGCTTTCCCTCATGTTAGCTCCCCGGACGTACATATAGAGTTGAGATGCACCACATTATCATCCTGTGCTTGATGTCGATCGATTTTTGGTTTGAACTTCAACAATCCAATAAGTCGATATTCCTTTCTTCCTGGTCATAGTTTTCTTGGGTCACTGAGAATAAAACAGCTGATTAACTTATTGGTTCATTTAAGCAGAATAGACGAAGCAACCATAAAAAACGTTGTAACTCTACCGCGTACATCCTTCATTCTCATATATAATGATCACTTATAGAGAACTAGTGCGCTCAGGCTTCACTGAGCATTTGATAAACGGCAGCATTTGATAAACGGTCAGCAATTTATTAAAAATGGTCTACTCCAAAGGACGTTATCCAAGATCTGATTTTCAGCCCGTCGCACCACAATTGATTAATGAGAACAGTAGTCAGGGGGACTGTACTGGGCATTCAGTTTATAACTTATCATCAAAAGATCAACCGTTAAATTAATTATAGACAGTATAATTTCGGAAATCATGGCAGACGGGGTGTCTGAAAGGCAATTTCTCCGGGCTTCTCAACTGCCTATCAGCTTGGCGAAATAAAACGCTCAATCACCCGGTGAATGTTGCAACTTCGACTGTGTCCCGCATTCGACCGGAACAGATTTGATCAGCTTCAGTGAATAGCTATATAAATTGCATGGATTGAGATTGCGAAAGCACTCACATTTTACTCCTGGTTGCTGTTATTTGATCGAGTAAACCCCGAAGTTGTACACAACTTCCCTTAATCTTGAAAATATAATGTACTTATAAAAACTACACCTCTTCACAAAGTTACAGGGTAATAAATCCGGGTTGAAATTGATTCAAAAACCGAGAAGTATAAGTTAGCGAACAAATGAAAGTCACTTCGAATCGATAAACATATTCTAGGGAAAGTAAAGCCGCAGGCTATGTTTGGCAAAATGACAGGTTAGAAAAATGCTGTAACTGGATCTACGGCTTATGACCGTGTAAACGGAACCGAATGACGGCCAATGAAACGGGACAGAACGGAACGACTGTCAACGGTAACGAACAACGGAGTGCAAAGTGTACATGGTCAGTGAGTCTCTTCCCATCCACCCAGGGCTACCACATGTACACAGGGAAAGATTGGCCTTCAAACAGAGCTACTTTATACCACTTAGCCTGGAGACAACATGGTTACATACCCGTTCGTATTCATCGGATTTGGGATTAGCAACAAAACAAGGTCAAACGAATTGGCCAGACAAAAGTCCAGACAGTGTAGATCGCACGTGTAGTCGGGATGACAACAACAGTTCTCACGATGTCTGAGGACGTTCGTGAAGACCGGAGGAGTACATGCCCGTGGAAAGGGTGAAGGTCACACAAAAGGGTACATTGTTAGTTTTTTATCGCAGTATTTTCGGGAGACTGGCGACTTCGGAGGTCACTTATCTAGCGCTTGCTAACTGAAATCTCGGAAGATCAACTGCTTTCAAAGTTCGTCGAAATTGGATAGGCGTTATCAATCTCACGACCATTTCTCAATGATATATCAGTTACTGCAAAACAGACGTGAGAGTTCCCATCTATAGCACTCGATTTCCGGGTGTTCAGATTGCCTTTTTCCGAAGGACGGAAAACAGTCGAGGATTGCTGGTTTGAGACAGAGTAATGCAAAACATACTGACCTTGATATAAAACATCCTACCCCAGTTAAGAATTTGAACAGCGAAATCAGAAGATCGGTTTTGCAAGATGGTAATACCATTTCGTATGTTCCAGTCAGTTGCTAACACATAACAACAGTGAAATTAAAAAAATATTTAAGCGAATTAAGTTCATGCATCAAGTCAATGTATACACTAGTCTGTCATTGGTCAAAACCATGGTAGACGGAGGTTCAAGGTCAACAGCTTTTGCACACAGAAGCCCGGCTTGCTACTCGTGACTAGCAGCGCCTCGAGTGACTTAAGGATGACAGGCTTGTGATGACGCATCAACACGCGGAAAGCGTTTGTCGGGTCGACCACATGACCGGTCTCTAGCAGGTGTCTGACGATCGAAGAAGCCGGCTTGCGTTGTTTGGTAGGGTCGCGTCGGGTCACACCACACATCAAGTCCTCGATATACTTGGGCACGTGTTCCTTCATTCTAAGGCGCAGGGATCGATCAGTTCTGCCAATGTAAACGCCACCGCAGCTGCAGGTGAACTGGTAGATACAGTGTGAAGTGGACAGCTCTGAAGTCCGCGTCTTGATCTGAGGAAGGGTGAGCGATTTGGTGCGACTGAGTAAGCGCAGTGTAGTTGCATTATACGTCCTTTGAATGGCCTGCATCAGTCGTCGCGTTAGAAATGACATATTACTATCTCCTTTGTACGGTAACTGCATGTACACCGGTTTCTTCGGGACAGACGTTTCTTACGGGTTTATTACTTTCGGCAATGAAACCCAGTGGATAACCGTCGGAGACCAAGGTGTCACGAATAAATTTCAGCTCGGTGTCCAGTGTATCACCGGTACATATAATTTGCGCTCTGTGAAATAGACAACGAACCAAAGAGAGTTTGTGTTGTATAGGTGAGAAACTGCTGAAATTCAAATATTGTCCTCCCCAGGTAGACTTGCGATGTGCTGATCGACACACTGTACCGTCATTCCGTCACTTGATATTGATGTCCGGAAAGGGGAGCGTGTCTTCCTTTTCAAACTCGGACGATAAAGTTAGATTTGGGTGCGAGGAGTTCAGTAAATCCAATAGTTTCCTTATGGTCTCCTTGTCTTGTGAGACATACTATTATGTTGTCGACATATCGTCGATAAAGCGGGATGTCATGCAATGTATTCGCGAGGCGCAGCCCAACAATAGACATGAAAAATTCAGTCAAAACCGGTCCTAGAGGGCTACCCATCACATACCGAGTCCACTCGTGATAAACTGACAGAATTGTTGGAAACCCCGCTGAAGTATTTGCCGGCTTCTTCGATCGTCAGACACCTGCTAGAGACCGGTCATGTGGTCGACCCGACAAACGCTTTCCGCGTGTTGATGCGTCATCACAAGCCTGTCATCCTTAAGTCACTCGAGGCGCTGCTAGTCACGAGTAGCAAGCCGGGCTTCTGTGTGCAAAAGCTGTTGACCTTGAACCTCCGTCTACCATGGTTTTGACCAATGACAGACTAGTGTATACATTGACTTGATGCATGAACTTAATTCGCTTAAATATTTTTTTAATTTCACTGTTGTTATGTGTTAGCAACTGACTGGAACATACGAAATGGTATTACCATCTTGCAAAACCGATCTTCTGATTTCACTGTTCAAATACTGACCTTGAGTTTATTTTTGTTAATTGCGAAGAGGCTTCAGGATATTCACACGTCGTCCAAGCAACCCACTTTACCGTCACTTACGTTTGACTGATTTACAGACGGATTATATCCAGAAAAGCGAGATTTCTGTCAAAGAAACGCTTCCATTAAGTTACCCTAGCATACTGAAAGAAACAAGATTAGGGAGATGCAACGAAGCACTAACAGTGGATCATTAAAATACACAAATGGATTCGAGGACAAATTTAGCGGGAAGATTCGATGAACAAAGTTCCCATTTATATGTTACACACATATATATAGTCCATAAGTTAGTAAGTAGTAATTGTGTTACTTGAACGATATCAAACGAACATCCATTAGCCGAGCGATCAAGAGCGTAGCCAATGATTTTCAAACACCAACTCTTGAAAATATAAGTGTGCAAGCGACAGCAGAGAATTTGCTTTGAGAGAAGAACATCCGAAAGCACTGGAACAAGTCAACCAATTAAATCAGAAACATCGGCACCATCCCTCCAAAAGTTTGGATATGAAAACGAGGCTTCAATTAGTTGAGGGTAATTTGAATACTCACTCCTCTGACTACACTAAAAAGATAAGATCGTCAGCTCACAGTTTGCGAACATGAATCTACATGAACTGGCGTTCAAAATGGAGCAAGGCACATTGAGCACACACATAACGAATGTCGGGGAACTGAGACCTGACTTGAAAATCCGCAATCAGGGAAACAGGGCTCACCAAAACGGCAAAATACACCTACGAAACTACAGCCAAATTAGCTGTGAATAGGGTGAGGATGTACGCGCATTTTCAGTCAAGTCGCTCGGTCCCATCGGCCCAGTGTTTCTGGCACCACTGTCCACTGCCAGAGTCTGAAATCCGATACGGAACTGGGAAGCGGCATGCACCGGTGAATGCAGATGGACAGAGTAAGAATACAATAGTTCCCTAACGGACTGTGTCGTCGAGATAGTTTTTCACCAACCAATAGACGGCAAAAAGCTGCATTCATGAACGAAACAGGATTACAAATCTCTAAATGACTAATCAAAACCTAACCATTTTTCCGCAGAATCTGAGAAACGTGATAGTGTGTCCCCAGGTTTATCGTGCCATTTGTGGACTCTGACGTGACGGGCTACAGCCACGTTGTAAAAATGGTAGACATTTCCCGGCATGTCTCAGATTCGTGACCTCGTTACTGAGTAGCGTCGTCATATTTTCTGTCGATATATATTATTTGACCATTTTATTGATGCCATCATGAAGGAAATTTGTTGCCTAATCGAAGTCGACGTGGACGGCTCGTTCAAAAGTGTTGTTCACATCGAGACGCTTTGTTCTCTGCAGACCAGTAGGAGAAGACCGTTTGGTTTGGGTTCACAGAAAACATTCGCATCGCACAAGTTTCGGTTAGGTGATGACGAAGTGGGATATTGTATTGATACATGAGCACTGATCGAGCTGGCGTGGGAGGCGGGTAAGGGTCGTAACACACGCCTTATAGGTATTGTTTGTTCGCAAACTGACTTCTTTAGGACTGTACAGCCGGTAAATGTAGATGCTTCCGATGGTGGTTTGGAATCGATACTTTCATTTCACCGACTGCACATCGGAACTGTGGGCTTTAAGGAGACTAGATCGATCTGTATGTGTGTGTGACTATCCATCTATCTGACCTGCTGACCTTTTCGACTGCCTCGTCGTAGTGGTCAGGCCTCTGTGCTGATTTGATCCGGCAGGCTATGGTGACTGGGAGTTCGGAAATTGTAGGTCCAACCACGTCAGATTGGCCGAAGTGGAGAGTTTAGACAAAAGGCGGTTGCGCTGATCGTGCACAGTGTCCAGTATGCTGTGTTCTGGTTGGGGTTGACGTATAATATTGTCTGACCTGGTGTGAGTGTGCGTGACTTGTTTTTGCATGCAGTCACATGTGTTGACTCTATAGGTGTGGAGCTGTCGAGTCTGCGCATAGCTGTTGCAATTTGGTTGATGTTGGTTTTCTGCGTTGTTGCGCTTTTTGTGCTTACGTTTGTGTCACCTACTGGCTTGCTGTACAAGCTTCTGGGTCAGAGGTTTCGCCTGAGTATCGTAATTCCTCCCCTATTTAGATCCGGGAGTGCTGGCAGTGTCAAAAACGGATATAAAGCATGATTGTACAAGGTAAACCGAATATCACTCTACACCGGTCACCGCGCAGGATAAATCGGGTCGCCCTATCTGGTGTATATGACAGGGTGGATAGGTAGAAATACGCTACTGTCAAACCATCCACTTCTCCTCTCCTAATAACCCCGCCCGTAAAAATCCCAGAGCAGACAATGCTTACTCGGGTCTCAGCAACACGAATATCAATCTGAGACAATTCAGGGGACACAAGACGCTTTCCGTTTGGAAATGGAACGTGCGCACGCTGTTGGAACGATGCAACCCCACAGGAAGGCCAGAACGGCAAACCGCATCCACCGCGATGCTATCGACGTAGAAACATTGAGTGAGACAAGGTTTGCGGACCAAGGTAAGTTGAGGGAAACAGGTCTCAGTACACCTTCTACCGTATAGGTTAACCAGCAGACAGTGATCGGGAGCATGGCGTCTGTTTCGCAGTCGCTGACCACATCCATTCCTTGGTGATAGGCAGACCGCACGCCACTCGCCCTTGAACCATGCCCATACACCTGCGACTCGTCGAGGTGAGTGTGCCACATGTGCTGGTGTTTATGGTCCAACAGTGTGTCACACTGATGATACAAAGGACCAGTTCTGTGACCAAATGTCCGCCACAATCCAGTCGGCACCATTGACTGGCCGACTGTTTGTTCCGAGTGGCTTGAAGGCTCGAGTTGTGTGCGACTCGCTAGTCTGGCAGGGAGTCCTCGAACCCTAGAGTATCGATTTATTCGACAAGAACGGTGACTTTCTGTTCCACTTGTGTGCTAGGCACGAGCTGCCTATCACAATCATCCTATTCCACCTGGATGCGAGCAACATCACGAAGTGGACTCATCGGTCATCATCATTTACTTGGTTACTTGATTATGTGGCACCGCAACATTCGTGGAGCGTGTATCACGTGAGTGATACGCGGCATTGAATATAACGAGGATTGTTGACTTGTCAGGACCACAATATGAATCCATGTTTGCAAGCGTGTTTATTGCAGATCATCCGGACAACGACTAAAGTTGGATGCTAACGACTAGAGACCTCTGAAGCGCGAAATGCCTTTCAACGTGTAGTTGCCGCCGGTCTGCAAGACGCCTCCGTATCCATCAGCCTTGGGGGTATGTGGCAACAAATCAAAGATCGCTCCAGCAAACACCGAGACGATCGGCGTGGAGCGTACGAAACGCCCGAACTGGTTCGTAAATC
This sequence comes from Paragonimus westermani, assembly GCA_008508345.1. Lineage (NCBI taxonomy): Eukaryota > Metazoa > Platyhelminthes > Trematoda > Plagiorchiida > Troglotrematidae > Paragonimus > Paragonimus westermani. The sequence continues at coordinate 135,836 of QNGE01000904.1, forward strand.
AAGTGAGCAGCATTCGGTTGGATAAGATCAGGTGTTTACAGGCTCCTTACAAAACAATGTAACTTTTCAGACGTGCACAAATCCTGGGACTAAATAGACTGCCTGATCACACGTGGTTAGAAACACCAATTTCCGATTAACAGAATGGCGATCGCGGTCAGTAAATCGTTCCTTTTCCTTCGGATCAGAAGTTTAGTTTCCACCTTCCAGAGGTTTGTCCGCTGTGGTTATTAGGGCCTCTGGAAAGCAAGATATCGACCCTGCCAACATGCATACCTATGTCTGTGAGGGATGAAACACCAGATGTACAGTTGCTCAGCCTCTGCTTCTGTTTTCTGATCCAGGCAGCATGTAAACATGAGTAATGCGACGAAGGTAGAAGTTTTGCTGTGTCCGCCCACAGTTATCTTTACCAGTTAGTCTACATAAAATCAGAAAGCCACCTGCACAACGCTACCTTCCGAGGATGCTTAGTTAAGAACGTTTGTGGAATATAAGCAATGGGCCGATTAATCGCGTTAATTGAGTCGCGTTCTCCGCATGTCAGCCCAAGGATTTAAGCATCGGAAACTATTTGATGAGGCCACCAGCACTTGGGGACCCTGTTTCACCATATTCTACGTCATGTTACAGTGATTTGTAACTCACTACTTTCTGGTCAGGTCCTTGAAAGTGATGAATTTGTGAATGAACCAATATTTCGGTATGTGACAATTCATCACTGTTTGGTAAAAGGTGGTCGTTACAAAAGGATGCGGCCAAGGTACAATCAATCTTGAATCGCATTTCAGGTACTAAACGCACATTTGATAACATCTTAGTGTTCATTGTAAGTGTATGCTTATCGTGATGGTTCCGACACAAGTTTTTTGCTCAGTTTTTTACCCTAACAACGACCGGATATCATAACGTTAAACTTTTCCTCCGAAACAGGAACAATTTTCTTGTAGAAAAAATGTTGCCATACCTGGGAGACATTTCTTTAATGGAGTGGGTATAGCATCGCGATAATATGCGCGGCAACAAGCAGCCAGTTACCGGTACACATTAGAGCTTTAACCAGTCGTGGTTTATCAGTTCAACTCCTTATTCGGACAAATTAAACGATGCGTACCGTTTTAGTGATCACGTGATCAGTGTATAACCTGCCAGCTTTTTCTGGCGTACGTCGAAACACAAGAATCCTCGCTGTTCTATTTGACTTGGCAGAACAAAGTGAGAAGAATTTGTACATCAATTCAATAATGTTCATTCACTTTTAAAAAGTTGATCAGTGTACTCGGGACATAATTTTGCCGTTAAAAGCGGATGCCACAATCGAACAGCGAAAGAACAACAAGAGAATTCCGGCGTTACAAGTTTCGATAGAAATCATGTAGTGGACCTTCTGAGAAAAAAACATTTGGTGATATATAAAGAGAGGTGAATGTACAGTCCGTATCAATCCCTACGCATTTCCGTAGAGCTTCGACTAATGTAAACTACATACTTCTCATGCATTTAGTGGTGAGGTATTGAGGATAGGTTGATGGGAATAGTCAACGAAGAGAGCCGAAGTGACTTCCGACAAGATGGGGGGGTATATTCCAGCTAACGGGTCTGTGAACACTGTTCAGTGAATGTTTGAAGACTTGTCTGAGTGAGGTGGTAATGGTGACAAGAATTTAAAAATAGGTGGCTTAAGAAATCATACAAGCTTCACTTGTTAATCGTCGCAGCATAGTTAGTACAGCAACGTACACGTGGTGCACAACAGAACACACAACCTTTCATCATGCACCGTAACTTAACCGTGTCGTCTGGTTGTTTCTGAGAGCAATCACTAGTGAATATTTATACGCTCAATGAACAAAACAAGCAGGCAAACGGCTGAATCGAAGAGGCGCCTGAAAGTACAGCATATAAAGGTTCATATCTTCCGTTTTTGAGTTGAATTGTCTGTAGAAAATATCCTTCAGTTCTTCACTAATTTACTTACGTTCCAGACACTGTTGTGACTGACACCTATAAATATGCTGTTGACTAATTTTTAAAAGGGATGGGAATTTAGTGCAGTTGTGATCAAGGCAGTCCCAAAATTTTACCCCCAAATCGTGTATACCATTTGCATCGCACTGATCAACAGGGTTTACTGTCTTCTCACCGGATGTTGGATTTACTGGACATCAGACTGTGAACAGTATTATTTTGGAACCCAGGCAACAAATGACAACACCTTCGAAAAGAATGTACACTGGCTGACCAACACTTTAAACGGTTGATGTCAAAATTTCTTGAGAAGTGTAAATTTTAGGTAAAATGTTGGCCCGATGCATTCCAGTAGACTGACTTGGTAATATTTGTCTATTCGAAAAGTGGTAGAATATCTCTTTTCTGTTGCAATCTCTTGTGATCTGCACACAATAGATGGATAAAACTGTGCATCACGCGGGAACGAAGCTTACCATTTCCAGCTGTCATCATTGACATTTTGTATGGCAGAAAAGAGCTGGAAATGTCGCATACCAAGGATGTTATCCAGTCAAACGTTTTCGATATTCTACTAAATTCCATTAAGTGACCTGGGGAGTACCGTTTCATTGGTGGCTGAAAACAGAAATGTGATTGGATGGAAGAATATCAATTGCCTTCGGGTAAATTGCGTGTTTCGTTGTACAGAAAACTTCAACTTCGGATCTCAAAATGTTAGACACTTTGAGGTCTCTTTTTCAACCGTATTCCTCGTTCACAAGGCTCGGTATTCTTAAGACAAAATTTGAATGGTTGCTTGAAGTCTTATAAACCATATTTTCGGTCGAATTCTGATGAAGTTCGTATTCATAGAATGTAAACGTTGCACTACGAAAGCTGTAACGAAATGAGTCGTTGCAATTTAAATGGATGTCAGATGTTTCACGGTAAGTAAGCTATATTCATTCCGCCTCTAACTCGAAGAGTAACGCTCATCAAGCAGGACTGGCACTTATTCAAATCATTGTGAATATTGCAATTCTTAACATGAGTTCTTGCAGAAAAGTCCGTTTTTCACTAAAATTATTTGGATCACGACGTGCCAAAGATGATCTTACAATCCACAAATAACTCCGAAACAGGCAATGTTGAACCATAAATTGGTATCCGTTTGGTAACCTTAATGGTGACGACTGCAATGCACTGTTACAAGTGAGCGATGGGTGGCAATAATTATGGTTAACTGTGATAATTCCCAGAGTCCAACAGAAAGATGCTTTTCTCTTCAATATAGACAATGAAGTCACAGGAAATTATGCATTTTTTTTGTAACTTTTTGTCACATAAGTTTCGCAATTTAGTCTGTTTGTTTCCATTTAACACGGTTGAGGTGACACATAAAACCATGTCATGAGCTGTTAAAACACGACATTATGATATGTTAGCAGAGTATTCATAGTCATTTGTAACCACTGATTGATCGAGAGATGGTAAGTTACACGGTGCTGCCTACCAATTTAAGACAAATGGTTTAGACCACTTATGAATGACGTGAACACTATATGGTATACCCAGTAGCCCATCCAATAGCGTACACATCTGAATGTTAAATCTATGTGTTATTGCAACGTTGATCCGAATTTCACTGTAGGAACATCATCCGTTATGATTAGGTATGGTTTAACCAAAGTATGGAATTACACAAACTTGAAGTGTGGTATTCACAATTCTTGTACGAAATCCATATAAACGACTGAATTATGGTCTATGTCACAAGCATTGTTTGCTACATGCAATTGCGATGGTTTGTTTCCTCCGAACTTCACTGGCCTGTTGCAGCGGTTTACTTTGGATGATGGGATAGCACCATGTTAGTCTGCATTTTGCCAGCCTGTGCAAAATCAACTCAGGTAAAAGGCCAGTGACAGTGAAAATTCCCGATGGAAAAACCAAAACTGCAATAAAGTACGATATTCTTGGTGACGTTGGTGCAGTTGTCATGGTGACAGGTCACAACATTAGTTTATTAATGATCTTGATAAACGTCACTCCAAGTATCAGTTGAACTCCTGTCGTAGGTTTTAATATGGCACAATACTTCGTTATCGCCGAATTCGAGGTCCGAACGAATTCACTTTGAAGCTTGTTGCGTTAGGTAACTTCCTCAGATGTTTGATTACAACATGTTTCTTTAATGGTTAGGTGGTTGACCAATTGGATATCGATGTACCAGCTGAAAGATACTATTTTCATGAGTTCAGCCGATCATGCTGTTTCATTGTCTGTTCGTTTTTATGCGACAGAAAGGCGATTAGATACACTGGTTTCTTCATACAAGTGAACTTACATTGTACAATGACGTATGAGCTGGTTGATACCAGAATTGATGAATCACAACAAACGAAGTGTATCTCAGTCTTTTTCGAGACCGCTTACGTGGTGAAGTGACACGTATAATCGGCCCCGGTGTTGAACACAAAAATGCCAACTGAGATGTTGTGCCCAAAATCACACCACCGTTCAAATTCTGGAACAATCGGAGACAACGTATACATATATAAGTTTCCGGGACTTAAATATAGGATGAGTGTACTGATAGAGTTTTCGTACAATTAACAGAGACACTCCCTAGTAACATCTGAGTGCATTGAAGAGAAGGCAATGATTTTAAACAACCAAGTTTCATCCGAAAGAATTGTTGAAGAAACGATTGACGGTTTCACAAACAAGTAAAATTTAAGTTTCTTTCGAAAAAAGACCGGTTTCACCGTATCTGCCTAGAAGTCATAAACCTTTCTGCAGGTTGAATACTGCATAACGATCCGGACAAGACATACGGATTTCTTGTTTACTCTGCCCTCCTCTCTCTCTCTCTCTCTCTCTTGAACACTCGGAAGCACAGCTTACGAGCAGCTGCTCTGATATAGTTTGGGTGAGTGAAGGTGCAATTTACACTACTTAGAGATTCAACCTGAGGAGTCAGAGACAAATTCAATTCGTATTCACACGCATTGTGTAAGGATTTGAAATAAGGGCGTTTGCCCGTATGCTCTTTTAGCCAAGTTGTATCCGTTAAATCACACCTTATCAACACCCATATCCCTCCTCCGAGTGTTAAAGGAGAGTAAATTCGTTCCAAGTGTGATTATCTCCCCAAATTAGCCTTACGATACCTGAAACACTTAATGGGTGATAACAGTTTAACCTTAATCGAATCTAACAAACTTTATCTACGCCTGCAGGAACTCTGAGTACTCAAAAACGATGAGAAGCTCAATGATACCGATTCGTTTCGTAAGACCTGCGGAAGTTCCGTTACCGCAAGAACCAAATGAACTCTATGGATGTGAGCAAAGAGTACAACACCGCGTTTGTATCTGAGTCTGCCTTCTGTAGTCTACAACGTGACTGTTTTTACAATTTTATATAATTTTATAATTTGCAGGCGTCGACAAGCATAAATAAGTCCAAAGGAAATAACCATTTTTGCACTGCCCTTCTTTCTCTACGAGCAGTTGGTCTTGAACGTGAATCACACATCGAGTAAACTGACATGGAAAACAATTTTCTCCACAATCAACCAAACAAACACCAAAGGCGCCAACTTTTCACTTCGGATGTTAGATCCAAGTTTCGAAGAACCTGATGTGCCATGCAGTGTATTTCATCAACGCTGGGGACTCTGTTAGCTAGCAACCTATTCTTCTGTCTAAAGCTTGTTCTATGGAGTTTTTTTCACGTTAATTCTCAGAAGATCGTCAGCTTTCTTATTAAAGGATCAAAAACTGTGTCTTATGGTTTATTTTCATTCGGCGAACTTTCGAAAACTGCTCCCACTTATGTTGTTCTTCGTAATTAATATTTCCGGTCCGCACAGTTTGGGAAGTGTTCAACCTCACCTTTGACTAGTTTACCGATGACTGTGTCTATGGGTGGATGCTTTGTTTCGCATGGTGGACGTACGTATCACGTGGAGATAAATGATGCAATGTAGCGATTTCTGTGAGGAAAGCGACTTCCTCAGTTGTGAACTACTGTTGTGCTCAGCACCTCAAGATCGAATAGGTCATGGAACAGCAGAAGCGGTCTGTCAAGATGCATACGCTATTAAGGAGTCTAACAGACAAATCTCAGTCGTTAATAAACATTGTTTATATTCGTGGAACACTGCGAATAGGAAAGTGGGTATAAGCACTGAAAGTCACGGTTGGCTGGTGATTGTCTGATAATCTCCAATTATATCTCGAATCTTCTGTGCTTTCAGTACTTATTTACAGTGAAAGTTTTTCCCGGAAAAGTGCTTAACAACTATTGCGTGATCGTGTGGTACCTCCCAAAAAACAACACTCAGGGAGTGGGAAGTATTAAAGTCGGGTCCGAATGGCAACTGTATCGTATCTAGACTTGTAACAGTAAGTGCGGAAAGTATGTGAGAAACATGGATAAGACAACCGTCTGTGTGCTCTGACTTTGTATGACACTGTACCGGCTGAGCAAGGCATACACGATTCAACAAGCTGCTCGTCGATTACCAGTTTATTTCAATCAGCATTTGGAAGAATCATCGAAAGATGAGCTGAAGAGAAGTAGTTTCCCCTCACCAACACTTTCGCTGTATGTGAAAAATCGTCAGCTAAACACGCCAACCGTTAATGCTCTTTCATTATACAACGCCGATAACACTAACAATGCGGTACATTCGTTAGACGGTTATAGGGAATAGGGAGACTAAAAAACAAATTGAATTGAGTGAAAATTGCTAACAACGGAACTACGTCATAAAATTTCAATGTTAAAATTAGGCAGAAACATGCCAGAGATAATTGGAAAACAAGTGTTTGCGTTCTACGAATTGACTCACTCGTGGTGAAATTATTGTTTAACCTTATCAATCTGTGGAAAAAATACTTCCCCTCCAGCTCCCACAGTTACACAGGACTCTCAAAGATTATCAAAGACATCCACTGAAGGTAAAACTTTGGCTCTTGTCTCGTACTTCAGACACAACCGCAGTAAACCACTCGGACAAATACACGACAACCGAACGTCGTTGTGCCATATGAACTGTATATCTGCATGAATCAGCTAAGATATAGTTGGATTTTAATAGGAATGAAATAACATCCGTGTTGTTAGTAAAATTAACCCTATCCTGTAAGCAAAACTGTGCTATACAGATGCATTAGGTTTGCTACACCACACTGCTTACGTACAGCAGTAATCATCACCTTCCGCCTTCTGAAACAGCCCAGCCAAACTGACACAGTTACTCCGAGTTCTGTCTGATTGAACACTTCCCTGCATACCACTGGTTACTCTCTTTAGCTGGTTCTCTTCGTTTTGTTCATAGACTGAAATCAACCAACCGTTTTGTGGTTGGTCTACGTAAGAAAAAGCATCCTCCGTGGCTCTAGAACAGGTGGATAAAGGATTCTGCAATAAACTGGTCCCAAGAGCCACCAACGAAGTGGCGGTAAGAAGTTTCAGCCTAGTTGGTTCTCAGCAGCACCACGTACACTGTGAAATACAAACTAATCAGCAACGATTTTGTTGTGAGAAGTCAGTTCAGTCAGTAGACATGTTGAAACACAAGATCAATCGATTAGGCGATTGTGCGAGCGTACCCACAGTGCAGGGTGGTTGCGATTTAGTCCAAGAATGAAAAGTGGTGCACCTCTGTCATTTAAGTTGCCTGGATTAACTTCTGGAAGATGAAAGACTGCACAATACCACTTGCCAACGCAAACTGGACACAACTATTCCACGTAATCTTAGTCTTTCTCCTAAAAGTGTCAACGGCAAAGCATGTCGAATTGGTACTTGTGTTACTCACAAGAGTGTACGAAAGATTTCACTGGGACTGTTTCACTAAAATGTTCAGCTCGCTAATACTTTCCTATCTTGAACTAAGTGCCCAATCCATTTCCCTTTATCTCGTAAAGAATGTCACTGCTAACCAGATGGTACCACTCAAAGCGCTCTCTACTCTACTCAGAAAGACTACGAAAACCGAGGGCAGTTCTTAGTGCGCTACTGACTAACTATGGAAGACTAAATTTCAGTATATATGAGGTCCAGTGAACCAAAACATTCCTCATTAAGAATACTACCCCCAACGAAAAGATCCAGCTGTTGGCTAACTCGTTGAAGCCTCAACTTCACTTGAGCCGTTTGATCCACAGAGAACACTCTTTTAATTTCCGGGGCTGCCCAACCCGGAACTAATACAGCCCGTCGTAGGTGCATCATTGACAGTTGAATTTAAAGGCAAAGACTTGACGAATACAGTTGAGGTACCGAATGGAGTATTCAGCTAAATTCGTCATCGGGGCTATTGAAGTGGAATGATGACGCCTCCAACTTCCCAAAGTTGATGCCACCCAGCCGCTGTCTGCTGCAAGCTATGGTGCTGCTGTTGCATACATAATACCCATTGGTTGAACCGCTTCGTTCATCCCTTCATGAGTTCCCCCTTTTATTTTCCCATTGCTGACTCTCTCAAGCTGAAACGATCTTCAGACTTCAGTTTTAAACCACCCATAAGATGCATATATGTTATCTCAGTTTTCTCTAATCGATACATTTCCTGCAAATTGTATAACTTTTCATTGACTATTACTCGCTTATTCAATATACATTCATCAGTCTTCCCTCATTCGATCAACAGCCTTAGATAGAGGCAGTAGGCCGGTATTTCGAGTGTGCACTGTTGAAAAAGAATCTCACGGTCCCTGAAACTTCTGGCAATCAAGCAAGGCCAAATCTCTTTTGAGGTTTTTCGAGGCCAAGTCTCGAAAATAAATTGAATCAACACCATATTTTACTGTGCGAATGCACACTTCGTCCACTCTAAATCAAGAGTTCGCCTTCTACATTTCAGTAGAAACCTAATTGTTCTGGCGTTTATCGGTCGATTAACCGGATTCGCTTGAATTGGGTTTATCTGGATGGGAAATCAAAAGCGCGTGCATGAACAAATTGGGAATATTAATCAGTCCAATGAGTGACTGCTATCGACAATGAACTAAACAAAGGTACGTGAGAAGAATGGCTGCTCTATTCTCACCCAATAGTTAAGGAACAGAATTTGCTAAGATAACTCATTTTACACAGCTTTGTTTAAAAAAATTTGTCCCATTCAGAAGTTTGAACAGAGCAATTAGAACAAGGAGAGTGATAGATGCAAATGTTTTCTATTAACTCAACAGTACCGAAGTCAAAATGATATGAATTTGATTTTTTTTCACAAAACGAACACAGTGAGCAGGATATTCAAACATTATATTGGAAAAGGTCAACAAGTCCTGGATAGGGTTAGGTCCGAAAACATACAAAGCCACCTCTAGTGGACTTCATTCGATCAATTTGTTTCAACCACAAGGATCTTGAATTAGAATGGCACAAGGAGAATTCGATGGCACAGACTGGGTTGATAACGTGATCGATGTTCAGAAGTACCTGAACGACTGCATACCCTAGTGGTTTGAATAATTCTCTAGAACTGGCAGACCAGACGCTGTAGACCATTATGTGGGTGTTGGTGACACTGTGTGATGTGTGACATCGGAACACCATGTTTATTCAAGTCGCCGTCTACTTCATGAAACCTGAAGGACTCACCAATTAGTTGAATTGTTTGCGGTAATGTATAAATTAATTGAGTAGTAGTGAAAACACGAAGACATGGCTTTTGACGATCCACTCAACCTGGACACAACAGGAATGTTTAGACCGACCTGAGACTCTATCCTCGCATGCCCTGTAGGATCAGCATTCGAGTGCAACTCAGCGTAACTGATGAAATACCACTACTCTGTGTAATGAGAAGATTGAATATGGCTGAGGCTTCATTTTTTCGTCATCCATTCATAGCAGTGTTTTAGGTGCAGAAAGACAACACGGAGAAACAACAGCAAAAAGCTCTGGATAATAAATCAATTGTTGTAACACAATAATATCTCAACTCCTAACAGCATTTTTAGTGTAACGCTCATTGGTTTCAAACAATACACATATGGAACGAATTTACTTGCGTTTATCCGGTTGGTAAGTCATATCAATGAATTAATATACCTTGGTACTGGCTGTAATTGTGACCGTCATTTGCAGTTCGACTGACTGTCTTATACCGAGCTGCTTCGGATTCAACGGAATAAATCAAGTCAGCATTGGACACTTAAACTGAAGTGCTCCGAAATATGGTAGACAGTTTGACAGACAGCCAGGAGGCAGATATTGGATGACTAACTCTGAGAGTTCATGGAAGCGCATTATACTGAACTAGTCGCCAACTTGAAGTAAGCCGTATCAGACAGGCTTCGTATGATGGCTGGTTTCTGCCCAGGAACCCCCAAGTAAGAGTGCGGCCAAAGGAGGCGCAAGGCATGAAAATCCAGTTGAATGATTTCTTCTACAGCGAGGCGAAGATTCCAAGTAAATTATGGAACTCTCTTGCTTCTTAATAGTTTTTATTCAACAGATTCACAGGAACTTGTAACTAACATTCCTTACACTGAATTATCTACATCACCTTGATGTTAAAGCAAGCGGAGCGTAAAACAGCAGTTTTCACCTGTACTTATTCGGGTCAAGTAAATATTGACCCTAGTAGCGTTGAATGATTGTTCGTCGATGCGCTAAAATATGCACAACAATTTTTTCCAAACCTTCCTCATCGAGGTTCATCAGTAACATCTGATCAGATCATCTAACACCTTCATCAAACCGACAGTGACCCAATTTTCAAGGTCATGATTTGGACGTAGTTGCATGTTTTTTAACGGGTTTTTAGTCGCATTTGCTAGGAAATTGAGATAACTGACTGGAATTCCGAGGGATTTCTACACGAGAAACTCGTGAACATGTCACATACCAAACCGGTTTCCAGAGCATTGATAAGTGTCGTTAATACAAAGAACCACTGGAACGTCATGATTACAGGTTCATTGATGGGCGTTACCAGAACAATTCCTATGTTTCCCACACAGGTATTCGGGTGACTGTGGCATTATTCACAGGCTAACATAACCGGGAATTATTGTATAATCATTCATTGTCGCTTACTGTGAATCGAACCAGGCGATAGACAAAACGGTTTACCTTGTTCTAACGCACACTGGGGTTCAGATTCCCATACATATTCAGTAGGATTACCTAAGAGTGGGCTGTAAGGCAGCCACAATTCACGTCCAGTAATTGGGTTCAAAAGAGTTTGTTGATGATTTCACCCTGGCTAGTGATGCCACAACTATATATTTTGCATGTCTGTGCATATAAGTTTCATGATATGTGTGCTCCAACTGGGAACTATCCTGGTCGGTTCCCTCAAACGATTCGTTCAATTAGATCGGAATGTTTTCTCAAATTTATTGGGGAGGAGTGACGACCTACCACAACACACTACGTCGTTGTGTACCTTTTGGAACTGGTGACTAGCGAGGGCCTCGTGCTCACACCAGTTGATGTTCACTTACATCCGACAAGCTGTTTGTTGCCTTTTACGCTGTCAGTTACCCTGGCAAGTTGCGTACGGTCTCCAGCAGAACACAAAAGGGCCTCGACTAATTTGTGCAGATAAACAATTAAACTTAGGTATCATTAACCGTTTAATAGCTTTTGCCACGAGTAACACTACGGCGACAGATAAGTGAGTATGTCACAAAACGTAGGAAAGAACTAAAAGTCCTGTTATTTAAATGTTTATCGTATGAGGATCCTGAAGTTTCATTGATTGTCAGCCGTAAACCTAACCAGGTTTCGGTAGAATTTTAAATCCATTTGTTGTGAGTAACATCGTGCATATACCCATTGTTTTATCTTTCATAATTCTACCTTACTCCGGTGGTCAAACATGCGTCAATATGCTCTTTGTAACTTTTATGAAAGTTTTGTGATCTAACTCAGTGACTCACTAGCGAGCGAAGTTCAACATTCTTGGACTGATTGCTCCTCTAGTCTGCCTGGCTTTCCCTTCATTGCGTGGAATTACAACCGTTTTAACATTACAATTTCTCTTCAACCTTGAACAATTCATCTGGTTTCTCGGGATTGCAGTTATTTTATTTATTCTAGAATTTCCGGGTTGTTAAGAACTATTGTTCGAAAGTTTTGTGTTAGTCGAGTCACTCCATTTATTGTGATCTTTCAGCGTACTCATATCCATGATACTATACGAAATCGACTATAAAACTAACTGTATTTGTAACTTTTAAATTACACCATTGGAAGAGTTACTGTGTGTCCACTGAATGTTCATCACCCGAATTGAACAACATTATGATGGCAGTTCAAGTAAATCTTCCACCTTATCAACACATGTGTCAATTCATCACGTGCATATGCAGTGAGTATCATGTACTCAAACTACAAGAATAATTTGCCACGATATACATGGATAGCATCTCTGGTGAGTTATGAGTCTGACAGTGAAATGAGAAAGATGTTGCCCTATCTGACTGGCACTCTACAAAACCTTGGTAAACAATGTTGTTCAAAATTGGTTGCTGTAGCTACAGCATCATGTCATATATCCATAGTGTTCTTTTCCTTAACTAATTGTCCCATTCAAGTTTTCTTGTAAACAACAAACTTTAAAAGACGCTTGCTTCGGTTGCGAAATTTGTCCTTGTAAAATTCTGATTTTTAGTAAGTCCTCATGGTAATTGCATTCGGAAAGCATCTAGCTCCTGACCACGCTGTAGTATGTTTATCTGAAGTGGAGTGACATATTCGCTCGTAGAACAGAAGGGTATTATTGGAAGCAGTTATCTTGAGGTCAGATTTCAGTCTGATGTTCTTTCTGAATTGGTTACATCAGTTTGGGTTGTGCCACCAGATACGGTTCAATGTCTTTACCGTTGGCAACCTGCTTTGTGAAAAACAATCCCACAAGCTATGCTTAGCATATTCGTTAATCGTAATTACGTGAAATATCCTCACCCTTGCGACACTCGAATCTTTGCTTACGCAGAAAATTGACTCAAAATGTTCGGAAATGATTGATTTTTTCACTCGTTTGATTCACATTCAGGGCTCGTTTAATTATAAACTGTGTATGCAGATTATGGCTTTGACTATTTCAGTCTGCCTGGATGAGTCTCCCACTATAGGTTCCTAAGTTGATGAGATTTTACCTGTTTCCGTCTGTGTTTTTCCAATGATGAAATATTGCTTGGACGTTGTATACGTATACAGAAAACAAGTTCAGCTGCAAGGCGTGATACTACACAAAGCCATTGTCAGGTTCTGGAAGACAACCAAACTATTTGCAACTTTACGTGAATGCTGGCACTAATGAACACTCACAGATGATGTTCTTGCAGGCATGGACCTCAGTGAATGACCTCTGGACAATTTACTGCTTTTCTAATCAGTCGATAACCCCGCGATTAGGACTTCCAAGACAGATCGAAATCTCCGATCTCATTGGTTCATATTCCAGCTCGCTTAGTCTACTCATCGAACTATGCCACCCATTTTCTACGGACGAAACAACCCACTGCGTGAGAGATATATATGTGACTGCTGCTGCAAGTGCAGATTTATGGAAAAATGTGCACTAATAATCACATAACATGCAGTCATTTTAAGGCCTTACGAATGAAGTATGTTTAAAAGGAAAACAAACGGTTGTAATAGAATTTAGTTTGCCGTAAAACAACCATTATGCCAAATCCAAAGGGTATCCGGTTACTGTAAAATCAGACCGTATTCGCTTATCATTATCCACAGTTTTCACTGAATCAACAACTTAACAAAGTGCAGCTGAGTGTTACTTCTCTGAACCGTCATTCATTCACATGTTCGAGACAAGGTCTCATGCCATTTGCAGATTCGATGTTCGAGCCACGTGATACATGTCTTCTGTAATGTTTAACGTGGAATGTAAAAATTGCTGAGACAGCCTTCAATTAAAAGAAACAACAGGGAATGCAGTGTTAAACAGGAGACAGTCTAGCAGCGGGAGATATATGTATTGTTGCCAAGCACAAAACAAGTGGAGCAACAGTTCCCTAAAAACAGACAGAAGAAACGGGAATGAAGACGAGCCAGACACTTATTGACAGCAATGAAAAAAAGTTCTTGACAGGTTAAGCAAACGGATAACTTACACTCATTCAGGAGCAGAAATGATCTAACTTTCGTTAATTGGTATTATTAACAACAACGGTTGAAAAATAGAATGCATCAGAAGTGAGAGCACGTATTTACTCTGGGTTCTGAATGAGACCAATTAAACGGGTAAATTTAGGGCTAAGACGATTGCAAATCGGTCACTTCTATCACAGGTGTGTTCATTCAAAATACACTCATCAATGAGGTAACTTTTCATTGGTGGAAAAGCTTGGTCAGATTAACCTACAATTTATGTTTCGTTTTTCGCTTTATATGTATTCTTTGGCTTTCTGACCCGATGATCAATTTGCTGGAAACGGGATGTTCACATACACCTTGAGATGCAGATTTTGCTCTCCTACTTGAAAGCTATCTGTTTATTTCAGCAACATATACATATCGATTCTAACCGTTCACCATTAATTTTGATCAAACTTCGCATCCTGTAGGTGATGGTTAAACTACTTACCTCAGAACAAATGCCCCACTTTAAAACACACAGTCTGACTGTTTGAACTTCTTTGCTCATTGATCACCGTTTTCAAAAGGTTACACACGAACTACAGTCGAGTTGATGGCATGTTGTTTGACCACCAGATTGGGTAAACGTGTCCTAAGTGTGCCCATCTTCTATCTGAGCACGTGGACACTTTTAACACGATGTGCAGGCGATTAGCCTTGAAATTTAACTTGGATGTGTTTTGGATACTTGTGTTCACAAGTGGAGGCAAACCTTATTGGGTCTGATTCACTTTTCTCACACATGACATCAGTTTCCAATACCGACAATTTAAACCCATATGCAACCACCTATGTGACCGAGCAACAGATCGTCCTTTCAAGCGTCTGAGAAAATAGACCGGCTGATCCAGTCAGCTTCTTAGACCTACGCACAAACCAATTATGATAGCTTGTTTGTCTTCATCAAACGACAAATAACACAAATCAAACGAATTTCGTGTGAGCTGTCAAATTGTGTTAGTCTGCTGGACAGCCAATGTGAGAAAGAAGTGTAAACAAAACCAGTGGTTTTGGAATCAGTGGTTTTGAAATGCAATACTTTGACAACAGTCAGAACAGTGAAAACCAATAGCTCAATGATGAGTAGGCTAACGCGAAATTAATCTCGATTAGCTCAGTCAGTGTGAGAAAAACAGTTGAATAGCTTAGAATACCGAGAATCGGCGTGAGATTGAACATCAGTAACAGTTGGTTGCACAGTCACATGAAGATTTCATTCAGCTGCCTTAAAAAGTTAGTACTGGACTTGAGCTGCGTATCAGTTACAGCCTATCCGTAATGCTTATCCTTGCTCCCGCGTGGATCTGGGCTCCCAACGAGCTTTGATGAGGCAGCCATTTTGACCATTGCATCATGACCTTACGCTGGGTACGACCGAGTGCTTGTATGCAAGCGTTCAAGCACAGTGGTTTGTGGCGGGTGCACAATTTGTTTGATCTGTTCGAACGAACATACCAACTGTTCTGTTAAATCCATTTTATGACTGTGTGATTAGGACTACTCTCCAAGCCGCTGTCATGAAAATTACTGAATTCTTTCAAAAATATTTTCATCTCTGGTGGTGAGTAGAAGACTTCGGCTATTACAGCTTTATAACTACTCAATAGCTGTGCACCTTGATGATTAAGTTAGATGGATAGATATATAACCAAAGGCTGCTAAGTGGAGTATGTGTTCACAGCAGTGGTTAGCAGCCGTATTGTGTACGATGTCAACAGTTTTAGGAAGGATTAAAAACACATAGAGGATTCACTACTGATAATTCGGCAATAGCGAATTTCTCCAGTTAATTAGTAGGACGTTGTTTCGGATTTCTCAACTTGTGTCAAGGCTCATGTTGCATCGAAAAATCCAGCAATATAAGTTTCGAAACGCAATGTCGTCTACCGCTAAACATCTTATGAAAACAGGACACAGGTTGATCCATTAAACTCAATCAAGATACCGTTGTGCAACTGAAACCAGAAGTTTTTAGTTTTCTGTGAAGTGTTGCTTATCCGAACTTATCAGCCGACTTTGTGTGTGCGAAGGTGGTTGAGGTAACCGACCGGGTTGCCATGGCCATGGTTATACAATACTTAATATGTTTGTGGGCGTGTTCAGCCATTGTTTGTTCATATCTGCATGGTGTTTAAATTCCTGGCTGATGAGAGAAAACGAAATGTTAATATATCGCAATACGTGTCTTATTTCTGCTCTGATGACGTGGTTAAACGAAACTCAGTGTTACAGTGAATGGTTGTTGGCCACACATTGGAAGCATACGCAAAAGTCCCCTCGAATTCGCTTTCGAGTATCAAAGAGCATTATCACTATCGAATTTTGGGTGTTGTAATTCTTTTCATGCAATACCAAATGAGAACTCTATTGAATACGACAGCTGCGGTCATTTTTGACTTGAATTTTGGTCAACAGGTCAATGTTTTCCGTTTTCGACTTGAAGAAACCGCCCAGTCGTGAGTTGACAGAACAGATACCCTGTTCGAACAATCTGTGCGCCAACGCAGGCGGTTGTGTATGTGCTTTTCAGAATGATAACTGGGTCGCGCCTAATGTGGAGTTACGACGGACTAGTCAACACGTTTGCCTCTTGAAGACGTGACCGGTGTCCACATCCATATGGTAGCAAGGGTATGCGTTAGCGACAAGCTGTAACTAGATCGAAGTTGACTGAAATGTTTATGTGAATGTGTAATTGGCAGTCAACTGTAAGCGATGTTTCACCGATGTGTTAACCGATTTTCTTGTTACTAATAATTATGCGCATTGGATAGGAGACACTTGCTTTGGCGTTCCTCAGTAAAGTATTTTAACATCAGACTGTGGACAAAAGCAGCATCTAGTCTGCAAAGCCATATTACATAATGCTACTGATGACACATCCACTTAAATTGATAAATGGCGTTTCCAATTTTGTAGAAACTAAAATGAAGTGCAACTACTCTACTTAGATGAATGTAGGTCACAGTGAACTGACTGTTTTTTATAAGCTGTTCAAGACACTCCACGCAATCGATGAGGTATGAGCTAAACTTTTAATGCTGATCTATATTTGATCGTTGAACTAATTTTTCTTCATATCAATATCTAACACAGTCCAATTTTAAACGTGTATGCCTGAATTACCAGCTATAGGGCCCTTGAGTTTTTCGTACCTGTGTATTACGTCATATCGAGCAATAACTTGCCGTTTCTGTGTACCATCAAGTCACCCTCTAGGAATCTGCACCTCTCCGTACTAATACGAACGGTCACACACCTCTTAAGTTCCAGGTCACCAACTCAACAATGCCAGTGAGCAAACAATGTACATCTTTATTGGGAAACAGTTAAGCGTTCCTAAACATTCTAGGAATTCTGCGGACACTGACAGTGAATCCGTCAAGCAGAACAATACCAGAATATCAGGATCAAGTGAACGTCATTTTCTGTAGGAAAGTTTAGAAAAAAGCGAACAAGTCTGTACATGCTCACTCAGAACCACGTGACGTAACCTGTTAGTGTTAGCACAACATAGGAAGACCGAATCTTAGTGGACTCGCTGTACAGTTAACTCACCACCGGCTGTGATTATCCACTAGCACAACAAAACCACAGTTTCTAGCAATTTCATAGTTTGTAAAGTCTTGAGCTAATACAGAAACCGTAATTTAAAGCAGGCGTATTCAAGAAGAGTAACTGAGTAACAGTTAGTAAAGGTCGGAAAAGACCTCTGGTGAAAACGGAAGAAAGGGGCACATCTAAATATGAGGTGGTTCAACTTGCAGAATCCGAAATAAACTGTCTTACATAACACTGCGTGTTGTGTACGAGGTCCGATTGTAGACATTTTCTTCATTTGTCCCGAAATCGAGTCCAGAAACCAAGCCATCAATACAGTATCCTCCTGCCTGGATAATTCTGGAAAAACGTCAATCTAAGCCTAGCGTTTCAAAACGTACAAAATTAATTGCACGCGTGTGCGTGGCTTTGATTATGTTAAGCCGGCGGGTCAAGGTGACTGACAGCAGAAAGGCCAATTCCACTTGACAACATTGACCTTAAGCCCAATATATTCATTTGACTCAAATCTGACGTTCAACTGAGCTGACTGTCGTGTACGCCTGAATTCTGCTCCGTTGAGATTCGAGCGTTCTGAAGCAAATTGATTAAGAGTATGGCGACAAATGATTCGATTGAGATGTTCCAACACCTGCTTGATGTATGAGTGAGCGACGGATAACCGTTAGAACTCACTGAACACCTCCTCTTCGCAGACTGATATATGTGCACCACTACCTGTTTGACCACATCTGTTGTTTTCCTGTCAGTTTATATGCAGCCGGATACATCAGTTTACTGTATAATCCGGTTCAGTTGTTCATCTGTAGTGTAGCGCACATCACGACATTTCAACACTTTCAGTTTACTTTCTCCAAAACCTGGAACGTTTCCCCTTCCGTTTTCTGGCTAACCATATCACAATCAAAATTTGAATTGTGGTCAGCATTATTGAGATACAGGTTTGTCAGTCACAGAGGTGCGAGCACAACCAAAAGTTACATACCTGAGCTTGGTCACATTTCAGCCTTATTTAACCAGAATCTTAACCAGTTAGTTCCTTTGATCCAACACTTCAATAGTGATAGAACACACATATAGCATAATATTCACATTCCGTTCACTCCCTTCAGTCAGGAACGAATTGGTGAAATCTTGCGATGTATCTCTTCTATCGTCATTGATTCAACCGGACTCAAATTAGTCAGGCAATTCATCCCCCAGTGAACACCTTCTAACTCTGTGTTCACTCCGTGCGGTTACTTCCGCCATGCGCAACTGTCAAGAAGTTGTCATTGACAGGACATCTCATTTAAGTTTCTTGATGTGATCACCCGTCCGTTTTTTCATAAGCTCAGCAGAACTTCAGTGGTTGAGGTGATGCTTTCAATAAATTTTAAATAAGTAAACGAAATTTTAACCAACATGTCTTATTGATTATAGTTTCAATTTGTACGGAAGCCGAAAATTCGCACTAACTGCAGAGTGCAGTATACACGGGGTGTTTTTGTGCAAAGTACGAACGCCACAAATTATGATTGCACACCAAATCGAGTTGCTTGATTAGGCTTACTGATTTTTTTGAATTGCATGTGTATGATCATCTTTATTCATATGGCACGCTCCTGCATTTGCTACGGCTTGGCTGTACGACTCAAAATTCCACCTTAGACGTGATCCAAAGTGTGTAATGTCTATTCGTAAACCAAAATGCTGCTGAGGCAGGACCAAGCTGGCTGTTCACTTCCAAATCGGGAAAAAAACCTTTCCACGAACGTAAGGTTCGTTTGTTCTTCAGTTTCATTGATACGTTCCAGTTCGATGTCTGTCGATCGCGCACACCAGATAGCACACACTAGAACGCCTCTGTCCTAGATTAACGAACTTCCACACAAAACAAGTGAGACACTTGGTCGCCGTGTTAGTCAGCTGCTGGTTCGAATAAGCATCGTACAGGACAACACTGTCACTACCGATTCATGGGTGGATTGAATGGACTGCAACATCCAGCCTTCGTCAGCCATTAAACTGGATTACTAGTCGAACGACACATGTCCTTCTAATGATCTGGTTATTACACTTCAATAATTCGCAACAGGGTTGTGAAACGGTATTCTGAAGAGTGCGCCTCCGCCAACAATTGGAACGCAGTTATAAATGGACTCGCTACCGAAGGCAGTTTCTCGCGAACACTGGTCTGCCCATCTTGCAACGTAGCATATAGGTAGAATTTACAGTTTGAATACCTTAACACTGGGTTTATTTCCGCATCGAATAGGTTGCGCATCCTGGATGAACAAGACCTCCCACTCAGTCTTCTCTCACTGGCCGATGACTCTTTTGGGAAATTTTTTTTTCTGGTGGCTCCAAACTATTTATTTTCATATGTATTAGATGGCAACCGAACTGGGAACGAATGTCCAATAGGTCATAACACGAAAGACTTGATAAAGAAAGATGAGTTTGATGAAATGGCTGTTCGTTTGTGACAGTTAAGGTCTTACAGGTCCATTAGTTGAGATCGAAAGATCCGTTGTTTCTAGATTGGTTAACACCAAGACAACCGTAAGGTTGTTCTGTCACTATTATTCTGACGTCAGTGTACAGTTAATTTTTCCGAATGAACTTACAAACATTACCTGAGTTATCCTCAGAACACGCCTTCGGTTTATTTCAACTAACTTCGCCTTTTATTAAAATCTAATTTCAACCGGTATTGAAAACAATTTGTGGGGTAGTTAGCTAACGTAAGCAATTTTCACAAGAGACCCAACTGCGAAAAGTTTGGACTTCGACTGGATTCTAACCATCAACAGAAACAACATGCACAAACGCGGCAAGTGTTCAATCAACTGAGCTACGAAACCACATCGGATACTCAGAAATTCCACAGTTGGATCTAGTTACCCGCCTAATATCCCATATTACACAGTTAGTTGAATGGGTAACTAAACCCGGATTTTAAATTTCTGCGCTTCCGATGTGGCTTCGTAGCTCAGCTGGTGCAGCAGTTGCCACTTTTGGGCATGCCATTTCTGTAACTGGTTCGAATACAGCTGAAGTCCAGATTTTCGCAGTTGGGTCCCTTCTAAATTATCAAATCTACCGAAATACTTATCATTAATACGTAATTTTCGTTCGAGGTGACGAAACGGAAGTTACTTATAGGCAGCCCAAATATGATTGCATGTAATTTGTTTACATTCAGTCTTCCCTTCTATAATGAATTTCTGGGTTTTATTGCTGTTTATCGGAACCTGTAAACTGATTAAACAGAATAACTCATCGTTTACTTTGTACACGTTTAACCTTTTAGGAAGAGAAATTTCGATATGCTTCCCACATCAGTTTCGTTCCAACCGAGGGGCCCATTACCGTGTGCTTGCTTGTTCAAGAAATATTTGGCACACGCCCAGTTACTTCTTAAAACTAACTCGTTTTGCCCAGTTTCGTTCCACGGGTCTAGTCCAGATGTCTCACGCGATGGATCACCGATCGATTGCAACAGAAACGGCAGGATTGTGGCTCAGAAGAGCTGGAAAGCATTCATCAATGCACACCAGCAGTTAAAAGAATGATTGTAAGGGAGTGATTTCGGAGCGCTCAGACTAACACAGTCAATTCTTCGCGAGGGGTGCAATGGTTATGAACAGTTTTGAACAGCCGGTCAACAGTGGTCGCTTTCCAGAAAAAGGGGTTTGGGATTCTGTGGAAATCAGATAGTTCTCAACCCTCTCTCGCTTCACCCCCGAACAATCAACATTTTTTCACTCAGAAAGTGGTCTTTTTTGTAGCGTCCAGCGGTATGGGTCGATTGCATCCCGTTTATTCCCAAGAGAACACTATTTGATATCCTGAACCCCAAAAAGAAGTACCCACGTCTTTGAGACATGCAGAGCGTCAATTACAGTACCACCGTGCAGGGATATTTTGGTTTCTGTGCACGATACCAAACTGAAGAGTGACAGAATCTGAGCGGACGTAATACTACTTTGCTCACTCCGAAGTGTCTCCGTGAGATCAAACATCACCTCGCGTTAGTTGACCAACTTACGCACTTTTCATCTTTTCGAGGAGTATTTTGTAGGCTCCTCCAGAATGATTTTCTTCTCATGTCTAAAACAAATATATGCTTAATGGCGAGTTCGAAAAACATGACCCAAAATGTGGCATGTTTCATCTAGTGATAACGCAGACACCGCAGTCAAAAAGCTAAGATTACACCATCTCCCATTCGTTCATTCCGGTTTTCTGTAACCTTTTGCGGACATGACAAGAGTAGAACTACGAGAACATAAATACCTAAAATCGCCCTCACTCCCAGGCTAGACGCCTTGACATTTGTATCACTGTCTGGGTGACAAATCACAGTAAATCGTCATTGCATACCGCTTCACCTAGTTCAAGTTAGATTGAAACACTGCTTTGGCCCGAAGTTGCTATAACAATCTGAGTGACATATAAGTTTGTCGAGATTAGTTTATCATTTTAGTACTTAATTCCTTTCATATGGAATTGTTGGAAACAAATTTATCCGATATTTTGCGACAGGCTTCAGGCTTTTCTTATGACAAGTTAAGAGTAAGAAACACCTTGTTTAGATGTAGGCTGAAGGCATAATTTTGTTACAGTGTTGTATAAGTATATCCTGTTAGTCACGGCAGGAAATTGGTACAGTGTTTCTCAAAGTTACGTCGGTCATATGTTACTGCTCTCCGCTAACAAAAAAAACGGACGACACTAAATATGCTCGAATTGTTTTCAACCGGAAGCACTTAACAAGATCGAAATGACCAGAACATATCGCTTAATTAACTCTGGGTGCGTTCTGTGTGTTTCAGAAAGCAGATAGCATTTGCTTATAAGGTGCCTCTCACATGACTGCACAAACCGTCCAGCCCTCGCGTTATGTATGGTGTAGCTGGTGCTAACAGACTTGGTACAGCGGAGCTCACAGAAAGATGGAACGTGGATTAAGCTGGTTGAAACACTTAACAGGCGAGCCACTACAATGGCTCGTTTTGAAAAAATGTAGATTTGCGGTGCTCGCAGCTGGCTAAAGGAAACAGGTGAATGAAAAACGGGGTGACCTTCATCCAGCTAACTGATCACAGCCGTCGTTAAATGTTCAATTGACTTACCTAGACAACACTGGTGACTGTATGGTTAGTTGAGTAGATAACCGTAAACAGTGACCCCACGACCAGTACTTCCGTCTAAATTGCATTCACAGAAAGCATTAAGCTGTTGAGCTTTAACAAGGACGGAACTTGAAAGCGGCTGACTAAAATGTCTAGGGGAACGAAATAGCTGCCATCATTTTTTATTAACGCTCAAGTTATATATGATCAAAGTCCTCTCCGCTCACCAATAATCACAAGATTTACCGGGTTGGTGTGATAGTGTCCCAAAGTTTTTTGGTGGTTGTCGATGTGATAAACACAGAAGTGCGTCCAAATATCTCCGCTTTCCCGAACTTCCCCTTCCCTAGGTTCAGCATTCAAAGGCTACTCTTATGTTGTGCCTCAGAATCATTGATGGTACGGCTGCCGTCTGGATTTTGTTTGAGCTGGTCATTAGCATGTTCAATTAGCATCACTGGCCTTTTTATAACATGGTAACTGCCGCGATCATTCAGCTCTGACAGAAACAGGATTTGTGTCTAGGGTTTTGTTTTTGGAAAAGTGTGAAGACTGTAATAGGCTAAATTGCCAGGGATTTGATTAGCAAAAGTGAACATCGATTCTGATTGTTATGTACGTGTAAGTACATTAGAAGCTAGTGGAAGAGTTTCATGATTTCTTGTTATTTTGAGTTGAAGTGCATTCACATTCCGCAGCGTCCTTTACAGTCAGAACTAAAGGTTTGGGTTGTTTACGTTGAATGCATCGGTCGTTCTATTGATCCGATTTTGTCGAACTTCATCCATAGCGTCAGGCAGCTGAGTGCAAAACCAAAATACCGACTTACTACCACCTTCATCCGTTATGTATAATAATTAGGTTGCCTTTATTCTGAACACACTCGTGTTCAGCTCATAAAATTGGTTTATGCTTTATCGTGTTGTCATAGATTGACTAAAACGCTAGGCTTGTGTGGCAGGAGTATCTGTGACCGTTCTAGTGTAAGCAGAGTTCTACCAGCATGGTAGATTGGCACACAATTTACCAGCACATTACCGCTGCGCGATTCATGTGGCAAGTTTTCTTTGTCAATCAAATTTCACCAAATTTGCCATGTAAACTTCTGACTGGAGCATCCTTTGTGCAGTATGCCGTTTGTAAACGTTCATCATCCATTTTGTAAGTACAAATTGCTATTGTCCGACAAACATTAAGATTACATCCACTTGTACCTTCGGTATGTCTGTGACGAAAGTAAGTTGAATGAGACTCAGATTTAAGACCAGAAAGCTGTTATTGTCTTCCGGAAAAGCAAGAAGGCTGAATCTTAAACAATTACTTATTCAACTATGTGGACGGACCGGATTCGCTGTATAAAACGAGGCTCTGTGATCTTGTCGCAAGCCAAGATATGTGTAAATCAATCGAAATTTGATACACAGGAAACTAACTTACAGAATGATAGCAGCACTTAACACTCTACCGTCGTCGATTTCTAAATACACGTGTGCTCTCTATCAAAGATGACACAACATTTTTATTGATAAACCCGTTTTTGTTTAGACAAATTATTTCCATTCAGTGAACATTATTGCATTAGTGCTCCGGTTGGAGTCTAGTTCAATCTCAGAGACAAGCTGAAAGTGCGTTATATCGAAAATCAAACCAAATCATCCCATTGCTAGTAACGATTGTTAAATTAATGTACTTGCTGCAACAGTGCTCTTCCAATAATCAAACTGTCTCAGAAGTTTCAATCATTGCAAACGAAAACAGTCGAACGGAATTACTCTTAAATCTTACAATGGTCACACTTTTAAGCTCATCTGAATACAATCACCACAGATTCAATTTTTCTTGGATCCGATAACGGTTAGTTCGGAGTAAACCGGAGAGTTACAATGCCGGTGTTACATCATAAGTGTGATAGCCTTCTTCGTGTTGATCCGCACATGCATGGATGCTGCTGGTTCCACTGAATCTGGTGAATAAGATTTTGAAGTGCGATAAAACGGACCGATTGGCCTTCTACGAAGAAGTGATGTGTGACTAAGTAAATGTATGCCTTTCATTAACGTCTTCACTAAAAATTTCAGTGATAATAGCAGGTAATGCTCAATGTTTCACACTACTATATGGTGCAGCTTACAGCGATTGGGGAGTGAGTCGTCCCGATATGTTAGTGGTACAAAAGCCCTTATACTGTCATAATTAATGAAGACAGTTCCTTTAATTGATTCACCCTCGAAATTTAATCTGTCCGGTCGATGAACAACGCCTCCAATTGGTTTTAATCAGCACTAGGATATCAAAATGGAAAATGAATTGAGAAACACAATGAATTATGGGTTTTTGTTAACAAAAGCACATAAGTTAAACCGTGAATACCTCTTCTGAAATGACCAAATGAAGTGGAAATCTTACTTTCTCCAAGTTTATCACCAATATCAGCGGGCGTCCTCAATGTCCTTCATGCATCTACCTTCCGTGCGTAAGATCAGTATCAACAATCGCAGGCGCTCAGTCACCCGAGCATAGCATCTTAAGTTTAATGAAGTCGATATTATTCTATGAAACTGCAAGTTAAAACCTAATGGTCAACTTTGCTTCAATGCGTAAAAACTTTGTCAGTGTTTCAAACCAAAAAAGACAGAAGGCGTTTGTGTTAAACCACATTGATTGATAACAAGTGGGTTTACATTTTGCTGATTAGTCTAATTCCCTGATTAAAAACTGTACTCACTCGTTTGACTTAATAAAAATTAGTTTTTGCTCGAAAAAATACCGCAGTCTCATCATAATAGTCTGGATACACTTGACTTAGGCAGTGTGCAATCAGAAAATGAAAGCTGGTTAATTCCGAAGTTGCAATTACGATAGTAAAAACCAGTAGTAACAGAGGGAAGGGACTGGAGTAGGTTGCCTGTCTGCCACACAAAAGGTGTGCGACCCTTGAGAGACGAAGTGTCACTAGCCTCTGGTTAACACGTTTTTCAGTAGTTATTATTGTGGACCAAGTGAGCAAGATTTCTAGCAAGTTTTTGGTCTGAGTTTTCAAATTTTACTGATCCAAGTTGTTGATAGACTTCTGCTCTGCTGTTCACTTAGGCTGCTTGGATTTCCTGATTGGTTTAACGCTTTCACACATCCATTAGCAATATTCTTTTCAGTTTATTTGTAAATAACGTCATCTCTTCAGGATTTTGACATTCATGAAGGAGATTGGAAATGATGATATTTTTCAAGTTAAAAATCGCTGACATTTGTTTGTGGATTTTGTAAACATAATTACGTCCCACCAAGTCTCTTTCGAAAGAAAATACCAGACTCGAGCTTCAATAGTGTTAGAGTTTACAAGGCCACGGGATCTTCTTCCTCGTATCCTGGTCACGGCACCAATTGTTGTGAACCCAGAAGGCGGATGGCACGGAGGTTATTTGGGAAACCAATACACGACTTAAGCGTCTCAACGGGAATATGAGCAGAAACACTTATTTGCGCACCACACTCGTCCGATAATGCTCCAGTCGCTGTAGACACCATGTCTCATTTCCGTCATGTGGCGAAAGCCATTTCATGTCATTCTGCCTTCCAATGATCCTTCCCGTATCTCTCCCGTATTTATCCCGTGGTCATTTCCATCTGAATAGTAGTGTGAGTAGTATGGTCCAACCGTCTATCCTCAATACATACGTACATTGCATGCAGCATTGTAAGAATCTTCAAGGTGGGCACATACAACGAAACAAGTTAAGAACAACTGATGATGACGTAGTGGATCCGTGCACTAGTTGTTGCACGGCATAAAACTTAAAAGTTGACAAACAAATGAGCAGTCCATTATGAAATGGAAAACGGTTGTTCAGGATGGATTCGCCGGGATTTTCAACGCATCCAACAAACTTACTGTCGAAAAACAAATGATCAGTCTTGATTCACGTTGGCATTGCCGAGTCCACAGAGGGAATGAGTGCGCAACCAGATAATTCTAAAACCAAGCTGAAATGAATGGTTCGCCTCTGTTAACCTTCAACTTCTGGTACTCAGTACGCAGCAAGCTTGTGCACCATATACAAACGAAACACTCAACCTTCGATACAGTGTGCACTTATCAAGTCACGTGTATTGACCCGGAAATGTACGTGTGTGTGTGTAAGTAGAAAATGGTTCAAGTCTTTGTTAACCTGTGGTTTGAGTTCCGTAACTTGACAAAAACAATCATGATAGACTTTGTGAAGTCAATTGTACGAAACTCGTATTGTTTATGCGAATTCAATCAACTGACAAATTCGGTTTGATTCATCATGTTCCACAACCAAAAGCTGAATATATTGCGTGATCTGTTATGAACCATTAGTTCTCATATTAGTATACGAACCAGTTTCATCGTCAGATATCAGGACAATGGGCTACACATTCGCAGGCACAACAATCTTTTATTGCCTTTCGTGGACCTAGCGAACAGAAGGAAGAATACTGCGCACCGCATTGAATAGAGATTGTAGGTCATTTTTGAAGGTCAAAGTCCCCTTCGACTGACCTTATTGCGCCTCCCCCCTCGTGACCCAGTCCAACAACACACGCCTGAACGTACTGGACCATCCAGCCCGCATCCCCCCACCATTGAACCTCACACACCGGCCGCCCACCTATTGTTATCTGTCAATCGCACCCTCCCTACCTGCTGTGAATACGGTCCACCATGAAACTGTCAGCAGCTAATCGGTCTGCCCGAAGGTCGGGTAGTTAGACACACATCAGACCGATGTGATCGCACTCGGTCGGTTTGACATCGCCTGCCGGTCGTTTGTGCCTGTAATTGTCGTGCCCTTTGGACACTTGACGGTCTATTTCGGCCAAACATTGCTTTATCCCACGAATGCAAATGAACTGGGGTTCTCGTAATTGATTATATTATTTTTGTCAATAGTACCGCATTTCCAGAGACTTGATTTGATTCTCATATTTGGTGTCGTTGGTTATACGTGCTTCACTCAACGTTCGTCGAAAATGTGGTTCACACATCCCGGTCGCAGTTTTCAGCACGGGTGTCTCATGAGAACCCGTAACAACTTCACAGTAATACGAACCTCCGCTGATCACCATTCCGCACAGTTCGGTTACAGTTGGCTCTCTTTTACATGATCTGCTTACGTGACACCCGCTATGTGAACAACCGGTGACAGCAGTATGGAGCGAACCTGGATAGTGATTGACTGGGCTAACGTTTATCCATTTAATCTCCATAGATGCTGATGGCCTCATCAATCTGTATTTCGACCAAAGAAGTACCACTGCGAGAAGTTATTCCTAAGAGGTGTGCCTGACGTTTCGGCCCCAAGCTGGGGTCAGTGTATTAGACTAAACGTTCGATTTCCTAGCGTGAGTCACACGAAATGAAATGGTTCTTAGTACATAGAGAACAGCATAGGCGTCCATGACAACCGTGATGTTCTGAGACCAGTGTCGTCTGTACATGTTTTTTGTCTGTAGTTATGTTGGAGCGCATAACCCACGTAGCAGTCTTCCGGATAAACCACCCTTGCATCATCCGCTTTGTTGGCTCACAGTAGTAATGCTGAATCATTGATGGTTTTGTTATCGGCGCGATGTAAATGGATAAACATTTGAAGTATGAAACGTACGAGGAGAATCTAACACTGTTAAGTGGGATACATGATCAATGCGCAAGCAGATTAGTGAAATCGAATTCACTCGCTATAGCCCGACGTTGGTTCTGTATAACCTGTTAGTTTATTGTTCTAGTTAAGAGGTAGAAACGATGAAATAATGTTCTATTTAGTCAGATCCATATAGTTTCAATGAAAGTTCAAATAGTTTCGGCTTATACACGAGAGGCCCAAGCGTGCAGACATTTTGCTTACATTTGTTAATGGTCGTCATTCAAGAAATGGTGCGTTTACGAATAGATGTACGTATTATGGATGTCACATTCCTCGACGTTTATCAGTCGAGCAGCTGAGTAGTCATTTCTCTTGAAATACGTTAACCCATTGGTATCACTGATATTGTCGTGGAATCCAAGTGATGGGATTCCAAACGTTCCGTTTGAACTTTTATTCTATCATTCATTTTTCCTTAATTCAAGAGTATCCACTTCCTTTTGAGCAACAGTGTTCTTTCACAACGTCTACTAGCCGCTAAGGACTGTCTCAAATTCTTGAACAGAACTTCAGATTGCAAGGCCAATTCAGAGGCAGTATGATACCACACGTCTTGTTCACACTATCTTCGTGTCCACTGGAAAACATGCATGTGATTTGCTGCAAAACTTTGGGGATAGCAGTAGCTCCATTATCAAACTGAGTCATTCTGATAGAAACGTATACGAAAAGATATTGATTTTGTGTGTGCTAGCACACACCACTTTCCTGTGCTCTCGGTTGGACAATATTGTAAAAACTTATCAGCCAACTTTTTCAGAGCTCACTGAACAAATGAATGTACAACAAAGTAAGACCTCTGTCGTTATTTTTGGCATACAATTAGATTCGAAAGAGTGAATAATTTCCATAAACCTATTTGAACGTACATTTTTATATTGTTATTATTGATGAGAGGTTGATGCATAGATCTGAACTTTTTCCCACACAGGTGCTCAAGTAAGTCGGAGAAGTTGAATCTACTCGACTGTATGCGACATTGTTATACTCTGACCGTCTTGTATCATGAAAACTTGAGTTTACTGAGTTTACTTCGGATCAATAAAAATCTGAAAAATGATTGAATTGTAGTTCTATTGCTCCTGTCAGACCGTTTTCTATCGTTCAAGTTATATATATATATGAATTGGTTAATAATCTTGGAAAACTCCTACACATGCAACACCACCAAGCCAAATCATCCAGAAGTGAGACAGACATGCTACTTTCTCGTTAGTAGTTAAGAAACGATTGCCTAATTTCTGAAACTGCTACAACTCAAAATCTACCGAAGTATCTAATGCTGTTCGTCAGTCTCCCCATTGTTCTTGAACAGTTATTTCAGCCGGTCGGGATTAAGCTTATCAAATGCATTTAGTATGCACTTTTGACAATATAACATATGGACAATCAGAGCGATAGGTCTGGCGTTTTCAGTCTATAAGAAATTTCGCAATCACCCACAAACCCGGATTGTGAGAAGGCAGACGAAAGTAATACTGACCTTGTACTTTTAACCACAGATGAGGCTACTGAAAACAAAATGTATTAGAAATGTATCAAAATATCTGGGACGCCTACTATCCATAAGACATAACAGAATGCACTGTTTTGTGTTTAGGACATACATTGTTCACTGTCATAAAAACTACCCTAACAATTTTCCGTGACACTCTGAATATGAGTGTCACTGATCACAATTCCCTCAAATGTGGAATATCTGAAGGATTTTTAAGGTTTACTGGCCAATTATCACGTGGGATCTGGTGAATAACTTTATTCACGGTCAGTTTGGATTTTCGCCAATGTAAAGTTCATACATACATCTGAGCCATGTTCGCAAATAAGTAGCTTCTGATTCCGCCCTAACTGGGTCCACGATGACCTCAAAACCATTGTGGACATTCCTCCATTTGTAGACAGTACATTGTGTGCTCTGTTTTATTCACATGCTTGCTATAAAAAAAGAGAAAATGTTTCTTCCAACCTGCTTGCTTTAAAAAGTTGAGCAGCTAGCAACATTCTAACTGCATTTGGGTGGGTTATCGCACGCTACTGTGATAATGATATGCCTACTTCAATGCTCTCCTGATTCCGCTCTCACAGTTTTCAATGGAAGCAGTATGATATCTTTTTGCCCATTCTACTGTGATTCTGTGCGGTTGAACTTCATCGAATTGTAGAATCGAACGCCGTTAGCTCGCACCGGTTTGTTTCTCTATATCTCAGTGTTATTAAGTGAGTTCCGTAAATAAAACGTCTTGACTGTGTGACAACAGCTAACAGCTGCAAGTAGTTTAAATTTGGCAACACTTGAATCGTTTTCGTTTCGATTTAGTCAAACAAGATGCAAGTTGAACGCTCCATAATTTTACAACAGACCAGTCCCTTTGTTATGAGAAAGATAGCTTCAATTATGTCTTTCTGACAAACCTGCGATGCAGAGCTTAGCGCAAATGAAAGCATTTAAATAGCTGATCCCTAGACGTTTGTTGAGCATCTGCACGCAAAGCTGGAACTGGATGGGTCAATACGAGTGACATTGTTACCTTACGAAATTTTGCTAACTTCCCTAAAGATTACCCCTTCAAATGTGCAAGATCAAACCACCGTAATTCTGGTTATTTGTTGTTCAAAAAGTGACCGTTGATTGGTGGACATGGATAGTTTATTTTTTAGAGTTGTTGAACCCTGAACACAAGGCAAGAATTTGTTTTGGGTAGGACACTTTAACGCCCAAATTATTCCCATCGTTTCTTCCAGTGTTAACGAGCTCCTGTTAAATTTCCGTCATGACGACAGTAAGTCAAATGGTTGCATTAGTCCTAATATACGAAGCTTTACACATGTTCGAATAAACTACACTAAAGTCTGAGACACTGGTTTGTTTGCTGGCCTTCGTTCTGGTTTCCCTGAGGATCCTGCACTGCACTGTCAGAGGAAGTATCACTAGTACACGTTTTCCCCCTTGACCAAGATTGTAACGTCAGCTAAACTTTCATGAAGGAATCATATTTATCCATACAACACTGACCTCGTGTTAAGCGTGAACGAATATTCAGACGTGGAAAATTAGATATGTTCGTTTACGAGTAATGTTTAACTTGGTCAATCCATTCGGAATCGATGATACAACTATTAGAAACTTTGTTCATCAGAATGATCAGGTTTGGTGAATAGCACTTTCATAGCTGGTAAGCAGCAAGTGCACAAAAGTGATCAGAGATTTTGCATCATAATAAATGTTCCAGTTCGTCAATCTCGAAACACTGTGTTATACCCGATTTTCACACACGGTAGGGTTTGCCTATCCCTGACAGTGCCCGAGAGTAAACTTGGGCAGCAATTTGATTAGACAAATATGTTGACCACTGTGCCGTTGACCTCACAATAAGTAGGAACGAATTGTTATCTCGGAACGCTCATTAACCTTCGCCTGTGAGTAGTCCTCAAACAGTCCTATATATTTAAAGGTAAATAAAGTTACTGTCGTGACAATTCTAATGCGCAACTCCATAGCTATTTTTCACGAGCTAAGCTGAAGTTACAATAAGTGGTAACCTTGTTTAGCGTGTTTTTTCAATATCGGTAATTACAAGGGTTGTCATATGGTGAACACCACTCACAATTAAGGAAAGTTGTTGAATTCAGATGTGTTTCATTTCTCCTATTAAATTTGAGGTGCACCAGTACGAAACTTTCGTTTGTTGGGATGGGTCATTGGCTCATGTGCTTGTTAATAAGCCTGTGTTATAAGTTCAAAGCCTGGTCTCTTTGAGCGCGCTCGCATCTAAGAAGCACAGCTCGAGTCTGTCGTTGCCCTTTAGTAGGAACCCATTAGGAAAATGGTCTATGTAAATACGAAGGCTGAAGCTTATCACCATCCGTGTCGAGGTTTAATAGTCTCGTTTTCCACGCTTTAACAGTGATCGTATATCACTATCCAAAATATTTCCATGAAGTACAATAGGTTTTGAAAAAATTATCCAAAGACTGTCACTCCTTTTGGTCGTTTGTGCGTACACAAAGTTGACTTTTGCTGATTTAAGAGTATCAGGCAATATGTATCGTACTTATTATACCTCGACTAAAATTCCCTGGCTGAACGGTTTTGTTCAAAGGGGTGAGTGTTTTATCACAGTTTAAGCAACTTGTTATCATTTGTACATTCAAAGGTGGATTTCAGTTTCCTGAAAAGTTGGTGTTACCGTCCACTTTGCACCAGGTTGTGATTCGTCCAATGAACGCTGACCAAATGTAGTCATTGGTTCTTAGAGCGTCTGATCCTAAGACAGTCATGCATTCGCAAATATCTAGGAGGGTGCCATATATAAGCATATACTGAAAAATCTGTTAGACAAATGACGTTCTACACTTGTCTGGCTTAAGTTCAGACTGAGGGTATGCCCAGTATTCTCATTTGCCTCACAAATACCATGTACTGAGTCGATAAAACTGGCTAGTTAAAGTCCGGTAGAGGAGGACAGATATAAGTGCCGATGAGCCTCACAGATTTTGTGCTTGATTTTTATACACTATCTTTACTCTCTCATTGTTGTTTGGGTCCAGAGACGAAACAGTGCACGCTCGGTTTTTCATTCTTGTCATCCGTGTTCTGTGTTAATTGAATTGGCAGATGATTGATCAACATTCAGCATTCGTAATTCATTACTATCAAGACTAACCTAACTAACAGTAACAAATTGTCTTACTTGATCAGAGTAAATGGATCGTTAACCAGTGGACACGAAAAATTTTGGTCCGAATCTGCTAACCAATAGTGTCTGCAGCTGAACACAATAAGTTATAGTAGGTTGCCTGAAAATTGTATTGATGCAACAACCGGGGAACGACACTCAACAAAGATGATCGTTACAAACTATACTGAAATGCTTCTGTCGATTGCAGGTAGCGAAATCGGTATCGCCACAACGTTTATTGTCCCGATGAGCATTTGCGAGTCAAGAAAACCCGTATAGCTTTACTTACTAACCGTAGGCAACTCATTTTATGTGCCAGTAAGTAACTAACTATTTATCTTTGCTTTCTGCCTGTTTGGGTGTAATAGTGATACTCGGTACTAAAATGTATGTCAATAATTTCATTCGATATATGCTGTTTCGATTTTCATCCCAGTCCCGTATTTTCGACAGTTGACTGAATACTATCTGTACAATCTCTATCTTCTCCCTACCGTTTTCAGACGGTTCTACAGAGCTTAGTGTTTCAACCGTAAGCGACTACTTTACCTCGAAATGACAAGTCGTGTGCGTATGGGACATAAATTAAATTATCTGAGAAAGAGAATGGAGGCAGACAATGTAGACAAAAGCAAACAGACCTAGACAAACAGTGCTGATTTGCTAGGACTTGTCTTAAATTTCTCATACCCGTATTAAACTTGTCCAACTAGTGTGCTGGTTAGAAACGGGAAATAGCATTACGAATGGTTGTATTCAGTGATGACGATGGCACGTTAGTTTCGGATAAAGCATTGGAGTTTAGGCGCAATATAATAAGAAAAGCAAATTGTTTACATTTTATGTGACCTATTTGGTGTCACATCTTGTACGAGTCACTGTGGAACCAGAAACACACCAAGTGTAACGGCGTAACTCAGGAAATGGGACAGTTATTACAACAAACTGCAAGTCAACATAAGTTCGTCCCTGGTAAGCCGGTCGTACATGCGGCTCCAATTTAAACAACCAATAGAAACGTAAAACCACACTTTACGTGCCAAGATAGCATTCTTTCTATTAGCCTCATATCGTTCTTTTATAGTTAACGAATTCGCTTAGTTCGCTCGAGGTAGCTACATGACAGTTACGTGAACATCATCTGCAGAATTTCTAAATGAAAGGGGCAACAGTCGGGCAGGCACTACTACTGTTAGCATGATAGGAGTTTAGTGAGCGCGAACGATCACAACATACTGCTCACACCACTGTTGTTCAGTAGTGAGGTAGGGACATGGATTTTGACAGTGAAGTAGTGTTGTATCTGTATTCGAGCCCCATCCGCTACAAGCCTTACGGACAATAACAACGGTAGTGGGAACACGTGACTCAGTAGAAGTGAATACTTCATCGTCGCACTGTACAACTATTCGGGTCATTTTAAAGTGCATGAGCGAGTGAGCCTTTGGTCTTTGAAGCCTCGACCAATCAGAACGCACTTCGAGCCTTGGCACGAGTGTAGGGCACACAGGCGGACTTCACATTTATACAAGCCAGGGCTTCCGCTGGATTCGAACCAGCGACAGACACAGGCATGCTGTGTCTGTCGCTGGTTCGAATCCAGCCAAAGCCCTGAATTTTCACAGTTGGGTCTCATCTAAATTCATAAATCTGCAACACTACTTGTTAGTAATGTATACAAGTAGCCGCTAGCAAAACACAAGTATCATCGGAGTGCTGCATGGCATGAAGTGGGTATTGGCACATAAAACAACTGAACACTGGTGTCCGTGGCAGCCGTGAAGTTATGAAACCAGTGTCGTATACCGAGGAGTGTTTGTTTTGTAGTCATTTTGAAGCGCATGACTCATGTGTTGGTTTTCTGAATAAACAACTCTTGCGTTACCCACCTTCTTGACTTACAACAGTGATCTTCCTGTTCAATATACATTTTGAAGCCTGGTCATGATTTCTTGAGAATACTGTCTTCAGTGGTTGTTCAGTAGCTAGCTGTCCATCCTTGTAAATGAGAGTGTCCGAAAGATGCTAAATGTTCGGCTCATTATAGTTGGAGAATTTGGACTCGAAGCGATGTGCCTTCGTGCACCAATGCAAACCGAAAGAATCAGCCCCTCAGATTTCTTGTTCAGAAATACTATTCACCAGCCATTATGACTTCGTATTTTCTATCTGTAGCGATGACGGAGAACTTGCTAATTGTGAAAGCCCAAGAACAAACACTAGGTACGAAGGCCGGCCCAGAAGTGTGACAAAAGCTAGCCCAATGTTTCCGTTGGCATCCGTCAGTTAATCTATGAATCACAAAATTTAAGAGCCATCAACAGCGCACTGATGAAACATTAACTATAGTTGTGTACAATTCAGTCAGCAGAATGTTTTGGAGAACAACATCTACTGATGTACAAACACCAACTGATTTAGCCCGTTGTTCCTACTTTCAAACAGGTTAGCTAAGTATGAAGGCCCCCATGGAATCAACGCTGATTATCAATAAATGATTTACGGTGTACATTTCAATGTACATCTGGTTGTTGGTTATGCTTTGTAAGATTTCATCTGAATTACGGAGTATATGTCAAACAAAGAGAGAATTTTCGACTAATGACTGCGGAAAACGTGCAGTGGAGACACTGGTCCATTTCGGTTTTCGTTGGGTGTAAGCCGAGTAAACATTGGTTTGTGCTTCCGATGTGTGAATAAAACCGCAAAGATTTGTCGCTTAAAGGTGTAAAACATTTGGATGGAGTTCAGTAGAACAGTTTAAGTCCTGCTAAAAATGTAATGTGATGGTCACAGAAGATGAGTTTCATCTACTTATACTCTCCAATACATTGGAAGTCCGATTCATTCACTCAGCTGTTGACGAAATTCCTGGAAATGCTTTATTAAGAAATGTATGCTTTACGTCTCATTCGATTTTTCTACATTTGCGGGAGCTTTAATTAGGTCGATGAGAGAACTCTATTGACTGTGTCCACAAGACTGTTTACAAATTTGGTGGTCAGTGCAGAAATCTCGCGTGTGCAAAAATTCTCTGTGCACCGCTGCCTTCGCTGTTGTCCTTCCAACAAGCCCCATCCACGACACGTAATTCCCCTGTTCTTGTGCATCTTGGCTAATGACTTCCGTTCACGTATATTCATACTCGTCATGCTTGTCATTCACTGTCTTCTACACTCGTTCAATATGTCTTTTGTTGGCTAGCGTGCCTTCACTTGATCGATTTGCCTGAGAACCATATATTCACTGATTGGTAGCAGGGAGGTTCGTCGCTATGGTTTGGGCTTCACTCACGAAAGCCTCTTCAATTTCCATTCCGTAGATGTTTCCGTCAACCGCTTTTGAAAGGAACTCCTGTATCCTAGTTTCACTGTTCATAGAACTCATTTGTAATTCATGGTCACTGCCACAACTAAGATCTGAGCTCCGGCTATGCTTTCGTGAAAGCGACTGTGTCAGTTTCTTCACACTGAGCGCGGCTGAATTTTCGTATGCACAGACCCAGCCACACTTGATTGTGAGCATTACGCGCGAGATGTCTATTTCTGCGGCAAATTGGCACGACAATATTTTGACTGTACGCCTTTGTGTGACAGTTTATGCTGGCGTCTACTGCTATACTGTTGGACTCTTGGTGGCCTCTTATAACTAGCAGTTGCAATTTACACTGCGGAAATAAGGTTGGTTCTTCGCACCTAATTTCACTTTGTATTAATAGTAGACATGCCCAGTGATTTGATTTGTTTTCGATTTTGTCAATTCTTGGTTGTGCTTACGTTGTCCTACTTTCGTCAAAAAACACTTTGCGATATGTCTTGACTAAATGTCTAGCAGCGGAATGATTGTTTTGGGAAGTGGACTGCTGTACAATCCACGCAACGCCCCAGAATTTTTCTGTCGAGTTCATATTAGAGTTGTGGCTGGCCAACGCAACACTAAAGTTGTAGAGTAAAAAACATGTTTTGATTTGGGACAGCTGTGTATGGACTCCACAACCTTCTTTAATGACTCCCATTGGTGTACGTGACGTTTTAACTGGCGATAAGATTTGGTCCAATGTGTTGGCAGTGTTCTTTGAAAAATTTCATTCAAAACGCCCCCTCAAAATTGTCTGTTCCTAATTATTGAAAACCCCGTTCATTGAGAAGACAGACAGTAAACCCCAACATGTGCTTCGGGTAGATTGTCTGATTTTGCTGTTTTTTTTTCGAGCTAACACGAAAGTTCATTTTATGTGTACGGTGTGATAAAGTTCAACTTTTTTGCTCAATCAGTTTTTCGGTAACTAAAGGAAAATTAACAAGAATTACACAATAAAAATGGTGATAGTTATCTCATGGAAGTTGTACCGAGTTGTAGGGATTATTTTTCTTGCTTTCTTGACGAAAAAAAACAGGTTTCTAGAGAACTCGATATAAACAATGACTAACATGTAGAGTTAAACCGAGTGCATAAAAACAAGTGATTGTGTCTTGATCCGTTGGAAGATACGTAATCATATTTATGACGATCCGATATATGGTATCAAGCAAAAGTTTTACTAGTTGCAAAAAAATGTGAAACAATGAAATACGAATGTTCTTCTTAGGGGAAATCCCAATCGAATGTGACAGATGGTTTCAGGAATTGAAAAAATTACAAAAACTGTTAGACAAAACGTCCAGTAAACTCGCAATGATGGATTGACTGAACAGGTGACGCTGATCATAAAGATAACTAAGACACTGGACATAAAGTATGGAAGCAATCATGTTTTTTGTCAACCGAAGTAGTCCCTAGAAAGTTTACAGAAAGGAGTTGTGTAAGATGTCATTCTGCACATGGAGAGATGGACAAATATAGAAGTTTTCCTTATATCATTTCTCCTGTATAAGCGACGTTGAAATATTATCATACTTTGGTGTGTTTATAGGCGGCTGGACGGATAAGATAAATTGGCAATCAGTGCGGATGAAGGAAATCCAGTCGAGAGTTCGATATCTCTCACGATGCTATCTGCATTAGGATTTAGAGTAAGAAGTTAGAAATGAATACATTTAGCAGAACATCAGAGCTTGTGCTGTTCTCTGACGACGCCTAACCACCAAAGTGAGTAAGCCAACCTGAGTTCGTAAAACAGTCACCTAAATTATTGACAGATGAGGTACGGATACCAGTTTTGATTGCAAATTTTAACGCCATTTCTTTCTCAAGACTTACACCTCCATCAGTGTTGTTCAGATACGTGATCTGCTCTAGGTTTCTTGTTAAGTTATGGTAGAACGGGTGAACTAGGCCAGTCAGATCATTCGGGGCTAGTGGTAGGCGTCGATAGGCGAGTTACGCATAGTCCGTGATACTCAGTTGCATTTTTTATTCAAACAAGAGATTGGCCCTCTTGAGTTTTAAATGTCTCAGACTTGCAAGAAATAGGACGGACTTTGGCCGTTTCCCTTCTCAGGAATTGGTTGGATGTGTGAGTTCCTCCAGCAGCCATGAAGTATGCATTGTGTGAAACAAAGAGTAAACAATTTAAGCAAAGGTTAGAACAACCTGTCTGTACAGTCCT
Organism: Paragonimus westermani; assembly: GCA_008508345.1. Lineage (NCBI taxonomy): Eukaryota > Metazoa > Platyhelminthes > Trematoda > Plagiorchiida > Troglotrematidae > Paragonimus > Paragonimus westermani. The sequence continues at coordinate 174,495 of QNGE01000904.1, forward strand.
TATAAAAGGGGCGTGGTGAGCTGTCAGACCTGCGTACATTTTGTACGTCAGCTGGACGAACTCTTTGAAAACAGCTAAACTAAATGGAAGTAGATGGGCAGATGAAAACAGAAAACTGTGTTGGAGCTAACAAAAGACTGCTTGTTACTTTGTTAAAAGTATGATTATCCCGTTACACATCAGCAACAAGTTTTCTAGCAGGATAGCCTAATCCACCGGCAGTCTTTCTGATTACCTAGTTATCACAACAAGTTCTGCTATTCAACAGTATGTGACTGAACATCTTATTCAAACGGTTTACATTGCATCTGATAGACAATGAAATGTACTTCCCCTACTAGCAATCTTTTAATTTATCTATAGCGTCCTGAGGCAGGGGATGAAAACCTGACCTCATGAATGAAGCTTGTTTCGTAAATAGCGAAGCAAACATTGAGGTGGCCAGTGACTATTAGCTAGTAGATATACAAATCGTAGTGAACAAGCAAATCAAAATCAGAGGAGAATAACGTTCCACTTGGCTAACTGTAGCTGTCGCGAGGAGATGAGCTATTTTAGGTTCAGCAACCTCTGTACAGCATTTTGTAGATCAAACGACGACAAGAAAGACAGAATGAACAGGGTCAAACTCATTGCGCAGACAACAAACAAAACACCTACTGAGAAGTAATTAATTAGCAGGATAAGATCTGATGAAAATCACTCATAAACCTGGGTGTGCATTCAGTACTGAAGTAGCTTACGTGTACGGTTGCGCTAGAGCAGTGAACTAGTAATGACCTGCACCATAGTGACTACTCCAACACCGTCTTCCGGTTTCGATATTAGTGTGCTCACATTTCGCCTTCGAGACTTCAGTGAAATTTAGTGTTCCCTCGGTTAAAACAACGTACATTGAAAAGTCTTTGACAAAAAAACACTGTGCATGAATTAAAAGGGTTTGATAGGTTCTGCAACTCTTGAAAGAATTAGATCAGTAGGCGCTATTATTTCTGGATCTACAGGTTTGTCAAGTTTTTGACTGGAAAAGTTAAACCAATCAACTTGGGCGACAATCGAACATTGGTTAACATGTGAAAATGTGCAACGATCTCACTGCGTTAACCAGCTGACGGAAGTCATACAGTGGTTGAAATAAATATGAAAAACAGTAGAATAACCAGGTACTGAAACACTAATGTGTCTGAATTTCTCCGTGATATGAATGCCGACCTCGCACACCTTTCCAAAACTGCGTTGAATACTAACAGACTGAAGTTGTTAGTTTGAAAACATAATGAATTTTTAGAGAAGTTAAGATAAAACGATAAAAGCATTGAAATTAGAAGACCAACACTGGTGTTTAATAAGATCGAGTTTGACACAGTACTGCTTCAGTTTTAAAACCTGACGCAGTTTTGAGTAAACCAGTCGAGTGTCGAGTAAAGTTTCGCTACTGTTGCATTACAAACACCATTTGAATGATTAAAAAAAGCCTTTCAAGCCAATTTTCATCAAGATCACAGTGATGAGTGTACGTCCGTTGATGATTGAAACTAAGAGCTGATATGACCAACTACTGTTCACGCTATCCTCGGACAGTCATAACAAACAGTCGGTGATTTCTGTCCACAAGTGACTTTTTCACCAGACCTGTGCTGCACCAACCAGTCATCTCACATATCAACGAAAGAAAGGGTGTGTATGTGAAGGGACAGAGAATTTTCGACAGGTCGATCTGTAACCATTTTTCTTCAGTTGTGGTATTTTCAGGGCTCGGGTCATTAATAGCTGGCCTAGTGAACCAACTGTCGGACGGATACGTATGGACGTGTGCACAAATGCGTGTAATCTTGATCCCACGGACCATGGCTAACAAACATCAAGCCAGTCGACAATAGATGTTTCCTTGTGTGGAGATGACTGCCTAGGCGATGGTCGGATGATTTGCGATCACGTCCAGCTAGACTCATGTACCATTTCGAGACTGGGCAAACCACGGAGTAGATCTAACTCGACTGATGTCTCAAGTGTTCTGCTGACTGCGAACAGTTGCTGTTTGATCGCATCGTATACCTGGCATTTTGTTAGTCTCCTATAATGATGTAACTGCAGACTGCGGCAGTTTGGCTAACCGATGAAATTTCATCATGGGAACAGCCGCTGTGTTTGTTGTATTCTCCTTTGATGTATTTGTCTGGAAATCCTTAGTTTCACACGGTAACTAAAATTACACGAATGCTGAAATATTTAAGAAATATTTTTCGTCGACTATTACTTTCGAATTATGGTTACAATTTCTGATTTAAATACATTTCAACCATCTTGTTGATAATCATCCGAACGTGATTTTTCCTCGTTGATCATCTGTTGATAATACAACTGATCCACAGACCAGAAATATTCCGTTGATAAGCTCCCACCGTACGCTTAACGTCGAATTCCATGTGACCAGTAGTTCCCAAAGTTATTGTGGTGAACGACTGTCAGTCAGTTCGGAAAGAACACATTGTTGCTCCATTAATTTTGATTGTTTGAACAGAAGTGTTGACTTGTTGAAATTTGAGCTGTTTCACTTGTTTCAATAAACTTAACATAAGGTTGGAAGCTGTTAGTTTTATAGTTCAGTTTCAAGGTGCATTTAGAAAAGCTAGTTTCCATAGCACTTCTTGTTTACTGATAAATAATGAAGGATTCTCTTAAGTATATGTTGTGCGTCACTCACACACGATCACATTCTGTGACAGCTTCACATAATATTTGACCATCAAGCACGATCACCTTATTCACGTGTTTGTCAGAGCTCACCAGTTGTACATATCACTGTTGAACTTAAAACTCTGGTGTTGCTGAGGATGTGAATAAGTGGAGGGTCTAACAAGAGCGAAATCATAGTATAATGTTTCTATTCGAAATAGGCTGGTTGAAGTATCTAATAAGATGTGGTAGCTGAGACCGATTGTGAGAAGTGTCCAATGTGTACCAACCAACTGTGCTACTAGTTATCAGTAAATACACACATGAATAACATAACGTTTGTACACGCCGGATCCAGGTTGATCTGTAAGACAACTCTGTCTTGTAAGGAACTTAAGAGGCGACCGGAAAATAAAGCATGAACCACAAGCTAATACTTATCACCGCTTGTAGATGGCAACTCCGTCGTCCCTAACATGAGTATAACCTCGCACTAGTCAACATCGTAGCCTCATGAAAGCATGGCTGGAGTTCAGCTCCCTTTTGTTGCAAGGATGCGTACTACAGGCGAACTCCAACAATCAAAAATCGATCATAGCGCTTCTGTTCGAAAGAGGTCAGGTGACGGCTACTGTTTGTTATGAGAGATGTTCAACATATGATGCGGTTTTTCTGACACCGTGATATAACAAACGTAACTACCTCTGTCAGCTACACTGTAAGAAGGACGTCGTGTGTGTTTTTCACCAGAGTTATCTCAACGTTTTAAAATACAACCTTGAAGCTGTTTAAGATTGTCGCTGGAATCTGGAGGATGAAGTCTATTTAGAAACTGTAATATCAAATCGAGAATGGAAGTAGGCTATACTGTCATAAGAAAGTCACTGAGAACCAAAACTCTTAGCTGCTTACTAGGAAACAAAATTAGGATGGCTACCACAAGGAAACTGCAAAACAACACAACGTTTGCACATTTATGGATTTTCTACGGATGTAGTTATCCGAATGACGATGTAGAAATGTTACACGGACACAAAATGAAACCCTTCACCCAAATGTAATAGCGTGTCTGTGAGAAAAGTGAACCTAACTGTTTAGATAGAAGCTAAATTAGTTTTAGGAGGCCAAGAATGTAACCGCAAGGTAGACAAATGAAAGTACACATTAGTTGTAATGACAGAGAACCATCCGTCCTGTCCGTTTTGTCAAAGTATTCAATCAATTTCAGAAATATGTCTTGTTGGTAAACCTGAAAGTGAGCTGCAACATTTATTTTGACGGAAGAGTTGGAGCCGTTGAAAGAAAACTAACTCATCCTGTGTTAAATTGCAATCAGATACGAACAGTCCGTCAAGTGGGACACAACCATCTGCACCCTGAATACTGATAAATTGATTAAAACAGCAAGCAAACTTTGTTATCAGAACTGTTGCAGATCTTAACGCAGCAAAGTATTATTCTACAAAGCCGTGACAGCTTCAGTGGTCGGCATCTATTTCACCTAATTACCATAATTCGACGTGATATTTTTTTCATCAGACCTTCCAAAAATCTCGCAATATAAGACTACATTTTTGCAACTGTTAACTAACTGTAGGTCTAACGGCAACGGAAATTTTCTCCAGATCCAGTAACTAGTCTTAACTTCCATGTCACCTATATCAATAATTTTACGAACAACAAGGCATCACAGAAAAAAAAGAGGTACGCCGGAACTAAACAAGTATTTCTAGAATTCTGAACTATTTCGCGTTTTTCTGTAATGATAAAAACTTTAACAGATCCATCAACTGTCTGTGCTCAACACATCAGACCAACCAATATATTCCCTTGGGGTTAGAGTGTTTACAAATTGGCAAGTAGCTTCATCTGATGTAGATGTAACAGCCCGAAACTGGTTCATAGTAAATACACAGAAAGTCGATATTTTCATTAGTTATTTCATTGCTGACGTTTTAGAAGTGATGGAGGTCTCGTTATTTCGAATGTGGTAAATGCCTTGTTGTGTAACGAGGATTTAACTATCTTGCTAAGCAGACAAGCGTGTTGGTAACCATTTCCTGAATTTCGCATTGGTCAAGGTCACAACATCGCAGCCAAAATCGTGAATAATAATCAGATTGTGTGACATCATCCCGAACAGACGCAGTAGAAGTGGTGACACATATCTGGAAATAAGAAATTGATAGATATCTGTAGAAAAATGGACGCATTTCTGCAACGTGCTGCTGTTTCCGAAATCGAATTTCAGCAGTCAAGTAACCCAGTGATCCGATCAGATCACTTCCATTTAGCATTTCAACATAACACAGTATTTCGAAAGAGAACAAGTGTCAACTACTAAGTTTGACTGAACCACAGGCGATCGAATTTACTCTTTGTGCATCTCATTAAACCATATGTTCATGAGGACTTTGGAAAACGACCAGATGTAGCTTTGTAATTTCATTTTTCTTCCGTAAACATAGGCACCTACGTTTGACGATCAGCAGTTTTGTATGGTAACTACGAAAGACTACTAAGTGTCAGACACAATAATGCTATCAATAGGCTCGTGAAGGCTGTTCAACCGACGAAGATATTTGTATACAGTTGGTCAGTTTCAACTGGCATTGCTTTCTCGTGACAGTAAAAGAGTCAGATAGCGTGTTCTCTCCAAAATTTCCCACTGTAATCTAGGCTACCTAGGCAGAATAGTGTGGCAATTACTTAATTGTAATGGACACATTATTGACTTAATCTCACCGAAATGGCTCAGCTTACCAGAATGAGTTGGTTTAGTCTAATTGTTGACTATTGCTCTTCTGTAGATCATGCGTGAAAATGGAACTAACCATCGGAATGGGTTGCACGATCAAAAGTAGAATATTTCCTTGGTTCAATGACAAATTGTCAACTAACTAATGATACCCTTCATCATGCTCCATAAAGAAATTGGCTTGTCATGTATTGATTCACTCTGTTACGGGATTCGCTGTGTTGGAATGAATGAATAACAGATTCGCAAAAACCTGAAGTTTTGATCTAATTAGGTGATTAAAAAATTATCCACAAATTGTTGTACCATTTAAATTGTCTAGTTTTTAGAACTGACTTTTTTCAGAAGTGCTGTTCAACACTTCACTAGGCTTCAATTATCCAGCTAAATTGTGCGCATTTGCTCATATCTACTGAAGGAGATGTTTTACTGGTAAAACACTAAATCGTTGTATGTAGTCACTCATTCGCTCATCTGTTCTGTTCTTTTTTCTGCAATAGTTGAGAGCTGATAGAGAGAAATAATCTCTCGGACATCCTGACCGTACTATGATGATGATGTAATTCGAAGCTCACCAGACGTCAGTGGTGGTTAACTTGGGACACTGGTCAGTCTGAATGCCAAATGCTCGATAAAATCTTGAGTAGTCAGACAGGATTGCGGCGCTACCTTCATGGGAACCTATTTTAACAACTCGGTGGGAAAAGTTACCATAAACACAATAAGTAGGAGTATAATCACGTTAGAGGTTGATTCGTACCATAAGTCAAACGCAGTAACAGAAAGAACTTAACACCAGTGGAGTGGCTTAACCGAACGGGCGAACAACTGCATCAGTAGAAGGGAAGGTGCTTTGTTCCAGTTGATTCATTTCTATTTGGCAGGCTGGAAATTCTATCAGACTGCAAAGGCTGCGATCAACTGTGAGTGTTGTTCAGTTTGAAAATATTTTTTCACCAAAATTCCGAGATCTAATCCCATAAATACTTGGTTCATAACATGGACATTAAATAGGTATTGTTTAAGATGAAGAGGTTTATTAAAAACGGAGAAATCCACAAGTGGGACGGAATTAACATCCTCCTTACCGATTTGTGATTATAACATAGGATTTCATTGATGTGCTGCTGTCACATGTATGGAGAAATGTTTGCGTTACATCGTTGAAGGCATTGAAAATTTTTGTGGTCGATTGTTTGCAATCCTGAAGAAGAATGTCACCGTGACTTCGAAACATTCAACGTGCTCTGGATGATAGCATGTGTTGTCAATGAACACAAAACTGCTTTTCGTTCATCTCGATGCAAATTTATACAGTTTGAATATGGCCGTAGATTGATCGGACACCCGTTACAAAACACAAATAATCATGAGGGCTGGTTCATAGGTTTCTCCTTGACTTGTACAACAAGACAGTAGGGCTCATAGTGAAACTGTACTGGGCTGTAGAGGTGGAACTGTAGAGCATTTATCTATGAGGTGTGTTGCGTACACCTAAAGCCCCTCGAAGTAGCATGATGATAGTAAGGAATTAAATAACGAAAATCTCTTCTCAAATTAAACGAGCATCAAACCGGCGCTAAATTGTTTACAGCTATTGCGCATCTTGCTGGCCAGTGAGCACCAACAGCATTTAAACACGGATGAAAATGAGTCCATATCATTGAAAGTAAATGCTCGTTTCGACTAACATCTGATGGGCTGTTGAACATAGAAGAAAGTACTCGATAGGTAGCTCGATAATTCCGGCCTGGATAAAGAGAGCTTTCGCGTTGATTAATCATGGAGAACGATACCAAGCTCCAATATGCCATGGAGAGTACTCCTGAGCATGTGAATGCCCAGCAAATACTTGTTATTCCTAACACTATGTGTTGCTTTCCTCAAGGAAGGTTACCGTCCGCTGTCCTTATCGTTCTTTCCGGTAAAAACCCGCTCGCATGCCGTCTACCGTCTCAGCTGTGGTTGCGATGGTGTGTTAGTCACCAAAACGAAACGAGAATAGAAAGACATAACATGCACATGTGACTGGTACAGATAATGGTGCAATACATAGCGGCATCTCAACATCCTAACAGAAATCTGACGTCTTCTGTTGTGAAACACACAATAGCAAAAGTTCTTGTGGTTGAATGCGCCAATTATTTTAAGGTTTTAGTCCGAAATCAAAGCCACAAAATGTTGGTTTTATCCAAAGTGCTGCTTTTCAAAAGTCTCAGTGCAAAAGCAATTGATTTCCACACGAATAATTGCGTATCAGGTGACTAGGGTCTCCGTTTCAGCGACTCCAGTGGGCAGGTATGTCACCAGTAGGGGATTACGCAAATGGAATTAGGATATATAGTTCACAAACTTAATAGGTCTGTCAAAAATAGACCGGAAGGGATCATCGGCGGTTGGCGCATATCCATAGTTTAACCTTCCGTTTACGTATCTATGTGGACTTTAAAAGTGGATCTAGAACTTCATTTGGTAAAAAGGTTTCCCCCTGAATACACGGATGCGCCTGAATGTGCTATACTGAGTCTGTATTAGAACGTTACTTGATTACCTCAATCAATCAGACTGAGAAAAAACGTTCTCGTCAAGTGGTTACCAAAATAGTCATCGGTCTGCAGCACGTCTCACATTTCTGATAACCATCCACTCAATTTTTACGAACGTCGTAGTGAATTAATTTTCGTTTATTTTTTCGTCAAATTATGCCGTACTATGCTATCCCCCACTTTAATTGCTGATAGCCTCCAATTAGGCCGGGGCAATAAATATTACAATCTCTGATCTGGGACCTTTCCCAGAAAACAACTCTTGTCTAACAAGGTTATCAGTTTTTGTAGCTTTCTAGGGGCCGTTTTAGTACTAATACGTTTCCAACCAAATAAAACCGTCATCTTCGTGATATTACTGCGCGTTTGGTAATTTCGGTTCTGTTAAGTAACGGTGCTTCATCCTATTTTCAGTGAAAGTTTTTGGTCCAATAGAAGCTGGTTGAACCGGTGGGCCTGCGGACTCGAATGCACGTAAAACTCGATGAAAATCGGCGAAATGCAACAAGCCGGCGCCCACCCAATCAACTTCCTCAGCGCGATGAAACATGGCAGGACATAGATTATGGCAGACAGTGATAAGCTTTAAAAGAATGAAGACTTCTGCTCTGACTAATATGTTATATTGCTGAACTTAAAAGATGCACCACTGCTGTAAACGGCGTCTAAGAAATAAAAACTGATTGTCAATGCCACCGACCAGGACCTAACTGGAAATCGTTTCAGAATATTGCGTTTGTTGAAAACATGCATTCCACTGGTCAGAATATGTACCTCACCACCTGCGTGGATCAGAACATTTCACGAAGGAAGCCATTCTCCAATGTTCTAACTGTCGATGTGTTCACGCCTGTAGTTCGTCTTTCGGCCGTCTGTTTCCCGTGACCCATGAACAGCAATTCGACCAGACGGGTAGTGAAGCAATTCTCCGTTTTTTGCTGACATGTTGAACTTTACTGCACAAGCTGCAAAACCGTATGTGAGTACTGTCTTTTTTGAACGTAAATCATTGTTTGCGAAGTAAGATACAATTCGTTCACGACATGAGATGAACCACTCGACCCTCATACAACCTCAACACCTCAGTTTAGTGGAACCGCGCCTCTCCTCGTCGCATCTATCTCTAGTCACTTGTACATGTTCGATATGAACATTTTCGGAACACTTTCTGTTATCGAATCGCCCAATTATTTTTCGTCATAAATTTTGTTCAGTCACATTATCAAACTCGCCAGCATTTCCAAACAATATCTATGCTTGAACCATGAAACATGGACTCAGATGCGTATAAGCATCTTCAACTATTTCCATTCTGTAACCTTCGTATGCATTCTGTAAACTCAACACAACACTATCTTAAAGTCAAAGTTATTCAGAATTGTTGTTTATCGTCTGTAAGCCAAATATTAATCGAAAAGTTAATTTGCTAATTTGCGCTCGAGAAAAGAACGTGTACCTGAATTTTGAGTGTGCGCTCGATTTTTCGTGTAAATATGCTGTTGAGGTGTTGCTAACATGCTGGAAAGACAAACACCCATAACTTATTGAAACAGTTGAAGAAATCATAAATATGCGGTCGTCTCGATAGAAGGCCTCTTTATCGTTTGTACACAATCTTGGTTGGCACTCTTTTGGGTAACAAATTTTCTTTTTGTCGTATGTCTGATCATTGAAATACTTTCGTTTTGCACCGCGTACTTACCCGAAGAATTCAGAGGTTGTTAACGTTTGTCATTTACCCGTGGTACAGTTAAAAGTAAAAATCCACGTGTTATTCTCCACATTAGTTCCATTTTGATATATTCAGTAACGTACACTGAAACATTGTTTCAGACAAAACACAAGATGTCCAAAACGTTCGCTATTAGATTTCGGCTCAATGAACTGTTATATGAAACACCTTTAGTCGGTCTCCAACTCGGTGGTTGATTCTTTTCTCTGAAAAATATCACAAGTTCCTGATTCTTTAATTTGTACGAATTTACAACTATTCGATTGTATACGACGTGCCGGATCGCAGTTTTCCATATGAGTGGTAATGGTGCCGCACTACCTTTTTCGACTGTATTAAAAATGGATGTAAATTGTGGTTGAGATATTTGGTATCATCCTTAACGGTTACTCGGTGCCCAGATTACACTGTCACAAGTTATTGAAATATCAATGTGCTTCTTTGTAAAATTTCCTTGTACGTTCTCCAAACGTCAACGCCAACCTAGTGAAATTGAGGTATTCCACGTTTTGTTGAAGTTTTGAGTGACAACAATGAACAGCTGTGGACCAACCATCGTTTTTACAATGAGATCGATGCAACGTAGCAAACGCTTAGGTAAAAAGTGATTTCCTGTTGTGAATCTAGCTTTACCGACAACATGAAGAACTCGGCTATAACGAATGCACTATTAAGGAAGAAAAACTGGATATCCACACAAAAGAACAAAAGATTTATAAGTCCATTTGATACAACTTTGCAACCACTGACATGCAAGACAAAAGTAAACAAACGAATCGTCGGCCAAAAGTGACATAATTCTTTGTTTTCCTGAAAATTATCCCCATCACATTTACAAAAATAAATCAGGTGTAGTGTAACTGTAGCATACATTTAACTACACCGGGGAGACATGCACTCACCATAATAAGAAGGATCAGCAAGCCTAGTGGGTTTCATCGAGGTAACGGAAAGTACGAAATTATCTTGGCCCTATGTCTGGTCTGGGCTTACTCTTTCTGCTTTGAGAAAATACACTGGGTGAACCACAACCTCACATTTTACGCCAACATAGTCCATCCACTCTTTTCACGAAAGTCTGACCAAACAAACACGATCCATTTTCCAACGCGATGAACAGAACATAAGTTTCCAACTGTGCTCGTCGCAACAAACCCTCTGTAAACGCTGTCGAATTCGAACCGAAGCATCATATATTCAGTACCAACCTCCATAACTTTTTTACTGTGCGCGTTTGATTACATTCTCGTTGAACGTAGAACTCAAATGAATATAATTTGATATGAACCATAAGAAAAACAGAAATACTTGCGTTGACGTCAGGTCATAATGGTATTGCGAAGAAGCAATCGCTAACCTAGTTAGAGGATTCAGCAGTTTGTGAGATATTTGCTGAAATCAAACGATTGGTGTAACAAATGATTTTTTATTCCCATTATCTCCGTTATATAGGCGCCTCACGAATTCTCTTTGGTTGTTTGAGACTTTTCCATTTAGAAAACTACAGTTCAGAAGAGGAGAGTTTCAGTATATCGCCTGTTTTGTGGAAATCAATGTTGATGTTACCAAGCAGCTACTTATCACGTATTGTGATCAGCGGCACCTACCTGAATACTGAGGTTAGCAAAAGTTGATGTTAGGTCAAAGTTTGAACGCTGTTTTTGTTTCGAAATCAGAGTTTAGCGAGTCCTCAAAACAAGTTGGTTAATCATCATTGCTCAAATTTACTGGTCACCTCATACTGATACACAACAATGTTTCTACTAAGTTTGCTTAAATAACCCAGGTTCACAGCATAACAATTTGAAAACAGTAAACGACGTGATGATAACTAAAGCCCCTTACTCAAGGAAAGCTGGTTACAAGATGAAGTCTTGGTTCGTAAACGAGCATAGGTAGAGAGGTCAAAAATTAGCTGGCCGTAGAAATCAGTGTTGCCCACTGTACACAGCCCCTGAAAACTGTTACAGAGCTCAGCACACAGATGCAGGTAGACAGGCAGGAATATGGAGTTTTAGGTATGGGGATCAGAATACGAATTTGTTCCGTGCGACTTTACTCAACAAATTCAGTAAATCTTCGCATTATCTGCAGTAAAACAAAACTTACTCAAGAATGTGACAGTCATTGTGTAGTAGAATCATGCATCAGGTGACCTACCTAGGTCCGTAAGTGTTCTAATTTTATACAGGAGATCAGTGCTTTCAAGACAACTGGATCCGATTGTGTTCACTGTTCACGATTTTACAGACTTATAAACCCAAACGCAAACTTGAATTGCCACAGATACGAAATGTGAACTTTTGTTTTTGCAGTGGGGAGAGATGGGTTTTTAAACTTGTGATAGCCTGAGGAGCTTAACCGGCCGCATCACACCAAACGTACTCCGTTTGGTTACATTATATATGGGTCGGCAGTCACCAGTTCCAACATTAGTAGGAACATGCGTCGGAAGCCTAATTTGAGTTGACCGAACTGATGAATAAATCTATAGAATTGAGCAGGATTTTACCATTCATTTTGAAATTCACGGATACTGAAAATAGAATATTCAGAACCCTGGTGATATGAATCCGAGGCGGGCAGACAATTAGCAAATGCACTTGGAGTGCAACTGAAAAGCGCATCTAGCAACTAGTCTGGTTATCTAACTTAACAAACATCATTCACATGTCTGGGAACCTAGGGAACATGATTTTTTGATCAGTTACCAGACAGTCATGGGTTGGATCACAGCATGCTTCACAGTGCCTGATCAGTACAAAAAATGAAGAAATCTCATTGTGAAGCTTGGAGAACACAAAATAAGTACCAAGGTCGCTGTAAGTGGGATTCACGTGCTTCAATACTAATCTTGTAGGATATGTGTTTAGGACTACAGAGAAATTGGCATAAGAAAACTCTCGATGAAGATTACAACTTAATTCGGTAAATACTACTAACTCATTCCCAAAAAAGGGAATACAGGCAATTAACATATTGAAGTGTTTTTGTTCCGCGGAATCGAAGTAAATGGTTATGACCATACAGCACACTAGATTTGACTTGCAAATCATTGCTTATAACTGCGTAAGGAAACACAAATAGATCATTTCCATTCTTCATTTCTGAAGCAATTTTCTCAGCTTCAGCCATATTTACCTTTTCGGTAAATTTGGACGTTCGGGTTTCAAACCAGAAATAACTTTTGCAATAACGGCTTCGATATCAAAAGTCAGCACTACTAACTGTAATGTCAACGATGCATTGGCCGGCTAGGTTGCGTTCAGAAACAGCAACCGGGGTTAAAATCCGGGTCATCACAATGATACAACTTAACGATGAGGTCAACTAGAGGTGATACTCTAGTCTAGTGCTAGCAACACTGGAACGTTTATCAGAATGTATAAGCTGTGTGGTCTTCAGTTTCATTTAACCAAAGTCCCTGCCACTCACATTCAATCTAACTTACTGCACACCGGATTTAATGACAGAAGATTTCCATGTGACTCAGAAACCTTAATCACGTTTGCTATCAAGTGGATTTAATAGACGGTAAATGCGGCTACTAACGAGACGATCCGACAATCTAATCATTACTTGCAAGCGAAAGTGGTCGTTTGTTCAGGCAGACTAATTCGGTCACTTCTAATGTGAGTTCGATGGCACATGGTTGCCTCGCGAAAGAATGGTCGGACCTCTTCTCCTGGCCGCAGCAACCATGTGCACTACTGACGAGCTCTAACAGCAGGGAACCCCGAACCTAGTGCTTTCTTTCGAAACGGGTTAGCTGGAAAATCTGTATGCATGTGGAGATTTTTGTCGTTTCCGTATGGTGTACACAGTCTGAATGTTCATCGTCTTATCAGTGATGGATCTGAAACACTGAGGTCCTTTGATCCCATTCTTCAAGATGGCGACGATACAGATGTTACTTGGTTTTCAAACTTTGTTTGTTCTCATCGGTCGCATATATAAAATCGTTGATTGTGTATCAAGAGGAACACGGTGACAAGAACAGCAAATGGACATGATGCACACTAACGAAATTGGAATCAACTGCATGGAAATGGCACTGATTGTTTCAGAAACTTCTGCGCACACAGAAGTGGTCGATTCTGTCTGATTAACATGGCTTCTGTGAACTGCAAGAGCTTCGGGTTTTTGTTACGTAGTAACACAGCGAACGATGTCAGTTGATCAACCAAATGACCTATATGGAATACGTGTTTAGCAAACGAATACGCCAAGTTCCGACTTGGCCCTTGCGTTGCAAGTGTTTGGTGGGTCAAAGCAGACACTTAGTTATCCCAACCTGCGGTCCGTTCTGCCAGTATACCGCAACTGCAGATGAACTAGCAAATTAGATGAGAGGTAGGAAAATCCCCTGGATCACGGTCACAAACACGCAGAAACGATGGCGCGTGTGCAGAACAATAGTCACAATTAAACCTCTGGTTAAATAGATTTTGAAGCTGATTATATCCCTCATTCTACATCACTTGTTATGTGCTAACCCTTAAAAATCAAATTCAGCCAAATTCGTTCCTTGAACTAAAGTCTGGTTGTGAATTTTGGTTACCTGTAGCCCACAATGTATTTCTATAAAATTGTCCGGATAACCGTCGGTTAGTGAAACGTTATTTACAAATCCTTCTTTTTTACTGGTGCTGTCATGTGGTTCTACGGAAACGGGTTCGGACTGAGCTTAGGTCCTATTGCACCACAGCAAACGGGGAAGAATGAAGATACTGGCCACTCCGAGTCACTTTCCAACTGACTGATCAGAATATCCAAACCAGTTAACTTCTTCCAAACATATGCTCATATGAGACTGTTAAATTGGAGTGAGATAAGTACGGAAGTCTGAGGATTTCTTCGAAATGAATCCCATTAGCAACAGCTACAATGCCGTCGATGTATCTTTTGTAGAGAGTGTTACCGTCAAACAAGTTCGAAATTCATCTTCCGACCATCCCCAGTAATATATCTGCCAACCCTGATGAGCTGCTCATTGTTACACCATCAATCTGCCCGTAAGCCGTATTGTCAAAATAGAACGAAATAATCTTGATGCATAAAAGAATCAAATCTCTAAGGCAATCAGTCAAAACACAATCGTAGATTCTGATGCGAAATTAGAGTGTTCTGAACTTATCAAATTTTTGTCTAATCAGTGGGTTTGAATAAACGAAAGACAAGAACAAACGAAATGTTAAGATCCCGCAAAGCGTGTCTTTTGGCCTTGTTGGTGAATAATTAATTTCATGGACAATTCGGCAAACACTCACCACTGATATTAAACAGCAGACGAAAAACTCAGCCAGTTTTGTTTTTGGTTACGAGTTACAGAGACCGAAATTGCACAGCCAACGAATTAGTTAAGGAACATGCGAAACGAAGTGAAGCCCGACGAGCACAGTTGGGTCTTAAACCACATCGGCAGGCACATCCGTAATTATCTGAAGTAAGAGGTTGAATTATGTTAGATAAATTGCTGATGGAAAATTTCGCTCTCTGGTCGGTGACGGGCATCGATGAGGCTAAAATACTGTCTGCTGTAGTAAGATATCCGCACCAAATGTAGTACGAACGAAGTTGAATAGTTTGAGCGTCGTGTTTAACACGCTATTGATGAAGAGATTGGGAATAACACAACGTTTCGAGCAAGTTGTAATATTCTACGTTTCAACCACCCGAGGTGGTTGAAACGTGGACTATTACAACTTGCTCGAAACGTTGTGTTATTCCCAATTTGTTTATGAATAACCGTCTGCTGGAATTCCAACAAATATGATACTCACCGGGTAGGTTTGACAAATACGTGATTTCCACCGACAGCATAGATTGGAGCACAATCAGCGCGTCAATGTGAAGAACTAAAGCACTCATTACTAGAAGCTCACAGACCTTTCAGGATGGCTGAAGTTTAGAGTGCCTGTTCACAACTGAACCTGAGGTAGTCGCTATAGACGGCCTACTGACTAACATGTTGAAAATCAGAACGGCGAGCATCTGAACAACACCTGGTACTCTCAGTCTGATCAAAAACGACAGTGCTTATAACATTGAATGTTATTAAGCAACCCGCATGTGTCGTTTGAACTGACCCGTTGATTATCGCTTTCCACGACCCCGATGAACGTAGCTCGACTGTGGGAATCCGACGCTCGTTCAAACAAATTATGTACTAACCACTGTCGCTGCCACCAGTTTTGACGTAACAGTTATTCACCTTGGTTGGTTTTGCTTGTGTCGATCGACCAGTTTCGCTTGCAAAACTTTTGCGGGATCATTTATCGTTTGGAAGTTTTCTTAACTGGAAGCAGTTTAAATCTAAGCGCTTCACACCAAGCATGCTACAGACATTCTTCAGCAACAAACGACAGCGAATTACTAGCAACAGAGGGAGATCGAATAAGTATTCATCCCCCTCAATTTAGCCGATAAAGTGGTTTTGATAGTCGGCCTGGTGTCCTGTATGTGTGCAAGGAATAGGCGGTTGAACTCAACTACTAGGGGCGTTGTTACGACAGGCTCTTCAGTACTGTTACAGCCCGGACATACCCAAACGTTAAAGAGCTGTTTGCTGCACGTCACACTGTCCATTTTTTACCGTAGCTTCAGTAAGTTTCCTCCAAAGGGTCAGTTCTAGTTAAACAAAAGGGTGCTTACTAAAGGATCTCGAGCTTTTCAGAGGATACTACACGTTACGCTTAAACTTCTCTTAACTCACCGGTTACATACCAAAAATTGTCCCGATAGAGACGACCCACACAGATATGGTGACGATCATAGAGTCACAACTTACTTCGCAGTTCCCTGTTGTATTTCTCAATCATAAAGTGATTAGAATGCCTATCTTGGATATTTGCCGTAAGAGTTGTGTGCATCAGCATATTGAGCACAAATCGAGAGCAATTTGAGTGAGTGGTTTCAAATAACTCGCTAAATAAACTAAACAACGAACTTGTCATCAGTTGGTAGACAATCTAAACTTATTTAACATAATCACTCTTCTAGGTTCCGTTGAAGGACAATGTTGCTAGGACCTAACCTCCAATAAGGTAGCCAGTGAAGCTATATTCTAAACAAGTCATCTCCCCTTGTTTATTTGAGCAAAACAATTGGAAGATGAACACCGGGGGACGCTAGTATTTCTTATTGGTGTGTCAGCTAGAAGTATAGGTCAAGATAACATATAATGCAAGAGGTAAAACGAGCATAATCAGCGGAATCAGAGAGACTGTTTTCAGTCTTGTGTACCGTTGCATGGATAGGTGGAGTGATTGATGGAGGGACAAGAGTGCTAACGTGTCGCTTGTGATGGATGTTGGCTAGTTTACCACCGAACCACTAAGGCTAGAAAGAAAGACACATTATGAACTGTACTGAAAAAGAAAACAGTTGCACGGTGATTATCATCATGGCCATCGAAGACAGTAGTATATCTGAGGTACGAGCTGGTGACTTACTGCTACACAACTACGAAGAAGGAACTAGGTAATGGTTGGTGAAAACCGAATGAAACGAAAGAAGAAACACCTAAATACTAACAGCAACCATGTATGTAAAGTCAAACACTTGACATCAAGCCACTTACACCTGACAAACAGCCGAGTTATGAGTGAAATTAAGAGGTTATCAGTAAGACAACATTTTTACAGCTTTTACTGCCCCTCTGGTCATAACATTTGGTTCAAAAATGGTTTCTGAGATTCGGGTCCGGCGGGTGATAGGTTAATCTTGGTGTGAACTGCTGAGTTTGTTTTCCGGGCTAGTTTTTAGTATTTGTGCTTGTCAGTTTATCAACAGTCATCAGTTGTGGTTAGGACAGTTGTCGCCCAGCAGAAGGTAAGAACACGACCTGATCCAAGTCAGCGTAGCTGTTCTACCTAGACTGACAACCTTAAGGCATTCGACAGAATGAAATCAAACTACAACTAACAGCAACGTGGCCTTAATGAAACAATGTTTGACTGCGTGAAAGGAATCCTCAAGTGTAACAGTGACGATACCATGTTGCAAAGCACCTCCTGCTAAAATTGACCTGTGCCTGAAGCATAATTACGACAGCCACTCATCATTGTGTGAGTGACTTGGTGCCAGCTCAAACCCGCTGTCTAAATGAGATTCGACCTCACCAATGCGACCGACCTGTACTTTCACATCCCGTCCAAAATGACCACTTGAGAGTATGATGTTGCGGCGTGATCGTCGCTTCCTTGATATCAACGTCACAGTAGTCATCTGAAAAAATGAGTTGGAACAGACGACGAAGCGTTTTTGAAGAGATGTTATTTGCAGCTGTTGCTTAAAGAACCTACCAAGTGGCCGACAGAGGGTATTCTGCTCTCATGAATTCCGTCTTTTGTTGTGCCGAGGACTATGCCTACTACAGTTTGACCTATAGTGACATCTCTGTGGCCACAAGGAGTGTACAACGAGCATCAAATGGATAGGTCAGATATTATCCTTTTGACATGCTGAGCATCGTCTTGGATTCTAGTATCTGAAATGTAGTAGACATCAGTATGCGCTTACGCTAACGTTCCTGTGAAAGAGGTCATGTGATTGTCTATTTTGAAGTGCGCAGGTTAGGAACATCAAAGTCAGTGCTCATCCTAGGAGAATAGGTGTTCACAAATGGTACCTGTCGTGTTACTAGGATCAGCTTTATCTGTTGTGAAACTTGCAAAATATTCGCTAGAGACGTAGATCGGGAAGAGCCTGACAGCTAAAGGGAAAATTTAGTATGTTTGTTCGTCCACCTCCGCGTATTTAGCAAACAGGGCGACCCGGTTTACACTACGAGACAATCAATGTAGTGTGGAGTTGCTGGTGTGGTGAACGTTCATGACTGAGACACTGCCAGAGTCCCGAGACCTATGTTGAAGAACCGTTAAAGACCTCAACGGAAGCCTCTTGCTCAGAAGTCTGTACCGGGAAGTAACGGGTGGGTGCAATTTGATAGAACTAGTGTCTTTCCAGAGGAAGAAATTAGCCTCCTTCTAACTCCCAACATGGATGACTAGGAGACTTGTTCTTCAAATCGACTGACCTGCCTGCCATGAGTTAAGTTGTCAGGGTGTGCAACACACGTCCGGTTTAACCCAAAAGGTCATCCAGTTGGGTAACTCGTCATTCTTGTATTCTCTTTTTGTGAGATTTCATTGTAACAGCTAGTTGTGTTACATTATCTGTACTCTAATTTTTTAACCTCGGTCAGTCTTTCAGGAGTACGGACCCGAATTTAAAACTTAAAAAGCTATTTATTGAATGTCCCTAGCCACTAAAAGTACTGTAGAATTTATGGTAGCAACGAGAATGCGGTCGTTGTATAATCTCACCACAAGTGCGTGGGAATTCTTCCATCGGTTAGTGAGAAACCAGGAACGGAGTATAGTATGTTTTATTCAACAATTCTTAACAAACTGTAACAGACCGAATGAGAAATCACGCAAACGGAACCGAGTGTATTTCACGGAAAACACTACCAGGTAGCTGGCGAGGAACGCCGTATGCTGACTAATCCCACTTCAGCATTGAGTCGGAGAACCGGAACGTTCGCCTACGCTTTTGGTCACGGACACAAACCCAAGTGACGTTTATCTTACAGTTAACTAACTCACATTGCACAATACCATTGTATGGTTTTCTGTTCTTCAGCCACTCGAATGATCTGGCGAAACAGATCGGTATTCTGCCACGTTCTAGTTCCGTCAATTAACACACCGTTTTGGCTCATACACTTACAACGACAGCTATAGTGAGTGATTCGGTGTTTTACGCATGAGGCATGAAATGAGATGAACTAGTGTAACGGAAATGCAGCATGTACACATCGTTACAATCTGTAGTGAAGGTCTCAAAACTCTCCCTCTCACACTTGAATGCGTCTGTATTCATCTATCGGTTTTGGTCATCAATAGTTGTAAATGGTGAAAATCGCCCTGTGACCCGTCGGCTCACCTTTTCTACTAATTATCGTAAGTGCATGGTAGATCAGTTTGCCTACTGAAGACCCACATCAGAGAGCATTAAATCATTGCTCTCACTAAGGTTGTCTGTCTAAGCACAGACACAGTTAGCCATACTGATCAATGTAAACGCAGTTAGCCATACTGAGTTGTTCACTGTTCATGAGGACATCAAACAGTGGTGCAAGTTGAGTGTGTTTCTGTGCACCTGTGCCTTAGTAATATTCGTCAGCGGGCATTAAATGTCTGAATATCGGCTCAAATGTTTGTCCGATTTGTGGCAAAATGCCATGTTCGGAACAAGTAAGACATCACACGGTTGACTTTTCAATTAGCAAGCTGAGAAAATCTTTGTCATTGAGCTTATCGTCTAACTTCGTTAGGGTTTCTCTTAGAGTGTTGCATTCCACAACTTATCCAAGTTCGATTGGAATCAGCCCTACGGTTTGTAATACTCAACACAAGCTGCTATGCTCATTATTCACAAGTGTGTATTCGAAGGTGGACGGTTAAGTATTATATGAATAGTTATGCGCAGGCACAACTTATCACTGTTGACATACAAACGCTCGGGCGTATAAGGTCACTTGAATGGATCATGTGAACCAGTGCAAGGTCGATCCGTACAACCATTTCCGTGTAATGAAGCGAAAGGATGAACTGTGCGCGGTGACTTGTTCCAGGCTGAGCGCCGGATAGGCCCAGTACTTAAATCAAACGTGCAACTAGTCGCTCATGTGTTCTTCTCTCCGAACCTATGTAAACTTCCTCTTAGTAGTCAAGTGATCCTATACCGAGTGGTGTGTTGGTCGAAATTAAGCATAATAAATGACCTGTATGGTTTCTGATCGAATATGCATTAATCGTTCTTAACTAATAGGAGTGTTTGTAGTCCTATCTGGTCCAGCCTGTGATAGAAAATCTTTCAAGTATTTCAATGCTATTTATGTCTATTCTTTACGAGTTTACTGCAAGTGAGAAAATCTACGCACATTTCCTAGGGTTAAACATTTTCTAACTGTTCTCATTTCAATATCTAAGAAACAGATAAATTAGTTTCGATTATTTTCGACATGCATCATAAACGATTCGCACGTAAGCTTAACTTAACACGACCTTCATACAAACAAGGCGAGCCTGCATGTAGGACAGTGTGTGCTAATATTCCATGTAACTATTTGCTTTCTGCAAGCCATGGAATACTCTCCAAAACGTTCACTGAAATGCGCGGTAATCAAAAGCAACTAACTGAAAAGGTATGCAGTGAAGCGAAAGAATGTTTACACAAAACGGCTTTTTAACGGTGATGGCATCACTGGTCAGATAACGAGACAGGCGAACATTTAAGCAACCAAACCCAGAAAGAGGTCAGTTAGTCGGTCCTATCTCAAATTGTGTGTACCATGTTAAGTGCTATTGCAAACGAATTTGCCTAGGTAGAATCGAGGGGTGCTTAATCTTTAAAGTGGAAGAGTGTTTGCTCAACTCGTTGCGCAGGCATAAGCCACTGGAAAACTGCACTCTAATTGAAACCCACAACCAATCAGTATGTGGAGTTTGTAGAATCATCTTGACCACTAGTTACACTACCGACCCAGCTTGTACATTCATAATTCCATTATGTCATTCCAGTTCACTATTGCTGTGGTTCGGCCAGATGGTTGCAATCAGTCCACAAAGGTCACCGTTGTGTGCTCAGGAAAACTTGTTCACGAACCTGAACTCACCATGAACTTGGCGGTCTTTCCCAATATATCTTTTGACTACCCGTTTCCTCCCAAGGTTGCCTGAAAGAAAGAAATGATTCATATTCATCCCTATATATATATATATATAAGTTGATCCGGTCAACATTTCCTGCAGTAACACGCAGGACTATTCCTCTGACTAGAAAACTTGCAGTGTGCATGGAATTGTCTTGGTTAGTGAAAACTAATTTGGACATAACTTATTAACTGCGGTGCTCCTTCCGTATGTAGCGAGAAGGCGTCCAACAAAGCACAATCTTTATTGTCCAAATCGCTAGTCACATGCAACGCGCTCTCTCTCGTTTATGAGTCGTAATTCCAACCCGCAGCACCTCCCGGTTTCCGTTCACACGTCGTGTGCACTTCTGACCGGTTTACTTGTGTGATCGGTGCCTTCTATCGGGGGGTTTTCTGCCTGCCATTCCTCGTCTGTTTGTCCGATTTTGTTGCGCAATGGCTCGTCCGGCTGCTCGTGCTGTCCGCCATCCACCCAGTATCGTGTCGAGATGTTCCTCTAAATGTTGGAAAAACCACGCCCCCGATCTGACCGTCTGTCGTATTTCGCCTGCCCTGCCTCGCCCGTTGGTCCGATCCAGTCGAGCGATGACTCATCCGGTCGCGCACGTTGTCCTTGATCCGATCGCGGCAGGTTTTCGAACGTACCTCCCCCGTGTTGAGGTATTCGGCCGAGCGTTCGAAAACTCGCACCTCCGACCTGACAATCCACTACACGTATAACGATCGTCTTTGTAATGCTGGCTCCGATTTTTCAGAAAGTATGCTATACAGAAAAGTTACAACCCCAGATCTATTAGCCGATTTTCCCCGATATCGCCTATACGGACTGCCACTCGTACCACATCTGATTGATTGTCCAACTGATGGTTTTCGTATGTCGTCGGTGATTTTGTAAAACAGCAGAACGGCAAACCGGATTGGGGCTGTTTGTGAGCAGAATTAATGATAATCACCGTACTTCTTACTAAGTCATCCAAACAAAACTTATTCCATTGGAGTACTAGGTCTGTGTGATGTAACACTGTTTGATGACCCACTCATACAGACTTCTTAGTGGAACCAAGCAAACAAACGCTTCGTGATAGTTGTGGCATCCAACGGTGTGGTTATGGCCGGTCTGAATAAGGACCCTTGTGTGTTTGGGCCACTTTGGTTCTCTACCGTTGGACCTGTGTGCAGTCAATTAATACACTATATGTTGGAATTGTATAGCAATTAATGGTCATAAGTGAACTGGACGGTTCCACTTCAGATGATTATTTAAACTCGGGACACCTGCTGAAGTCATTTTGCCGAAAGGCAGTTCAACTCGCGCGTACAACAACAGAACTGTTGTTGATTCTGTGGAAGTAGATTCAATTTTGTCTCGTGAATAAAAGTTTGATTAATTCGGACGCACCAACGAGTGAGTAGTTAAAAGAACCGTGATAAGCAGTAAGCCGTACGGTCCAAAACATTCGTGCCAAAACGGGTACAGCTAGGGCCTACCTTATAAACCATATTGAGAAATGCTTGCAAGCTATTTCCCTGGGGTGGTAGGCGGGACGGCAGAGGCACACTAATGTAAACGGCGAATGCCGAGCACAAACAATTAGGTTTGACCTATGGTCTAATTATGAAGACGATTAAGCTCCCACGATACAGAGGCACCACCTCAGAGCGGGATTACATGTAGAATTCTTATGCAGACGAATATCCATCTTAATCGTATTTTGGCGTGACCGTGTCAAGCTGACGGACGCAGTCTCCATTAAACTTGTCAGTCGCTGACAAACCAATGAGCATGTAACTATTTCATTTAGTAGGTTTCCGGTTATTGTAGCATCACTTCATTAGTTTTTGAGAAACACAATGCATTTTTTCACTAGAACTGTTCTGTGACACATCTGACTGACTTTAACCTTATCAATGACTTCCGCCCATACGTGCCCGGTGACTCAAGTTTTGACCAGGCGCACTCCGACCTTGTGACAGTCATGTGTGACGTTTTCAGTTGTCAGATGTCGCAGTATATTTAAGTCGACGAGAAATCCCTTTCGGATCAGAACAAACACATTTCTTCACTGATCCTGCGTTTGCTAATCCTTTGATTATAATGGTTTATCTAGTCGTATTTCTGACCAGCTTTCACCAAAACGAGACCGCTCTTAACGGAACGAAACTCGGCAGCTTTGTGGATCGACTTGTCCTATTGGTAAAGGTTAGACTGGCACACCAAGTTCACCACTAATGCTGTGTGCCTTGCCAGTCTCATGATTTCTTCTCATTTGCAATATTCAGGATGATCACGTGATGACCCTTCTGAGAAAAAAGAAGCTTCACTCACGTTTGCAGCTTTGGTTGGTGCTTTCTTTAGTAAGTAAATGCCATCCTTTCATAACAAACGAACAAACCATACTGTAGCTATATCAACAGCAACAACAAATGGAATCTGAAGCAGTCCACCAAACTTCGTCTCTGTAGGCTTAACCTATTTAAATCCGGTCGGTGATCTGTGCCTGCACACCACTACAATGTGACAACGCTGAGTGTATGCGCTACCTTTCATTCTACACAGGAGGCCTATATTCAAGAGTACAGAGGGTGGCCCAGTTTGTATTAAGCGCTAATTCTGCCCGGCAGACGCCAGTACAAAGTATATTATGAAACACTGTTTTTTGAACATGTTCAGTGGCAGTTCCTTACACCAGACTGTAAAGTGGTACCTGAAGTTATGAGGCTTTCGTAGGTAAAAACAGAAGTTCATGTGCAGTGTACAGAAGACAACAGTGACAGAAAAATAAGCAATCCTTCGTCGACCAAAACAGACGCTAGAAGTGTAGGTCACTCTCAATGGAATATCTCAACGTGATGATAATCGCGGGGTTATCGATTGGAGTTAACAGGCAGTAACTGTGTCTCCTCTCGAGACGATCGGGCAACCTGATCATTGCTCACAAGCGAGAGTGGTTGAGCGTTCAGATTTGATGATTCGGTCGTGCCTAATGTGAGGTCAATGGCGCAGTGGTTAACACGGTTGCCTCATGATTGGAATGTCCGGAGTTCAAATCCCGGCCGTGGCAAGGATATGCACTACTGACGAGCTCTAATGAGAGCGAAACTCGAGTCTAGTGCTTCTTTTCGAAAGAGGCTGGCTGCAAAGTCTATCTGAATGCGAACGCTGTGAGTTGGTAATCTTTTTATATTGTTCTGCCCTGTTATATCAATAGATTTTGACTACCGCTAACTAAGATAGATACCACGTGGTCGTTGAGAAAGTTTATGATAAGTTGAATGAATTAAAACATGGTGTATCTCTGTAGAGGAGTGAGCAACCAAGTCCACAATTTTATCAGTCCAGGGTTAATGTTCAGTTGACGTGAAAACGGAAGGTATTTCCAATCAACACATGACCGACTGTTACCTACATATTCGTCCGTAGTGGTTGAGTCAGGTCGTACCTTTTTAAAATTTGCTGAAACCCTAATGAGCTGGGCCATGGACTGTATATGACAGCCTCTGAAAAGTGCACAGCGTTTCCAGACAGACAGCCTCATTGCAATCAGTTGCCGTCATTGTGTTCCATTTCGCCAACATTTGCCCAGCAAAACGGTGCTTAGAAAATGACGACGTGATGCACTCGTCCAGTCAAAATAGGAGAACCTCGTCCTGCAGCTATGGCTTCAAGTAACTGCCGTGTGCAACTATTTCTGTGTACTTTTTACACAACTGTGCGCTTTTCATCTAAGATTACAAATTGAGCTCAAGTTGTTCGAAATGTAGTATCTTTGTGATTTCGGTATGAAAAAGAAGCCATATTGGAACTTGTAATATAAAACGATAACAGAATTTGAAATGCATGAGACTAAGGTCACGTCAAAAGTGTGCGAGAGTTCAGGCTACAAATTTGGGTTCAAGAGAATTCCTGAGACCAACAAGGTAGTGAACAAGACTCGCTTACCGTGTTTGATCATCAGGCTAACTGCAACACAATAAATACGAAAACAGTAACTAGGGTGAGTCAGAGAAACGGTCAATGGAGGTTACGGTCAGAGTGTCTGTTATCATTTACACACTCACTGTTCCAAATCGTGGGCCAACAGAGACTGTGTGTCCGCACACGACCAATCATACTGACAGGTCCAGTAAAACACCGCAACTCCAGCAAGTGAAGACAAATGTGAAGTTGGGGCAATTGTTATCGTTAATGCAAAGCACTACCTGTAAACAGAAACGAATGAGCAAATTTTGCACGGAATTCAAAAACAGTGTACACACTCAGCCAAAACTTTGATCACACAGGAGCTGAGATAGCCAGTATAAGCTATCGCGACTCGTTTATTTATAACCAGGCAAAAAGCTGGTGACATAGATAGCGTACGTTTAAATTCCCATTGAAATTTCCCTATTGATGTTTTGTCACCGTTTAGTCACTTGTTAGATAATGTTTTATGCAAATTTGTTGTACTGTCAATTCTAGTAACATGTAGCCACATTCCTTCCTTCCATACACCGTCTGCGTGTGGGAACAAATAACCTTTCGAATGAACTTCACACCGGTTACATACTGTGGGACAAGTGTACACTTGAACAAAACCAGGAGTTCTTTCGTTTAACCAGATGGGTTGAGATAAACAACGTGAATTGGAAGGAATATTCTGGAAGTATAGGGGTACCAAGTTTATCGCACAAACAGGCTTCAAGCGTACCGAGAACTGTGAATAATGAGTGAGTCTCCACTGTTGCACTCATGATCCAGAAAAAGTTGTGTACTACTTGTGTTCAGTTCATCAGTGATCTCAACATCAAGGTAACAACGGAAACAAGCCTTCCCCAGATGACGTCTTACACTCGGTGGAGTTGATATCGAATGCGCACTGTATTAGATTTTTCAATCAGCTAATGCGCATCATATTCTGATGTCAACTGAGTTCACTGTGAGGTGAATTAATGGCTGAATGAATCTAGCTGCTGACTACAAACAATTTAACGCGAGCTTACCCTCTTGGAAAGTTCATAACACTCTTAGCCGGAACACAACGAGCTGACCTGTACCATTAGTGCAAGTTGTTTCAATTCATCATCACAGATTTGACACACGTTAGATTAGCTGTTAGCGTGATGTTTGAGCACCGTATAGACTAGCAAACCTAAAGATCGTTTCACTGTGATACTGTATAAAGCAGCCGGTTATCGCGTTTATAATTCTTGTTACTGCTTTCTACTGTGACCAATTTTCGATATGTTAAAAGATGTATTTTTAAAAATCAACTGACAGTCTAAAGGTAGTTCTTCAGCGAGGCGGGCCTTTTCAATGCATGTTTCTTTAATACACCCAGAGCAGGAAAGGCTCTTTTAACTGCACTCATAAGCAACATCGTCATCATCATCATCAGCGACAAAATTTTCGATTCCTTCATATTCTTCATACGGAATAAATTGTCCGTGCAGAGCTGCGGATAGCACTGGAAGGAAAGGTGATCCTTCTTTAAATGCTCAAAAGATGCCCCATCAATGATCACACAGGATTGCTCACAATCGCGAAACTGATTCAATTTTACAATAACTGTAATTCTGAAAGTAGCATACAACCCTACATTTATAGAATCACGACATACTGATTCCACTCACTGTGACAATCTGTAATTAAGTTAATGAGTTTTAATGGTTTCTTCAAGATATGGAAGATAGTCTTGATTACTTAGTCTAGCCGTTGTTCGGTAGTTTGAAGGAATCAGATCATTCGTGTGGGAGGAAATTTAACAGATGACTGGAACAGTAAATTCACTGCACCGCTAAGATTATCCCAGAGAAGTTCGTAATATTGTTTGAATACTCTCCACCTCCGTGTTTGACGCTGGAAATCTGTGTGCTATTGACTATCGTGTAATCGCGAACAGCACGCAGATTGTATACATTTTACTGAGGCTATGCCAACGAATCAATGCGGTCGTGTTATGGGGCTTAGTTTGTTGGCGTGCAATTACGTAAAGAGTTATTAGTAAGGAATCGGTTAATCAAAGGGGTGTCAGTTAAGTTGAAATTTCTGTGACTAAAGTGTAAACCACCCGTTTTACTAAACGCGTCCGAACCGTTAATTTTGCAGAAAAGGATAATGCACGATGAACTGTTTTTTCTAACTGTTTCTCTACTCCAATACTCATTTGGCTAATGGGAACTTTGAGGCAAGTGACAAGTACAAAGGTAATCACGCAGAATACCGTAACGTATTTTCTGTCTATGAAAAAGGATTCTCTTCCGACCGTTTGGTAAGTGAGTAGTTTAGCGAAAAATATCAACACAAACCACAGCACTGTACATGGCGCCGTATATCATAAATTATATTATAAACAACTTCAGTGCAACAACTCTCGGCTGGCAAAGAAACTGAGTTTTAGCCAAACCTTACTCAAAGAAGTTGGTTTTATTCAGTCATTTGCACGATTTCAGTGGCTGCACTGGCACGATATAAACCACGTTTTAACTCCATGAAAACATTACGTTCATCGGGCTCAAATGTACCATCTGAAAAGTTACCATGCCTTCATTCTTACAGTACTGATATGGCGTGAATAGATAGAATGCATGTGAGTTTTTCCACTGGAGAGCGTGTATTTACGTACCAGAGATGCGTGATGAACAAGACTGATACTGATTCAGCATTGTTCAATTTTGGTCCCACTGTGCGCCTTTAGACAGCTCTGTCACACGAGATTAGCGAAAACCACCCCTATAATATGAAGACTATAATCATGCATTCCGGTTTAGTGTGGTCTTTAATGTCTGTGAAGGATTTCTCAATCGGTTCACGTTAGAATCCATCAGCGTCATCAGTGACCACCAGAGGTGTATTACTGGCAAGTAGTTTGGTAGATTCTAGGAGACCCAATCACAAAATATCTGGACTTTGACTGAATTCGAGCTCACTCAGTGTGCGGAACTAAGTAACAGTGATATAACTCTATGCACACTGGGAACGTCGGTGGATTCCAGCATTAATTAACTGGGAAATCGCATTTTGACAACCATTCTCCTGCATCACTTAGCAATTTCCCCGTGGCGCCACGTGGTCTTTATGTGGAGCTCGTTAGTACATTCCATAGTTTATCCAACTTATTGACCACAGTCAAACGTTGACGGAACACTGCTAAACACAGTTGTTGAGATATGGGATAAAATTAAGTGGACAATATTTAGCGCTCTTCGAGACTGCACGTCAGATTTCGATCGGATATAACGTATGTAAAACCGTTTTGCAAGTCAGAAAGGCACAACTACTAGCCAACCCAAGAGAAGTCAACTGTTTATGCACGTATTCAGTTAATATCCGCATAAATTTGTTTAACTATTGGGTGTGTTCGCGACTACTGTCCACTGTCATCCAGCTTCATTACGTTTTCAAACATGAGTGTGTGAGAAATTCAGGTTCCAATCTACGTCAGGAAGCAAGATGACCAACTTTTAGTAGGGAGGCGATTTTGTGGTCTGATATGAGGGACTGACAGCTTACATATAGTCAACTGTTTGAAGTGACAGTAGTCAGAGTTGCTGCTTATCAACAGAGTGAGCGTGGAAATAAAGGAACTTCAGGGCGGCGTGATGGTTTTGTCTACATCCGGATTGAAGGAAATTACGATGAGCGTCTCGACGACATATATCACGACAAGTTACCTCATTTTTGACTGCAATTTTCTAAGAAAGAGAGGATAATTTAGTTTGGACTAGAGCAAAATTGTTTATAAATTGCAGCTTTGGACAACGAAAGATTTGTTGCTTAGCTTTCATGAATAAAGATAACCGCTGCGCCATCCGCTTGTGATACACTCTGTTAATGAAACCACCACTAACGGTGTAGGATTTGTAGTGAAACTCAAATTAGTAAACAGCGGATTTGGTATGCCAACCGGTATAATCAGTGTCCCTAGCCGAAAGTTGAAATACTTTCCATTGACATATTTAGCGAGACAATTACTGAACACCCTAAGCTGTGGCTGCCATACAAATTGACGGCAAACCGGTGTACGACAGTGTTCCATAGATGGTACACTGTTTAATTATAGACTGCTTAGCATACAGTTAAGGCCACATATGAGAAGGTTACGGGGCACAAGAACACGCTCGTAAACTTTTCACCTGAAATTTCAGGCGCAAGTTGATTTCAAGTTTTGTAAATTAGGACGTTGAAACTGGAGATTTACATACACGAAGGTATAGCGTTTGAATGTCTGAAGAGAAACACGGTCTATATCCACACTGTCTGCCGAAGGGGCTTTATTATATGCACGTTAGTGCATATTATTCTAAAAAGGATACATAGAGAACTATATGGGTATCTCCACAAGTTTAATTTGTTTCACTGCTTTCTAATTAAAATGTGAGTTTTTATTGAAGTGAACATAGCAAATCGCATAAAAATCTTCATTCCAGGGTCACTGGATATCGTAACAGTTGAGGTTGTGTACATCAATAGCCAGAATCGAGTGGAACCTCTCCGGTGTAACTAGAGAATTATGCCATTCTCTATATGTGACAGTGGATCGATGTAGGGATGAGCGGTTCTGTATTACCCCAGTTAGCCAACCAGATTGCAGCTGTGCGAATGGGAGTTATTTACCTTTCTACTCTATCTAAACCGTATTTCTAATCAGTAGTGTAGCAGGTTCATGAAGTTACATGAGACCTAATTGTGAAAAATTACGCCTTCGGCTGGATTCGAAATAGCGACAGAGAAAGCATGCCTCAACTTAGTAGGCACCCTACCAGCTGAGCTACAAAGTTACGTCAGGATATCGGAAATTTTACACTTCAATTTTGTTGCAGAGTGTTTTTTTATAGCTTGCTTGTTAGCCACCCATAAGGCAAAGTAAAGTATACTAGTTTGAAGACTTTAAGTGGTTGTACATATCGAATACTAATAGTTGAGAGATAAGCAAGTTTTCATAACCTGTACACATGTGATCACTCAAATGTTTAACCAAGTTTAGCTGAGATTGTGAACATCGACGTCACACTAGGAAGCTATAGTCTGTGTGAGTTGCGTAACGTGCATCCAGCGTAAATCAACTCGTCACCCAGCGATCACACATTCTACTGCGCAGCAGAGGGCAACACATACGGCGAGAGATTCGGCACATTGTGTTATTTCGACTCAGACATGAGAGATACAAGTAATCGTGAGACGAATCGAGTGCATGCAGTACAAGATGCAGGCTAATAGTGACAGTTTACCGCTAGACTGTATTAACCAAGCCGAACGGACTCTCACAATCGTGAGCATTATAAGACTACGATTATAGTGAAGTCGGGCATGGATTACACATCAGTAGTATCAATGGAAAACATCCACGAACATTCTGACAGACTAAGGAAGAATGGGTAAGTGAGGAGTTTAATGTGAGAGTATGTGATGGGGAAAGGTTCAAAAACGGCGAATCGGAAGAAATCGAAGAAAATGTCTTGGACTAAACCAATGAAACATAGAGGAATCAGATGGACAGCACAAAAGTTGCGACTACCCGTAAGAAGCCAACAAACTGTGAGTACGACTGACAGCTCGGAACGTAACTTTGGTGTACCAAATTGAATCACTGATAAACCGTATGGTTGCGGAGTTGTACTACCAATAGGTTTCGTATATTTGCACCATTTCTCGGTTATGTAACTATGTAAAGCTAAATACTGCAACTCGCGGCAAATGTTCTTCTCCATCAGCATTATATTCTCAGAATTACTTTCCGCTGTGTTATCTGGAAGGTGGCATTCAGCTTTCACACATACTGCTGTTTGTCCATCTCAACCGCTCCAGAACGTTCGTCAGGTTTTAAAACAATGACCAATGACAAACTAGTGCATACAATGACCTGATGTATGAACTTAATTTGCTCGGAGATTTGTTCTATATTCGCCGCCGTTATGTGTAGCAACTAACGAGAACATGCGAGATGGTACTACCGTCTTGCAGAACCGGTCATCAGATTTCGTTATTCAAATTCGTCACTGATGAGTGGGGTTTTACATAAATACAGAAGTGTCAGGGAGCAATGTGTCCATGTTTAAAGCTATCTTCTTGCCCATGAAAACGAGTTTGCCCATTCAGAATGAGTGGAAGTATCTAGAACGACCTAGAAATGAACCTCAGTACTTATGTCTGCTAGACTTTTATTCTACCATGCTCACTGGTGGTTCAGTGGGCTTACCATGTACCTTAATGCCTGTTTCAAAATTCTCTGAATTGAAAGTACACCACAAAAATACCGCCTTGTTCTTATCCTTGCCACATACGTTTTGGATGGGAAAAAGTAGTCATTATAATCATTGTTTATTTAACTCGGGAGCACAGAACGGGGACATTCACGTTAGTTTGGAGACCGAGGTATTCTGTTTTGCTCATCTCAAAGCGAAAAATTCGAATTCTGTCGGTTGCGTAACTGCAGCATCGTCGGTCTATTTTATCTGTTGAGGCTTGTTATCACGTCGGCTGAATACTAGAAACAATTCTGTTTGTTCGTCAACCGACTCCCGGGTGCTCTATAGCCATAAAGATGTATCAGTGGGCAAACAGATTTTGCTAGGCAATGGTTATTGGTGACATTTGTTCGCACCACTCTCCTGGCCATGATGCTTGCAAGCCATGTAAAGGCTACATAGACGATCTCAAAACAAGTATGACCAAACCAGCACAATGGTAGTGGCCCATTCTCAAAATGGTCAGTACGATTTTTGAGGGGCTCCAGCATTGCGAAATTCGCATGGTGCAATAGAAGCGGCTCTGACTGTTGCGAATAATCAGCTGAAACAGTGGAAGCTTGCGGGGTGTGACTGACGGATGGGTTGGTGTGACAGTATGTCTTGATTTGTAATTCGTTAGCTGGATGCAGCTGTAGACGTCTGATGGTTTAGGATGTTCACCCTATGACCGTGTATTATTTACTTCATGTGACAGTAGCAAGGCACGATGTGTTGTGTTTAGAATGCTGTGCACCAGCGAAAAATCACATTTCTTTGTGTGTCACCTGGAATCGTGGAACGAAATCAGAGTAGTTGTTTCGGCAGTTTTGGTGACCCTCAGTCACCACCGACACTACAGTGGTAAACAGGGCTGGAACCGTTGAGTATATCAGACGTCCCACATCAGGCCCTGTACCCGGCGTCAATCAGAACATAGCCTCCTTCAGAGTTTACATTGTTCCTCGAAATGTGGCACATTGCATACTGAATATTGCATGCTACAGAGGTGAATAATCTGAAAGCGCACATAACGTCAATGGGTTACTTGAGGAACATGTGTGAACATTGGAGCTGTGATGGTGGATTTACAATAATGGTTCGGCTGAAAAAGCCTCTCAGTTTCAGATGAGGTCATTCGAGTCCCTGTGATGCTCGAGTGTGTACGTCGTATGCACTGGTAACGCTACTTCCTGTTTGTTTTGGCTGAACCATGGAAAATTTTGAAATAACTGGCAGGAGCAGTCTCATCCTAGCTTCACGTGTGCATGACTAGCAGTTGCCGAATTAGTCACGCATCGCAAACATGGTCGAGGAACTATCCCAGTGACAGCTTCATGTCACTGTCCGAACTGGCAACATTCCAAGAAACAATTGGTTCTCGTTCACAATTCATCAGAACAAAAGTAGGGCATTTATTGCAGTCCGTTAACAATTCGTTTAATATCATCAATATTAAACGGAGAGCATGTTGGCTGTATGCATCAAGCAAGTAACGACAGATGGCGACTCATCCATACGTGGTGGAAGGCATCAGAATTGCAGCAGTCGGATGGTGAGTTTCAGCCGTTTTTGCGGGTGTTAACCCAGGTTGGTATGTTCGGATCAGCATGGCTTCTCTTAAGACAGTTAAACACCTAGTGATACAATTGTCTCAACCTGGTGAACCTATTGCTCAAAATTCTACACCTCCGACTGCTGTCAGTCTTAGAACAGGAGGGCATCACATTCAGTCGCTCACCTCATTTCCAAAGACGACGGGCAATCGTAACATGAAGTTCTTAACCTTAAAGGAACATATGCCAATCCGAACTTGACACTCGGCAAAATGTGTACAAAGTTACTGTAACAACCACTCCGTTAGGCGTGGTTCTGAGTATACACTGTTTGGCATGTAACTAAAATATCGTTCGGGGACATAAATCAAGGCACTAAAGTGAAGGATTTCATGCATGAGGTGAGTGTCAAAACGCAGATTTAGTATCTCAGGCATTTCTGGTTCCATTTTTTCCAAGATTGCCATGTGGCAAACCGGAATAAACATTCACGACAAACTTGTACGGCCTTATATGTTTCAAAATACATTCAATACCGTCGAATCTCCAAAATTCTTTTTTCACGACGAACAAACAAATATCCGTTGAAAGTACTGGACTGTTAGTTTATTTTTGTAACTCGTAATGGTCACAAAAATGAAACGCGGTATCGGCATCATCAACGAACACCCATGTTTGTGTTGAATAACTCAAGTCGAAGAGCTGATGCAATAACAACTGGCCACGCAGACGTCACACTATTTAAGAACAAGTTACGCATCATCCCTCAGGGTACACAGCAACTGTCGGATTGCATTACCACTGGCCTGACAGTGAACATATTGTCATGTGACTAAGCCCACTTGAGCAACGCCTCGTTTCACATCGGTTCGTCCATCTAAGTCATGAAATAGAAGGGAGGGCTCCGGCAACCTCTAGATGTCAGTGGCTGTGCGAATGGATATCGGTAGATTTTATGGATATAATGCATACGTTGCCTTGTGTGAGATGACTTGAAAAAAAACCTTGAGGGAAAAGTGACCGAAACAGCAATTCAATATATGCGAGCTAGCTAAACGCTGATCATCATATTCAGCCTCTAGGGCGACAGTAATTGACGTATACATCGGGGTATTGCCCAGATGTAATATTTCAAAAAAACTTATGTAAAACATAGTAAACGAAATTCCACGTTTAAGGTGTAACGGAAACAAACTTATTTGAATATCTACGAGACAGACAAGACTTTCCTAATTACAGATTTATCAATCACATTATCGATTTCAAAGACAAGGGGAAAATACGCTTGCCAACAGAGAGATTTCTTGTCTATTTTTCATCACATCTATGAGGGTAGAAAGGTATAAAAGAATATAAAAGCTCCCAATTCCACGGACAGTAGTTGAAATAACATACACCAGCAATCATGAAATTTTAGATCTCGCTTCTTTGGAAATTGAGTTTAACAGACGCCCCGGAGTGTTGTACGGAGAACCGGTGAGGTAGCATGAACTAATTGGTCAACACTGCATGAAACAAACATAGGTCGTTTCAATGCGTCTGCCACCTATGTAAATCACTTGGTTTCATATGAGAAGCTAACACCAACAAGAACACAGACTAGACAAAATTGCATGCCAATGAAATCGACGTCCGTTTGGTGGTACAGGGCACGTTTCACGAGCGAAGAAACGGTGGACAAAACCGAATGAGTACAGCTCAATTGATTGCTAAAATCCCCGATCTTCGTTGGTATAAAAACAGGGCAAACAAGAGCAGTGTCAAACAAGTATGCTAATAAAGTCTGACGGGCCACATTTATGGATTACCATTTTTGAAAATCAAGGGTATCAGTTGTCAGGCGACTAGCGGAGCAGATAATATTGCGGCTTACAAGGCTTCAGTTACCAATGTGTGTGTGGATGTGTGGAATCAGAAAGCAGAGTCGATGGGAGTGAATCACGAGAAAACTTTAAAATGTAGAGCCAACTACGGATGACGCAAATTTGCTTGTAAGGAGAAAAACCGCATGGAACGTGGTCAAAGTGAATGTGGGCCAGAGTCGAAAATATCCATGAGAAATGCCTCCTTTGTACAATGCGTCGATGCTGTTCGTTGATGTTGGTATCTCATTAGTTCCGAAATATGCGGCAAAACTGTATGTTGCAGAGAGTAACTACTCTCTGCCAAGGGAGATGATGAAAACGTCTGTCGGCTTACCCTTTCTCTGGAAGCAAGAAAGAAGCATTCGGTTGAACGGTTTCGGACTGATTGGATTTGATGAAGTATATGCAACAACATCGTGAGTCGGAGTACGTTTTATCAGCCAGACAGAACTCTGCGAGCTGACAATAAGCGAGGGTAACCCAAGGTAACCACTATGCCTCTTATTCATCCTGGAATAATTGGTGGGACATTTTCTGCAAACTGCTGGAGAATCCCGAATTTTTGCTGACTAGCAGCAAAAACCGGAATCCTCCACAGGTCGCTGCAAAACCGTAAGCCACAGACCACACAAGCTCAACAAATCCTGGTTGTTTAACCGCTCTGCACAGCAATGTTCTTATGTGTTTTTGTCCAGCGCTAGTGAATGTCTTTCGAGAAAAAATCATTTTTGCCTGAATGTGCTTTGCATAGCGCACCATGTAATGGGACCGAAAGTTTTCCGAAACTCATCGTTGGCGAAGAGACTGCTGAACGAAGAACGTGTTCTATTCAGATGACTCCGAGAAAACCGCTCTGGGTTGTCGTAAGAGGTCGGTATACACGCACTCGTGTTGTGTGAAAGAATGTTGTGCTCAAATTATATTAGTCAACGATTATCACTCCAATATCACTTCGTCATCCAATCTAAGTAGAAGACCAAATGAGAGACATTACGAAAATATGCCAGAAACGGATATTGGGTATCATAAAGAGACTGAGTGCGTTGTGGGAACTGTGGGCGGTAGGCTTCGAAGCACACCAGTTGTTTCTTATCAAGTCGGCAACCATTTGTTAGTTTGACACATCCTTGATATCAGAGTGTAAAATACATGAACTCGTTACAAAGAAACTACGGTTGTTTCGACCAGTAGAAACAGCTTCCCTGCGATGTTAGTCGGTCAGTTGTGTGGGAGAAATCATTCATCTGTGGATGTTCAACCTTTAC
>QNGE01000905.1:0-37402 GCA_008508345.1 Paragonimus westermani
GAGTAGTATGGTGCGACCGTATCTCCTCACTACACTAGTATCGAAGTGATTAGAATTTCCACAAATTTGTGTAAAGAAGTATCACGCGAACGGATGAGGTTGAGAGAGACACAGTTAGCCAAAACCTTGAATTTCTTAACAAAGGATGGTTGTAGCATATACGGATATGTGAGATATTCACGTGTGCATTCATATAAAGAATGTTTACGGTGTAGTGTTAGACTTCGAGTGTGTGTGTGATGGGGCGTTCGCAACCCTCGAAAGCCGATGACGTTAGGAAGTTGCACACTCATTCGAACACTCTGTCACAACTATTCTGAACGAATTTTGTTCATTAGTGCTGCCATTGACCCATATTTATTTCCGAAAAATATTACCTTTTATAAAATTATCCAAGTACACTATAGTATGGTTGGCAGTCTCTAGCCTTGCTGCTAACTTCTTCCACTTCCCAGAGTCTGTTCGATAACGGTGCCGTCTACAAATTTGTATATTAAAAGCATTCGTTGTTGAATTTGACTATATTGGTATGGTTTGTCATCATGAACACAAGTGATTTCATCGAGAAGCGACACTCAATTCACATGACTAAGAGCAAATTCCATAGAGTAATCAATGAAGGAAAGGAACGTCTCGGTTGGACATTAAATTACTGAAAGTTATGACTTACTGGACGAGGGTCAGTTGAAATTGACCACCAAACAAACAAGGTTTCCCAAATCACTCTCACCACCACAGATCCCCATGGTAGGCACACCCGATTTGCTGGTTAGACTAGTACAGTACAGAATCATGAACAGCTGTCGATGCTCTCCTGGTATGATAGGTGGAAATCGAGTAGTCATTGAACACAGATCCAGTCTTTTTAGCCGTCTCTCACGTGCCACATATCTCATAATCGATCAATCAGATGCGAACATTTTGTGTATTGGAAGTTACTTGAGTCAGATCGACGGACCCAATAATATGTAACTGAAAGTGAAGGTGTTATGGAATGCAGATGTTCAACAGGCTGATTTACTTATCTCTAACCGGAGATTTTCAATGGTAAGTCAAGGTTGCTAACAGCCGTACTCCGCTAGTTCCATCAGGCATTTACAGTTACAAGCGAAAAGTTAGGTTTGTTGGTAGAACTGAAATAGAGACGGGAGAAATGGCTGTGACCGTGATGACTATGAAGATGACAGTTTAACCGGCTGGTTCTGTATTTGTTTATAGGTGTACTGTGTTTAACTGAGATACATAATCGATATGCGAGCATATTGAGGGGTGAATGGGGCTCAGATAGTTTACGCACTTTTGACCAAGGGATGTGAACGGCTTCGTAGAATTGTTTTCTGCCGTAAAGCTGGTGTTTGTGGGGTCCAATCGCACTCGACTCTTGTGACTGTAAATCACCATGGCCACGTACTGAGAAGAGCTTCGTCGAGCCTCCACTTTTCATGTGTGGTAAATATACCAATCGTACGTCACATACAAGAGTAAGCTTTCGAGAATATGTTTACCCATCACAAAGTTGTAAATCAGATAGTCTCATGCTGACCACCAGATATCCTTGTTCTCGATATGTCTTCATTTTGATCGCCCGGTGGGTATGACACATGAGTAAGACACTTGAGTATGTTTCTGCATGTGATTGTGAGGACAGGTTACCGAACACAATTCTGTGCGTCCAACGTGCATAAAAAATTAAAATTCAAGGCGGTTGATGGATCCATTGAACTGTGCGTTCCTAATAAGCATACCCGTCTAGTCGAACGAAAACACGGGCAGACCAAATTTAAACGAGCTCTACTGCCATTATACTGGACGGTTCTCATGTATTTCAATCAGTCCTGGATGAATGACCCCGGAAGTCAGTCAGAACAAAGGAAACCAAAGGTCTATACGTGGGCTACTGATGGATTGATCACGCAGAAATGAATACTTGCCTCACATCTGGGTGTTCGGACTCAAGTAACCAACATTTGTGGAACGATGCGCGTGACTATCAAATGGGGATGACCAACAAAGTGTAACAAGAGACACTGTTGGAATTCACAACAACAGAACTAACAACGATAAAATGCATGAGCCATACAGAAGCAATTGACAAATATCAAGGCATAGGAAGCGGTGAGTCAGCTCTAACTTAGGATCACACATCTAGAAGTTGTCACCAGTTAAAAAACGCATTAACCTGACCATCAGCTGTTGGGGCGATCTGATAACCTGAACATTTCTCATAGGTAAATGTGGCTGGGATTTCTATTCTCATTCGGTTATAGCCATATGTGAGACTGCCCGCGGAGGTCAATGCTCAACTTCATCAAACTGTTCAGCGATCATATAGTACGACTACCCACCCCCGGCACAGTTCTTCCTCGTGAAAGTTTACTTTCGCCGCATCAAAAATCACTGAAGGGACCTCCGTTCTCTCAACAGCGTGTGTAGCGGTAATGATGTAGTTGACACTATTGAGGGGTTGTGTCATATTGCTGACTAGCGTCCACGACATCTCCCTTCTCACCATGAGAACTGAGCCTTATTAAGCCCTTTCACATCCCAACAGTCTTTTCAACTCTAGTTCTCGATGAATCCACTCATCACCGATCTTTGTATCTGACCTTCGAATAGGATTCGAACAAACCACATCGACCAGATAAATCCGAATCTACCCGTTTGTTTGCGACTTCATGTGCGATTGTGTGGTTTTGGGTGGCCGTCTACTGGTATCTCTACAAACCAATCTCTGCTCATTCATCCTCCACCGGATTTGCCGAAATATGAGGCCTTGCTGTATTGATGCTAACTCGATACCACCATTATGCCTTAAGCCAATTGCTCAGTCGCTGGTCATTCTTTTTTGTCTGGTGCCCTTCTTCAGCCATTCTGTCTGATAAGTGGTACGAGGATTTTCTCCTAAACTGATCCATCCCTAATCACTCCAGGTAGTTTCAACAGTTTTCATTGTCTGATTATGGCGCTCGATAGATAAATCTACTTTGCGGGATTTCATCTGCCTAACACTTCGAAGCTGACCAAGTTTGACCGCTTCTTCTAGCTATCTTGCAGACCGATTAGGCGCAATGGTGATGTGTCAGTCACTACATATCGGTAGTGGAAACGGGCACACCACTTTCAATGACATCGACTGAGTGCAGCAGTTGTTTGGGCGGGTAGTTCTGTTTAGAACCCAATCTTGTTGAAGTCCCAGTAGATGATCGACAACATCAACCGTCATTCTTTGGCAATGAACTCGCTTTCAGTATTTTTCAACTCCACTGACATCTCGCGTGGGTCGCTCGATGACAGTTCTTAACAAATGTCACTGGCAGTACTGGCTGTCCCACAGCGAGTACACCAAAATCCACACGAGAATCCAACCAATTTACCTCATATTCTTACACTTTCAGGCATCCTTCATTTTTCTGAAGTTGTCCGTCTGCCAGTAGTTGATCAATCAACTCATAGAGAGCCACATCCCAGGTATTTGCTGGCTATCGCCTCCTGAGATCACATTCCAGTTCTATAGTGCTAGTTCCCAAAATAGCTTTATGAAGCACATTTAGAAATATTACGTTAGGGGCAGCATTTCAAGAACCTGGACTCATCTATCAAACACACGGAGGTGAGCAAAATGTTACTTTCACAACTGTATTTCCCAAACAACAAGCAATACTCGGTGGTTGTTCACCGATTCACTCAAACCCAAATGTTTGTGATCACTCTTCACATAATGACGTTGGTTTGGAAAGTAGAGTCTTTATTGTTCTGTGAATAGAGAACAATAGTCAACTCTCGTTGGAAAGTTGCACCTCGCCGACGTTGACACCCATGTTTGACGCGACTGTTTTGGATGCCAGACTCCACCTAGTTACTGGCAATCTCAGATTTACCGCTGTTTCGTTTATCAGGTGTGGGATTTTCACAGATGCACGCGTGACATCTCTCGCTCAGTGTAACTGACAAATCTTCCTCAATATTTCTGACGAGCGGTTCACGTTGTTTTGAACTGACTATGAAACTGATGCAATCAGAGAATTACCACAGATTCAAACTAGAAACAGGCGTCGGATCAGACTCAGTTGCATTCAGCCTATTCGATGGTGACTGAAACACCTCCTAACATTCTATGTGACCGAGTAATGTTTCACGAGTTGTGAAGTTAAACCGTTGATTTTTATTCAGGTACCTATTATCTCTAACATGAAAGCGACCTTCCTCATATGCCTGTGGCTCCCACTTCCAAGGACAACATAACTGTTTATTCCGTCCAAGAGTCTGAGCATCAGCTTCTGAATGTGAATTGAGTGCTGATATCTGTTGTGTGTTACCGCCCATTGAAGTTTAGTTGAATGAACAAAATACTTTGCGCAATCCGGGAGGTAAACTCCCAGCTCTCGTCCATCCTTTTTTTACCAGTACTAGATAAAATCATCCGTATTAACCACCTGTGTTCTTCATTCATCAACCAGAGTCCTGTTGAGCATTCTGACGCTCAATAACTGTTTCCGGAGCTTCGATTCGACACATGCACTCCACAGCACATTATCTCACCAGCCCTTTTCTGTTTGTGTGTCAAGTACACCTCTGTTAATTTGCCCATTTCTCGTTGACGTGAGGTTGTATGAGACCCGCACAACTGTTTGAAAATGTGAACGCGGTACACCAGTCATACCTGTCTACACTCAAATCCAATCAGTTCGTACCGACGGTACATCCTTCACCTAACGAATTCATTGAGAATTTAGTGGGAAATACATTTCGTATTGTATCACACACTCTGTGTATTCTCAGAGATGTAGTTACGCAGCCAGTAACCCGCACCGACCATCCATCTGTTCTACGAAATAATCGTACTAGACTCAACGAGTTAAATTATACATCATTCCTCAGCGTCATCCAGGTATTCGCAATGCACACGACACTGCCGAAGCACCTTCGCAATAATGACATTTGTGATGAACGTAATGATCGACCCCACCCGATGAAAAATTGCACGCCGTGTTGTGTATGCCCTCCAAATTAGAATAGAAAAACTGCGATATGATCAGTCAGCTGAATGGAAATTTGGTTGTCGTTACGAAGACAGATGCACGGCATGCTACCACAAGCAAAGCAACAACATCCAGCCACTCATTTGAGGAACATCTAATCCATTTTTCGAAAATCGTCAATTTTCCGTCTAAATATGATATTACATTTTCGTCACACTTGTGCGATGTACACTACTAATGATTCTATGCCACGTGTTGCCTCTTCACCGACAAGCTCATTCGCCTGTTGGCTTAGTCACTTGTCAGTACTAGCGTGAATTTGCGATCGAGCACCGAACCGCTTCACGATATTCCCACCACTATGAGTTCCATCTTTTTGATGTTTGAGAGAAATACCATATAACGCACGCTTTCAGACTGTTGCTAATTTACAGTGCTGCTGTGATCATTATGAGAGCCAATGGAGTCGTTGGTGTGACTGGCGTTCATAGATGTCATCGATTGTAGGTTGAAGTGGTAGGTGAACAGAACATGAAAACTGGTACTCACACACCTGATAGCTGGTTGACGTTTCTTGGGAAACTCAATTGTTTTTACGGTAAGATGCTTTTGTTTCAGAAGATAGGGCTTGCGCAGTCGAAATGAACAGGAATTTGCAGAACAGTCAACAGGCAACCATAGCTAATCATCTCCGCACTCGAGTTTCATCCCACCGGGCTCATTGGTGGCTTCATGAACATTTGAACTCCTGGCTCGAGAAAATTCTCGGTCATTATGCGATGTGCGTAAACACACCACCCTATCTGTTTTTCCTGCGATATTTTTGGCGGAAAAATTTGGCGATCGCTTTCCTGATCTGATTTGACCTGTACAGCTTCATTCGTGTGATTTGGACTCAACAACCGCCCTGTACTCAGTACTCCGGTTAGGCTAACTCCTGAATTGTACGGACATGAACTTTGCTCGGATTCATCCACTGGATATTTGCCATGTGGACGTCAAGTGAATATTTGCACGGTCGAAAGATTCCAACATCTCAGCGTCGAAACTTTTGGGTCAAACGCTTGTTGTATACACTGCATTGACGTTGATAGTGTCAAATGATCGTATAGCAGAGTCGAAGTTGTCTAAGATAAGAAAACGTGTAATCATACACGTGCTGAATGTGACCATTACCCTGTGACTTGGAATGAACAAGCCCACTCGGGTTGTCATCTTATCTGTGTCATGGTATACTATTTCATTTCACATGTATGTCCTAGCCATATGCGGATGAAGATTAAGTTCTAACCTGTGTATTGAATTGTTCTCATATGAGTGCTTGCATCGTTACAATATCCCAACCGTTCAGTTACGAAGTACGTAGGAGGAACGAGTTAAGTTATCGCACAGTGTGTATCAGTAAATACCATCAATTGCCGCTGCTTCAATCATCTCGACAATTACTGTTAGGTTACTAGTCAAGTTTCAGAACGTCCCATCAACGACACCGTCCACTGGTGTTCGTCAACTTGGTAAGTCTGTGTTTGGTACTGTGTGGATCTATGTGGATGATAAGCTTTACAGTGGTGTCAGATTATACTCCAAAGGTGCTTGACGCTCATCGTTGTGATCGCGTGACTGTGTGAATCAGGAAGCCTCTTCGCACCACCAGCTGAACGGTTCCTCTTCTAGTCTGGAATTGATAGAAACCCCTGTCCTAACATCATCTACGAACACACTTGAGAGTTAGTATCAATTGTGAGACACTGCTTTATCGTCGGCTATAATTCCTTAGAGTCGAATTGGGTGTGCTTGAAACACGCGTGATTACTCTGGCTAATTGGCAACAAGTGTGTACGAGACAACAACGTGATTTCGTAGGTTTATGCGTTTGTTTGAATAAACATAGAGTGGTTTTGTTTTTGGTGCGTAAACCGAAGGAGGGATATCATGTTGTGACTGATGTGTGCCGTTTCGGTGTGCAGTGTTATTGGCGTTCAGCTGCAAGTTGGTGCGATTAATATCTTTGCTATGAGACAGGTACATCGATGAAAACGACTACAAACAGATATGTTTTTTGTACTCAGTTCGGCCGTATTTTGTCGCGTTCGCTCTGACTGTTGTACAAAGTTTGCACCCTACTCAATCCAAACAGTACACATCTAGCTATTGTACGACTGCGTCGGCTACCT
Source organism: Paragonimus westermani (assembly GCA_008508345.1). NCBI lineage: Eukaryota > Metazoa > Platyhelminthes > Trematoda > Plagiorchiida > Troglotrematidae > Paragonimus > Paragonimus westermani. The sequence goes on from QNGE01000905.1 coordinate 7,154, forward strand.
ACGAGCGTCAGATTTTTACACTTCGTATCTCTCTGAAACAGCTATGACCGAATTTACATGCAAATCTATTTGTTAGGATTTGAATTTCGTCTCGCCGATGACCATACAAATACTGTTCCACATCCGCTAACAAGTGGAAGAATACACGAGCATAAGAGTGAAACGATTTATTCAATTCGGATTACAAAATGATAGTTTGATGAGAAAACGGGAAAATGTATTGAAAGGCGCAGTCAACACCGAATGCAATTGACGATCCGCAACATGCGACGGAAGAATTGAGGCCCTGTTTGTGACTTGAACGAGGCTCGCGGCCAGTAAACACAAACAGTACACTACACAATCTTTGCCTAATTCATCTGGTCTCCAGATTCGCTATTTGGTTTGTGAACTGTGAGACAAATACGAGTCAAATTAGATTCAGTGCAGTTACAGTGCACTTTACACAATGGAACGTTATGCCACACATTCCAGTAAGACTTACCGCAACAGTCCAGTATATATGGTTGTGCAATGTCCAGAATGCTTCCGTTTATCGTTCGGGAGTGGACAGCCGTCACACAAACCTGCAATGAGTAAAGCAAGGTGTTTATCGGTGGGTCATGGGTTACGTGCAGTATATCGTTTATTGGAAAATACTAACTGTGGTTGCATATTGGAAGGCAATCAAGCTGTCCGACTGTAGAACGGTTTGAGCACACGAATCTTCACTGCTGGCTTGTCCGATGGTGAATGGAATGTCTAGGTCACCCGCAGCTTGTCTGGACCATCGGATCCGTGGTGTTGAACAACCGAGTATTTTCCAGTGTGCACCTGTTGACTGAAAGCATGTGGACGTGTCGACCAGAGCTTTAACCACCATTGCAAATGCGAATATTGTTACACTTTGGAAGAAAAGTTTGTCTTGGATCATGTTAGCATAAAATATGGTTCGTAGGGTTGATTTGATGTACCACACAACAGCTTCGCTACGTCCGTTCTTGGTAGTGTCAAGTCAAGCAGCCTGTTAGCCTTAAGTAAGAATGTGCATGGACTCTTGCAAGTCCTTATAAACACACTGTGACCAGGAGTAGACGAAAAACAAGTGTCTTCAAAGGCTAATCCACATGCATATTAACTCAGAAAGTAAAATCTCGACGCCTATTGGCTGATTACGACGGGTGTGTTTGTCAGGCAGCAAGCAACTGATCGAAGTGTTCAGAAAATCGAGATGAGACCAATGTCAGTTGGATGAGCCAATCATATTTTGTGGTAAGCTTCATAGTTTCGGCCTATGATTTCCACACCTCGTTGCCTCGTATATTGTTTTTTGACAGAACGGAAACTATTCACACATGGGTTCATCTTTGCAGTTCGCACTCAAATGATCATGACTCCTTGCACCACTGTTGAACGCGTTGATTCTTGGTGTGCAGGGATCGTTCGGCTTCTCAGTGTGGTGTTTGTCGATTATAGACGTTGGACATTGAGATGGAGGCTTTTGCTAAGATGCTGTGAAACGTTTTTTGTAGCCTCTGTCGCGGTAAGCTGAAATTGAATCAGGTAAGTTCTAAGACAGGACTGTGACACAGATTTCCCACCTGAAGTCCCTGTTCGTGTCAACCATGGTTGCACACAGTGCACAACAGAGATCCACACGAATGTTCATGAACAAACAGCTCTTTGATTAGCTGCACCGTGACACCTATGCAATAGCCCACCTCAACCGTAAACTCTTATCAAAATAGGGATTCAGTGACGCACAACTTAAGCATGTGGTTTCGCATGCTACAGGGCCGGAGTCTAGGCTGGGTAGAACGAACACCATCCAAGGAGTCCGGATTTTGAGAAACCATTTGCTAACGAGCATATGAAAAGATGTGACCTAAGCGTGATCAACCGTGATTGGTGAACAAAGCGATCAAATCTGTATGCTAGTCATATCTGATCCGATATGCATTCCCACATTGTGACTGGTCTGATAACGTACGTCTTGTCATTTGGGTCAGTCGGTGCATTACACTATAATCACACTGCTTTCGCGCACAGTCATTACAGTGAATGAAGAGAGTACTGAGCCGAAAATGTTTAATATGCGTTTGATCGCATCTTTCACATTCGGTGAAAATAGAATCTCTTTATATGCTTCCGTCTGGAAGACTAGTGCTACGGAATAATGATTCTGAACCACATCAGTTAGTCCACATCGTTAGTCCAATCAGAATGAAAACTGTCGTGTTTTTCCCACAATACGCGAAGCTGACAGGCAGAATCCTCAGAACATTGCGAGTGATCACTCTCATTCTTGCAGCTTCTCAGGAACGTCCTCAAACCTGAAACGTCGTCTTCAAGAACGACGCTGAAACGTTCGCACATTTCGACTGGAATTTTTGGAACTGAACATTGTTGACCTGTTCCCAGATATTTATGTTCATCGGATGAAGTGTGTGTGTCATCGTCTACAGTTACACCACATCAGATATGCAATTATGCGTGATTGGGCGACCGTGGCGTCTATGCTTTGTATGACGTGTGACATTCTAGTAATTTTGTGTGAAAATGTGTGATTTGGAGGCCTTTCAGGGAAGTGTTGGCTCAGCTGGACACCGGTGCATTGAGCTACTGAAGACAGTCCGGCAACTCTTGATTTCATAGCGGAAGCACATTGTTCGTGCATTTCGTAGAACTGCGTTGAGGTCGCAGAAGTGACGTGGTCATTTCCGAATCAACAGCAATCCCCCTTTTTCTTCCCATGCAGTGACATCAGACATGATCACACGTTCGTGATGTGGAGTTCCGTCACCTTCTCAAATAACCCCACTTCCTTGAACCGTTCTTTGGTGGAAGTGATCATCTGAACATATTAACCAATTGTCACGGTGCGGCCATGTTCATTAATAGCAGACAAGTAACTAGCGTGGGCAACTGTCAACTGGCCAGAGGGAACCAGAACTGATTTAGATGATTCTAATTAATGTGACAGAAAATGGGCAGCCAAGCATACTGGATGTCATGAACGCAATGCAATTTATACACACGAAGTGTTCGCATTGAGGCGAATGGTAGACTCGAGGTCTAGAACCATCGTGAAGATGGATCATGCCTGAGTAAACATGAGGGATGTGTGTGACGCAGCAGTTATATTCACCGTTAGCTATGCACTCTGTAGTGCAATCGGTTATTCATCTATTTAGTTTCATATGTGTGCCTTGGATACAGTCATGCATTATGGGGAGAACGAATGTTCTATATATCCACTTATTTGTATATATCTCTGTAGGTAGGATAGAGTGCAGTTTGTTACATGATAGGAAAAGCTCGGTGAAGCTTGCAGCTCCATATATGATGATTCAACGCTGACCACTCTGAGGTTAGTGGCGCGGTGGTGAACATGGTTGTTTTGATAAGTGTGATCAGAGTTATCGGGCTGTGACATTAGTGTGAGGCTCTAACAAGAGCGAAGCTATGGTCTAGTGCTTCTTTTCGGAGCAGGCTGCTGGAATTACCTGAGAGAGTACGAAAACGGCAATTTGTGTGACATTAAATCTTTAGCAGTCCACCGTTGATAGCGTTGGTGCCGACCATCCTGTCTGCCTCTCGTTTCTTCACGAAGATAACCAGTCTTATTCGAGTGAAGATGCAATGTAACACGGTTTCACTATGCCCCGACTAATAATTATCAGGTCTGAATGTCTTGACTCACTGTACGCTTATTCCTTCCATCTACTTGACATGTGGGCTGGAATTCGGTTTCGATAAGCGGCTGGTATGACGTGAGCGAAATATCGACAAATCATTGCACCACTCTCAATGATGTTTCACAAATCTAGCAGTACGAAGTGTCACGATGGGTGGGAATGATATAGAAGACAGCTGGAGTGGAATAAGTGAAATAATTCCATTTGGGGGGACAGTGCTTTGTGAATGTTCTTCTCATGGCAAGCGCGTTCACAATTATGAACTTATCTTCCGTTGATTCACAGGCCAGTTTAGCAATTGCTTTATCCCTGACGGGATTTTTGATTGGATGAAACGGAGTTAACCCCTATCCCAAAGAACCCGTCATAATGGCAAAAGACAACAATCTGGGAAGCATCAAAGCATGGAGATTCATCCGAAATCATACAGAGATAAATGAATTCGCACATATGGAAGTTCACATCAAAATTAGTAAGATGGGCGACGTGCATTGCTTCTTCGTGATCGCTAATTTGCTGCGTTGAAATTCTCGCAGCATCCTACAATAGTCAAAATAATGTATGTGAGTGTGGAGCCATTGGTGCAGGTTTAGTTATCCGGGCACTCGATTCCTAATATGGAAAGCATATAGAAGACCAACGAACAGCCAAGTGAGTTGACGATCCACTAGATTTTGATGGCAGGCAAATAGAATGTGGTGTTATTGGTGTTGTCCAATCACCGCTATGGACATACGGAATGCTCACGCACGCTCACTCAGCTAAAGCCAGCACTAAGTGATTTCAACCGCATGCACGCTAGTGCATCCAGTGAACGCCGAAACGTAACGACTTACTGTGACAATGGAAGAATGGCGATATACGGTCCCAGTTGTGGAGGCATGTGGCTGTCCAAACGAACGCAAGAATGAGAGGACGTAGGAGAATGTGATTGATGACGGAAAGTGGGAATTATTAGTCGCGTGCGAATAACTCACACATATGGACAGGACAAACAAGAGAAACTCACAGCAACACCTTCGCTTGTCACCCGTATCACCAGCACAACCGGCTACCAAAGCTAATGGATTTGTCTCTCAGGCTTTCAACGTCTGTCCCCATTTTTTGGCTTAACTCTAGTTGCATATTATGCAGCAGATTTTATTCTAAAAATTGACTACTACTAAAAGTTGTTCAGAACGGAGCATTATCGTGCCTCATAAACATTCACCAATGTTGATATTAACATGTGCTGGTACTACCAGATCCTTTTAATGAGGTATCTGTACGATCATCTGTTTTCCAGAAAAACAGTTGAGAGGATCACAGTTTTGATCTATAAAATGAGGCTCGACAATTCTCGGTTAACATAACTAAGACCTTTGTTTCATTCCTGATGACACGAGTTGCTACACAAAGTAATTAGAACAAAAAGTAAATTAAACACTGAAACAAAATATGGTAGGTATGATGTTAAACCGAATCAGATTGTGGGGCGCCAACAAACAAATGCGGAAAGCATTGCACATAGATTTGAGACGTGCATAGCTGAAATCTCACTGACTAATTGGAACGCTACAGAACAATTCACCCGACACTAAATGTGCCTCAAGCATTATGAATCGAAATATTGCAGTTTCATTTCAGTCAGCTGAACTTCAATTCCATTCACAGTTTTGTAAAATTTTGACGAGAATGGCGACTCAAAAACCCGGATCGAGTTGTGTTGTGCAATTAGTAAATGTGCCTTCCAGTGCAAACTGCCTATTGAACCAGTGGACTGACCAACCTTCATGACTGTAAATGCCATATTTCCAAAACCGTTGACCATCTCAGATCTCTGCATTACCGTTCATTTCAGCAGCGTTTCTTCTCCAGTCTGTGGTTGGGGTTTTGTCGTCTATTCCGATACTATGTGAACTCTGTCCAAAAATCAGGGTGACTGTGAAAGCGCTCAAGATCAGAACAACTGTTGGGCCATCTATCAGTGATTACACCACCATTGCATGCACGCAACAAAAGTTGAGACTGAGGTGGAGTTGGTCCTGCCATCCTAATGTTAGTTTGTTGCACACTGTGTATTCTTACATCTACACGCACGTCACCCGAAAACAGTATTGTCTATTCACCTGTTCTCACATGCAGCTGTTCTAGTGTACTAAACTTTTCTGCCTACAGCTTTCTATCATTGTTTTGTGAGGGTGGACTGTCACAACTCTTCAGAATTATACCAGCTGTGATCAGAAGACCGATCTGTTCATTCCGTTACGACTGTGCGGTCTGTTGAAAACTGGTAATATGACAAATCACTTGTGTAGAACTTAGGCTGCCCATGCAGGATCAGATAGAAGATACGATGGCACGTGAATAACTCCTCAAACGGAGTATGTTACTGAGCTGGCGCTAGGTAACAGATTTCACTGTTGTCAGCATTGTTGGCAGAACCACCTAAGCTTCCTTAATTGCAAAATGGAATGACTGGTTGTGAAGCGCTAACGAATCATTTGGATACAATTTTGAACTTCATTTGTTCGCTAGCAATCAACTGATCCGCGATTTCAGTCTCACTGTCTAAAAGTATAATTCAAGATTGACGTTGAGTTGTGTTAGTTAGAATGTGCGTTAGAGGGTGGACAAGTATTTCATCCTTCACAGCAATTCAGGCGAATTCTGCGGTTTGGCCCAATGCCATATGCAGCTTAGTCCATTCAGTATGTTTATTCAACTGTAGATTGGACACTTAGTAGCAAAATCGTTTTCATCCTATACGGATTGCCCAAGCGTAACTTTTGGAAGCACTGCTGTGAGTTAATCACTATAAAGTTACCTGCTGCGAGCTGAAAACTCAGTAACAGTAGGTTTATGGCTAGATGAGCTCCTCTCGACGGAGGTTTCTCTCTCGGTTTGTTTCTGTTGTGTATTCCCAGAAATCTATGCGAACTCTGTGAAATAACAGTCGCTCGGCAGTATCTCGTTCATGGAACATCAAGGAACTTCAGTATTTTTTAAAATATTTTCACTGAACCCTATATCTGAAGGCCCAGGTTTCACTAGGTCGTAGACGGAATAATTCGTTGAGAACCATGATGCATGCTCACGATAGTTGTGCTCAGACAACAGATAATATTCGGTCATATTCCGCGTCGTGTTGGCAACCGTGATTTGAACAATATGCATCTGATCACTGCCCAAATCAGAGATCACCTTTTGTAAAAAAGTTCTCCATCGATTTTTGTACAACAGAGGACAGGATGTTGCTTCGTGGTATTGGGATTGAACGGTGATTACTGTCCAGGAAACGACCGGGGAACGTTTAATTTGACTAATTGGCTGCGAACAGAATGGTAGTAATTCTCGTTTAGTTTCTAATGTAACAGCCAATCTACAAATGCAGTATCTCATTTGAAATGTATCGATGTCCCTCAGTCAAAACTTAACTTTAAAATCCGTGTCCAGCAGTGCTTGTCTCTAGCAAAGTTGCAGTTGATAGATGATGATTGAACGTGTCTAATGAGCATGAAGAGCGTGCATGCTTATATGATTACCTCACCTATATTTGTAAGTAAAAGCATGATTGAATTGAGGAAGAACACGTGCGATAAATCATACAGTGTAGTGTGTCGACCAAAATATCAATTTTATGATATAAAACTTAAGCATATGTTACGGGAAAGTGGAGGCGTGTTATCATGGTGTAGATCCAACAACCGAATGCAAAATTGCTTGGCTTGTACAGTGGTTTTCAAAACGACAAATGCGTGTTCTCAGTTCAGGTTATTTAAAGGTGAAACCTTATTTCGTCTAGTGTACTTTGCTTTCCCGAACTCTGGTAGTGACTTATATATCAAGGACTATTCACGAACTGTTTATTTATCAAAATAAGCGCAATCCTACCAGGCGACAGCTCGTGAGGAATTATTGACCCATGTCTTCGTCAACTCAATACCTTAAACGCGTAGTAGTCGTTCAGATCTCTACATACTAAATACTAGACATGCTTAGCTGTGCACTGTAAGCAATTGATACAAACGACCAAAATAACATTTATAGAATTGAGAAGAGACGAGCCAAATCCCTCACATCCAGGCGTTATTTTCTAGCCGGCGCCTTTTATTTTGACCGTCTACATAAGGATAAAACAGGGTAAAACGTGCAGGCATAACGATCCAACAGTTTATTTCTATGCTCAGCAGTGGCGTTGGTGAATTCCAGCGTGAACTGTTTGAGAAATCCTGCCAGGGCAGTCGATCCTCTGAATCATTCGGTGGATTCCATATGAGACAGTGGGACGGGTGGGCAACAGAGTCCAAATGTGAAATTTCCGAGCTCTCGGTGTGGCTTCGTAGCTCAGCTGGTAGAGCGCTTGCCGCGTTGAGGCATGTTGTGTCTGTCGCTGGTTCGAATCCAGCCGAGGCCCTGACTTTTCACAGTTCGGTCTCATCTAAAATCATAAATCTGCCACACTGCTTATCAGTCATACAATAGTTTATTGATGGGATTTTGGTTAAATAACCGAAAATGAACAATATTTACATTTGACCACGGCTTTTGCATTCAGATGAGCCTTTTGACTATTGCACTTTGAAAGGAGACCCTGGGTTTAAATTGAACTCCAACTACAGTTCATTAGTAATGCACATCCTTATCTTGACCGGAGTGCCTACTCCGACCCTCGTGCTTGTGACATCAGTGTTCTAACCACAACACCACCAACCTCCCACTAGGCGTAACTGACCACTCACATCTAAACGCCAAACCGAAACATTATGTGAATAGTGTTCAGCTTGCTTGATCATTTCAAAAAGTGATTAAGCAGAATTGCTCTGTTCACTCTAACCGATAACTGCTTGAACAGGAATTCTTAGTTAGGCTGAAGTTGTTATCCTTACTGAACCAATTGAAGAAGGTCTAAATACCAGTGGAAGTTCTGGAATGGATAGCAGGATAACTTACAATATGGATAATCGAATAAATGATCCGTAGCAAGAGTCGGATTACACAATACAGCGACGACCTATCAGCTAACGGATTTAAAAGCCTGAACACTAGAAAGTAAAACTTAGCTGAAACTTTGAGAGGTCACTGTTAGTCAGCTGAGCATGTCATGTATCAGCTATAAAAAAGAGTACGAAAACCGCCTGTTAGTTGCATAAGATGCCTAAATCAGCTCAGCCTACGCTGGCTAAGTAATACAGTGACACAAAATTTACGTGACCATGCACGTATAGTTGATAGGTCCTTCCTGAATTGTTAGTAACTGGCTGACTGGAAGAAGATAGCTCTTACACTTCATGCCCAACAAGCCAATTTAATTTGCCGACACAAATATTAGGTTACCCTATCATATTTTAATCATAAATTCATCAGAGTTAATTATACCTCAACTAGGTTAGCTTAGTTATTTTCATTGGCAATCTGTTTAACTTAACTATGGAACTCTCACTAGTGGTTCATAGGTTGGTTTGCTCGTGTATACGCGTTCTTACAATCACTGGGATTGGAGTAAACAAGCCCATTAAACAACGCCTATGACGGTGCGCACAAAGTTTGTTTCACCAATAACTGGATAGTCGCATGGGTCCAAGTTGTGAGGCTGACGCGGATGTTTTCAGATTCTCTATATTCACAGCCAATGCGGACTAACAAAATGAGTCTCAAAGTGCCTGTTCAAAGTGTCGTCTCATTTGAGGATTAAGGGCTTTATCCTCATCGTCACTTCTTGAACACTGTTCACAAAGACGATGATCTAGTGCACCTTAGTTGTGAAACATACGCTTCACCATTTCTAGCTAGTGAAGTTGAGAACGATTAAGCGGACCATAGGAGTTTGTTTGATATCTTCAGACAGTTTGGTCAAACTAGTTCTATTCCTCCTCAGTAAATGAAATATTGGAGATGACGATGTTCTAACCCGTAAGAACCCACCTCTAAACCTAGTTTTACTAATCCCAGATTTTTGCTTTTGAAATGACTCAGTGTAACCTTAACAACAAAATAAGCAATAGACTTGAAGTTATGCGTATTTGACGTTCCAGTTTATCACCAGTAGAACGTCATAACAAACACTCCTGTGACAACAATTTGGAAAGTCAAACCTAGTAGTCAAAGAATATAGCCATCAGAATCATTTCGACGAAAATAAGGCGAGTCAATTTTCTTACTGACTGTCACAGTCAGCTGCTATTCACCCACATAATAAAATACAAATGTAATGCGTCTGATAGTCCATGGTTCCGTTTTGTTCTCCAACCATTTGACGTCAACTGTATACTTTTCCATTTGTAGTCTTATGATCGTTGACCTCTGTAATTTGTTTTAACTAAAACACTCTTTTATCCGCTGACTCAATTTCCAACTTATCCGAGGTTAAAACGACATAAATATATTCACCTTTAATTTCTTTCAATATGTCACCTATTCGTGAAATTTATAATTCTTATTTAATTGCACCACAGTTGATTCTGTGTGAACCACACTGATATAGTAGGTTCAGTCTTTCTTTTGGAATCGTATGTCTCATATATCTCCCATTTCTGTGTAGCACTTGTCTCATTACACCATTCTCTTCCCAGTCTGACGTAACAGTGTTGCCATGATAACGTTAGTTCTTCAACTGTGACATATACGGTGAAAAATTGGATGGCTTAATTGAATTACTACAGCTCGCATTTAAATTTCGAACGTGATGCAGTTGTTTGAGATTGACTTCCGACAGCTGCTGATTTTTTGACATTTGGGTGAAATTGGAAACAGAGATGGTTTGACAACAAACATTAACAATCCACCGAACATTCAAAAAATCAAAGACAGTGAATAATGATGAACAAATCTATGGAAACTCTCTGGGGAGTACAAAATAAACTGCCAGAAGCTAGAGAGGATAGGTTATTCCCAAGCTCAACGGTTGGACATTACTTTGCAGGTAGTAAGTTTCCTTAGCTAACCACTGTGAGTATAACACGTTTAACTCACTCAAAACACTACTACGATCACATCATTATTGTAAGTATGGTTACTTCACTTCGCCAATTTCCACTACGTCTTTTCACTGTCAAGCGTGAAACTTTCATACTAAAACAAAGCATTGAATCTCTGAAGGTTTACACTCATTAAACAGATGTCATTCATACTATCCCGAGATGGCGCTGAAAGGGAGCAGTTAGTTTCGACATTTAGGGTTGCCGGTAGACCAACTAGTAAATTATGTTGAACGGAAAATGATAAATGATAAGTGTCCCACACATCTCAGCGTTCTGACATCAAAATGAAAAGATGGTATCTCGTGATACAGGTGGCAACAAAGGAAAAAGTGAGTCAGTAATTATGCTCACGTTAAGCTTCCTTTGATCCTAAAACATAAAACAACTTTGATTTACATTTCAAACTGTAGATTAGAGATAATCTACAAACAGAATTATTCATCGGTTTAAATGGTACGCAATGAGGATACCTGTATAAGGGTTCCACAGACTAAAAGATTTCTGAGGCATCCTTTAGCGAGCGTCACACTTAAGAAACCCGTCAGGCATGATGCAACAAAAGAATGGTGTTCGTGCAAATGCCCACTGGCAGCCGACTAAGGAAGACTTATCCCGCAGCTCAATTCGGTATCAGTGTTTCAACTTGATTTGTAAGAGTCTGTTGTCCAAAGGATTCACTGTTTTGTTTCAAAATTTCCACGTGTGTTTGTCACTTCAATTACCCTTTAGGCGTACAAGAAGACAAATGTGCGGGAGGTTCATGGTGTATCACTCAGATTGATTTCGAATGGGCCCAGTCGAAAATGTGTGCTGCTCTACCCAAGTTCAGTATGTCCAAACTGCTTACCTAGTTGCGATCAAACAGAGTTCTGGCTTACTCCGTCACACGCCAGCCAAACTCTCCAGCATTGCGTGCCTACGTCTACTATGTGCAGCTTAACACACCAACACACGTGTGGTGAAATCGGAAAGATATGTATAGAAAAAACTTCTGCAGGCGTTTCACCTCTCCCGGTCCGGTTTTACCCAATTAAATCAGTGCAAACTGAATAACCTATGTTTCTGTAGAGCTTATTTCTCTCTCTGCTCCCCTCTTGTCCCCATTAATTCCAAAACCTAAGTGACTCCCACACTGAATCTGCTTTCCGTTCATCTCCCCCACACCTGCGGAACACTTCACTTGCACCACGTGATTTATTTCCCAATTTTTCACTACCATACCGTTTGATTTAAAGTGCACTTCGGGATAGCATGTAACATGCTTACTTTATTCATCCAGTGACTGTTTATTTAATAATTGTGGCACTCTTAAACTAACTGATCAGCGTTCATGTTCACTCAATGACTCTTGTTCAAAAGGAACCACGTAAACTGACAGAAGGAAAGGTGACACTTGCGACTAACCTTTAACTGTTATCAATTTAGAAACGCGCATTTCCTACAAAGACTGGTTGTCATAGTTCATTGGTTCTGAGTTAACCTTGTCAACAATGGACGCTTGAATTACGTTGCAAAATTACCAGCCTGGAAATAAATGACTACTGATCAGTCGTATCTGACAACCCTTTACGTTGCAAATTGTTCTACTGTTTTCACAGGTTGCTCAGTCATATCTGAGAGAAGTTTGTTTGAGTTATACATTATACCATACAAACAAACAAAGGGAACGGAATGCAATCAGTAATGATTTTGTTGAAATACCCGAAAATTTTCCATGAAGTATTTACTGGCCGGGCAAACCTTAGAACAACTTAGGATCGATGTTGGACGCGAGGTAGGAATGCTTGGTGAAATCCATTTGTTTCAATGTTATAAATTTCTATCGGCAGGACAGAGAGAAAAAACACGAAACATATAACTAAATTAACACCATGTGTGTACCACAGTTGGAAATGTATCAATGCGAAGAAAGCCAGTAACTGCAGGTTTCAGCTACTCAACAGTATCTTGAAAGGTTTAAGTGAGTTAACGTGGTGTTCTGATGTCATGTCACATTTGGCAAAGCGGAAGCGGGAAATTTCGGACATCCGGTTTACCAAGTTGAGAGTGCTGAGTCATCAGCTGTTTTGCGTATTTTGAAATCCATTTCGCCATTCACCATGATAAGTGTGGATCTGTCTAAGCAAACGCCGCTGCTACTGTAAGAGAACTGGTACATTACTGGGGTGAGAGAATAGTTGGACGAACTAGAGAAGTGGTCCTTTAAAGTCTTCAAAGTGCGTTTATACTAGAAAGAATCTTAGTTTGAGTGTGATATCACTAGCTGGATCGTCCTCCGTCGATTGCAAAAACAGGAATGTATACTTCTTTTGGAATGTCTGTACTAATTTTCTGCACTTTTTCCCTTCATAATATGCTTCATTCAGTTCCTCGGGGTAGTTGTTTGTTCGCAGTGTTTTTCTCAACATTTACAGAAGTATAAATGCGTGTGGTTCTGTGAACAATGTTTTTGACCAAACCACATTCGTACTCAACCAGAGCAAAATCGTAAAATTGAAGATAATGACCGTTGTATACAATCTTTTGATGAACAAAACACAATGACATACCACTTTTAATAACTAGTACAATCAATGCGCTGAAGTGCTGCGTTGAATGAGTTCGTGAGATAAAGAGAGTTTTTGACAACTTTCTTTGAGATGACTGAAAGTAAATCAAACTGATCAGTATCTGTATCGTCAACATACGGTTTTTCTGACGATGATTCAAATATACTACTGAGACCTGTCGCCTCATTGCGCTTAAACAGAATAATCCAATCCTGATGCAGTTACTTCGTCCAGGATGCCGTCACCCAGTCGAAACCAGAAGCCACTGACTTTATGCGAACTGATGACTAACCGAAATTATCGCTCGACATTATGTGAACAATAGTAGCTGAAACAATTCAGCGGGTCACCGCGGTCCTAATTACACAATACCTGACATGTTTATCAGCCTATCTGGTTACGGTTTATTCCCACTTGCCTATTTCTTGTAGTCTGCAGGTTTTACGCATGTGACGGATATTAGTGAACGAAATGTTAAAATATCGCAGTATTACTGATGAGTAGTCGACGATTTGGTTTATTTTCAGGTTGACCATCACTCACGTTTGATCGCAGCTTTCGCATTCAGATAGACTTTCCAGCCAGCCTCTTTCGAAAAAGAGCACTAGACTCGAGTTTCGCTCTCAATAGAGCTCCTCAGTAGTGCATATCCCTGCATGTTTAATGAGTCCAGTGATCTCGACCTGTCTCGAAGGTACTAATCGCGGGGTTATCGACTGGAGTTAACAGGACAGCTACTGTGTCTCCTCTCGAGACGATCGGGCAACCTGATCATTGCTCACAAGCCAGAGTGGTTGAGCGTTCACATTTGATAATTCGGTCGTGGCTTATGTGAGGTGAATAGCGCAGTAGTGAACACGGTTGCCTGATCATTGAATGGCCGGAGTTCTATTGCCAGCCGTGGCAAGGATATGCACTACTGACGATCTCTATTGACAGCGAAACTCGAGTCTAGTGCTCCTTTTCGAAAGAGGCTGGCTGGACAGTCTATCTGAATGCGAAAGCTGCGATCAAAGGTGAGTGATGGTCAACCTGAAACCTTGTTGAATTGGTTGAAGGCATTCCAGTGATTCAACTGTTTTTTATTGAAAACGTAATGCCAGTGTTAATTGATCGCACGGTACGCCTTCTTTTAATGCTCATCGAATGGAAGTGGTCACGGAAATAGAAACCTGTGATGTATAATTTTGCGATAACGGCGCTCCTACTTGTTATTTGTGAGTAGTTCAAATTGATTCGGTTGTGGATCAGTGGATGGAAAAATGCAACCCCATACCAAGACGTATTGTCTCTGAACGCAGCGAACGTAGTCTGCAACATAGTGGAAACATGGTTTATGCAGGCGGTTTATGTAGCCGGAAGGTGGACATAAGTTAGTACGAACCAAAACTCATCAACGACTATAGATAAATTTGTGCACCCAAGTGTGTTCCAGGAGAATTAGGTCTCTGTCTTGGTTAAATATTTACTTTTTTTCGTAACGGACTATTCGAAACAGAAAATAGTTCGATTCCGCTTTGTTGCGTGTTCCTCACTCAGCTACTTCCATAACTTCAAGACTGTGCATGGCGGTCAATATGTTCGTTCTTCTTTAGTCATCTAAGATACCAGCTGTACAAAAATCGGTTTTCTAATGTTCGGTGCTTCCGGCATTTGTCACACTCGATGTCATTTTTCTTCTCGCTGTCTAACCCATAAATTCCACTCAGGCGTGAAGATTTTGTATTCTGATACAGACTTTCTATTGTTGGCGAATGTCTTACTTTGGAACCATGATTTTCGACGGAAGTGTGGTGCACTCATTTTGTGGAAATACACTTATGCAGATCAATAAACGTCAGTTATGAGTGCACCAACAGGTCAATGGAACAGAGGTAAAGAGAGACATAACAACTAATGAGGTAAATATGCACAATATAGACAGACTGCTGCTTGTAGCATTGCTACACAATGAAATTTGTCTCCTTTGACCGGAATACGGTTGGATGCATTTCCGAATGGGTGCACACACTCCACTTTTGACACTGGGGTGCTGTGATTTTAGCCAATCTGCCGTTCTAGTAATCCGATGGAGAGTTAATCGTGGAAGAGCATCTCACTTCCCTATTCTGCACAACGTGTACTTACAAACGAGTGTTAAATCTATGTCGCACTTCGTCTACTGTAGTCCGATTGAACAAGAAGCACGGAACATGTCACAGCTGATGTGTTATCGTTCACTTCCGATGGAACGTGTCTTGCTGAGACCACACGAGGTATACTGGAGCCTGAAACTCTATCCAAAGGTTGCTGGCGAGATAGTTGTGAGAAACACCAGGACGGAATACAAAACAGGTTTCAGTGAAATAATCGAAAGGTTTGTTTTAACGCACAAACATCGTGTCACTTGTCACTCGGAACAATATGAAAAATTCGACCCCTATTGGAAGTCTTTAGACCTACTATTTCAACTACCATAATTTGATAGTATATTGGCTAGTTTTATGATACAGACTGACTTGATGGAGATGGAAAATCACATTTGAGAGTTTTTATTACAAGTTGAAAACCTACAGCCATTCGATTGCCATCCAAGTGAGCATCTTTTGTTGTAACAGATTGCATCTTCAAACATTCGGATGAAGGCAGTCCACCAGAAGTCATTAACGCATACTTATTTAAGCCATAAGGGCTCTATTCAGGTCAAATGTTTAATTCGCTGGTATTAGTTGAACATCATTTAATTTATCACGGTACCCCTAACTTGATAGACTTTAAAGCCGGTTGCTTTCGAAAAGGAGCACTATTCCCAGGGTTAGCTCTCGTTCCCCCCATTTAGTGGTATGTGTCATTGCCGTGGCCGGGAACTGGAGTCAGACCATGTTCTCAAAGAACGTTCACGATGTCCAGAGTGCCATTGCCAACAATCTTGGCACGAGTGGAGCAACTTTACCTGTGATCAACGTTCAGCTTAGTTGATCGCCTCGATAGTGGATGAAACAAGTCGGTTAGCTGCTTTAGATAACTCTGCGTCTATGACATGCAAGTTAAGCAAAACCTTCAACTTTATTGGGTCTGCTGGGCAATATGTTAGATAAATTATGTCGAGTATTCAATGTAAATAAACCAACTTCTCAGTATTCCGTTAAACTTCCTTGATTCAAACGAATTGAGCCTGCATGAGAGTTGTGCAACTTAAAACCTATTCAACTTGCCTCACTAGCCCCAGGAGCTATGAGAAATAAGTCCACCCCCTCTACAACTTAGCGGCTAGTCTGTCTGCTTTAGACGTACGAATTATTCCCTTGTCAAGTGAGGCGCCAGATTTAGGGATTACCGAAAGAACTGTGATACTGTTCTAAAGACATCATCCACACACCAATATCTATTGGCTGGGAAGAACGTTCACAGGCATCTATAGATGAGCTGGTTGGGACTGTTGGCATTTGTTTGTGGCCAACCTTTGATAAACACATGCTTATTTATTTTAAACTTATGTACTTAGGAAAAAAGTTGCCTGGAAACTGTTCCCAGGCAATGGCCACATGGTCCGGAACAGCGTAGGTATCACTAAAAAATGTTGGCGGAATAATCCTGGATATGCTAGATCTACCCTACTCACTGCCTGTCAAGTAGTTTTGCTCCATACCACTAGAGTGGAGGAGGGATTTTGTCTAGCTATGTGCCAGAATGAATTCACATACTGGGTACTTCTACACACTATGCGTAAGTTTGGTTCTCGTGGTGGACGCGTTTGATGAATTTAGCTTCTTATGGAGATAGAAGCCATCAAACCTTCCTTTCACCGCGATTAATTTCTATCTACACTGGAAACGAAAGTGAGTAAGAGACAAAGGAAAATTTCTGGCATATGGTAGACGAAGTCTGTGACTCCTTTAATTTCAATCCATTTTAGAATTGTTGCCCGGTTATTTTTGTGGCCGGTAGCAAGCTGTTATTATGTTCGAGCAATCATGACGTTCTTCAACATGTCACATTCTCTGATTTTCCTCCTTATATGATCAAGTTCTGCTTGTCTCTAATTATGCTACTGACACCGCTTCCGTTTTGTACATATCTGATTAAAAAAACATGAGCCATTTCATCAATGTGTTCTTACTGATTAAAGTGCCAGCTGTCCTCGGATGGTTAAACTTAGTCTCATTTTGGCCTAAATGAATTGCCGTCTACAGCGATGGCACTCGACTGACGTCCTTTCATTAGCAAGAATTTGGGGTATAACTCAACAGGTGTCACAGCCTTTGTATCTTATATTAATCCGAGTTGATTTCGTTTACATCGGTGAACTGTTTTCAACGGACGTCTCACTTATCCTCCGACTCTTAAAAAGTCTCCGTACACGTTCCAGACCAAAGGAAGCTGTGTTTACTGTAAAAGCTTCCCGTTTGCATTCGTACAAGTTTGGAATATTTTTCAATTTAACCCCATTAAACTGTATGACAATGACGACCTTCTAATATTACCACCCGAATGAATTCAGAAGGTTGTGTTGACTACGACCTATCTGGAGAACGTCATATTCCTCGTTGAAACTGGTTGACAGTAGAGTTAGTTAGTTCACCTGACAACAAATTATCACCCATCAGAATTTCTTACACACAAAAATGAGTTGTTTGTTTGCCAAATTTATCGCACATTGTCCCACGGACCAACAGTTCTCAGGTGAAGGAACAGGTTCCAATTTTCGTATAAAGTACGAAATCCGTGACCAACAGTAGTCTATTTTCTACACATATAGATATTTTGATGAATGAACTTTAATTTATTGACATGCACTAGACAGGATGGTATTAAAACTACAGTTTGCTGTTAACACATTATGACAATTGGGTCAGACAGTTAGTTTTGTCACGCAATTTTGTCGTCCATCTGGATTGGGATATCCATCTTACTAGTTACTGGAGCATCGTAGACATCCTTTAATAAAACCATCCACTTATCACCTCAGTGATAATCAGTTCGATAAGCATACACCTTCCTCCACAAAAGAACAATATCTCTTCAAAAATGAACAGCCACAGCTCCAGAAACAAGTTATCTGGCCTATAACTGCACGCTTGACATTGCAGTGAACCATCTCATCATTAGTAATACAATTTCTATGCTCAGCAGTGGCGTTGGNCGTTTTTACGACAAATTTAATGTGACCTCTCTGCTCACATTTGGAAAATTCAGATTACTCATGTGAAGCCACAGTTAGCAAGAGCTAAATGAGGGCGCGTAGCAGCAGATATCTGGAATTACACATTAAATCGATTGGACAATTGAGATAGCGGAATACTGTGTGTTTCCACGAAGCAACTAGGAACATGACACTGCGATGTTCTGCGAGTTCCAAAAAAAGCGTGACCAAGATTCCCTCCCGCTACCACCTACAGATCAACCAAGAAACGATGACAACCCACCTAATTGGCCGTTCTTAAAATGCAGTCAAATTGGCGTGATCAGCATACTGCACACACTTGAAGTGACTCGTTGTACACGCCGCCTTAATTTGCGACTCTTATGCGATTCATCGTCAACAAGTTTCGGCGCGCGTTCAAATCTGTACGACAGTCGTGACGGTTTAACGCAACTAATTTCGGCGAGTTGTTGGTGAAGTTAGGCGAACGGAATATTAAATTTAGAAGACACTCGATCCGGCAAAATCTAAGCTTCTGCTGGACCTAAACCAGTAACGGGAACAGAAGTTCCTGATGAGACAAGTGTTGTTTCAGCGGAGTTGCAAAGCTACGCTGATTAGAGTTGGTTTCCTTTCGCACACAAAATTCGCTACAGCCGACAAAGTGGAAATTGTACTAAATTCATGCGAAATGGCAAAAGTTATATTGTCGGATTATACATAATTAGATATGGATAGCATGTAGATACGTGTACGT
The DNA here is from genome assembly GCA_008508345.1 of Paragonimus westermani. NCBI lineage: Eukaryota > Metazoa > Platyhelminthes > Trematoda > Plagiorchiida > Troglotrematidae > Paragonimus > Paragonimus westermani. The sequence continues at coordinate 26,218 of QNGE01000905.1, forward strand.
AAAGCCATTCGTACAGCAGATTCCCACGTATATAGTCATATACTAATACACAAATATATATGTTCGCATAGTCACACGATGTATATATGCATGCAGATATACGCATACATATGTGCGCTTTCTTTCTGTATGAATATGTATGCCTGTATATGTGCTCATTTTGATAACACTTAAGAGAAAACAGAATCCCCAAGCTGACAGCTCATATATTTCACTTACAGCGTTTACGCATGTCGTTTTTCACGTTAGTTCAAATCTGGACAAGGCCCAAATTTTTCTTACTCGAATCGTTTAAATTATCAGATCCGCCATATTGATCATTAGAAACGTAATTCCGATACACCACACTACTGTTTTGAGGACTCTAGTGTGAATTATTTGATAAATTCCGCTTACTCTGTCATTCCCTCTGACCAGTTTTCTAAATGATAAAGCGTAACTGGTGGTTTATTTATTCAAATTATAACATTTCTGTTTGCTTGGCTTGATTTTGTACCATGGCTAGTAGAAGACATCACGTTCACTCATGTCCTATTATCAATGGCTCGATTTTGACCAAGCCTCAGACTGTTTGCAACCAGATTTCTTATTCAGTAATAGATGTGTCAAAATACCCATTAGGATATCAAGTTTTGACGAGAAAATCAAACGTTCATCATTGACAAAGTTAAGCACTAACCCGTAAGAGCCATGAATCTAAGATAACCATTAACAGATAAGGTTGGCACTTTCCGGAAAAACGGAAGGTTTCCGGTTACATTATGACAAGCCTACTGACTTTTCTGTATTGTGGGGATTTCAATCAAGCCTTACAAATGTACGCCACACGAAGGAGCAGCTCATTAAAACAAGCCTGATTTGTGTCATGGGACGTTAATCGTAGCGTTTCACAAAATACCATCATAGTGAGAGATTTTGTGTATGAAACACCAGCTATCAGATATCTGCAAACGCAGCTTACACACAAACACACATAACTGTCGGATGAATGTTGCCGGTTTTAATCGAATCCACTGCGAAGCGAAAACCGTAAAAGCAAGATAGGGAACTTCGAACAAGAGGAATCTTCCAGATACTCTGTTGCGTTGACTTGAAATTCAGTATTTTGCTTATTTGCAAACGTTAGGCACCTTGTTGTCAAATGCTTATGCTTGAGCGTACAGGTTTACGAATTAGTTCAAAGCGACGCAACGACAATTTCAGTCAAATAAGCTTCATACCATTATATGTGTGAAGACTTGGAATTACACTTAGAATGTGGGAGAGAATAAAAATTTTGGCACCATCCGCTAGTGGGAAATCAATCAGTTTGAATTCAACTATCATTTGAGTGAATGGATAAACTTTCAGCACCGTTGAAACATAAATGATATGAGAATGGTGCGAGAAGTGGTTAATTTGACAGTGTATGTCGAGAGGCTACATGAGACTGAATGGATTTACCGCAAGAAAACATGAGCTGGGGCGATCTACTCGTGATCGCTTTCACTGATGTCAGGATGTTCAGTAAACAGCTATAAATGGTCAATTAGGAGTCAGCCTTTAAATGGTGTCCGTCATATTTCCAGTCGAACCTACTATTAATCCCCTTACTTCAATCATAAATCATAATTACGATGTTACCTTATCCAACTATCAAATTGTCTCGTAATTTGTCGGAATTACTCTAGTACATGAGTAGGAAAAGCAAGTATATTTTGAAAATGGGACGATATCTTGTTCATATTAGGCATGTCCGTAAATCAGGATAAGTTGTAGAGCTTGCTACTGAAAATGTCGGCTGTCGAACCGGCTTCAAAAAGTAGTTTCAGCATCATCATCATCATCATCATCATCATCATCATCAGCATCATCATCATCATCATCATCATCATCATCAAAAACAGCCATGAGCCTGACCAAAAGGTACTGTGGCTCGGGCCGCCGCTCACCTCAACAGTGACGTGGAATATCCTAAAAGGAAAGAGTACTACGAAGGACAAAAAAGATTGAAGAAGACTAAATGGAAGAACTAGAAATGGTATGGATACAGGTACGCCATTGACTGCGACACACCGCCATCTCGGATAGCGTCTCCAACCAGCGGTTTGAGTGACCACGAGGACCCCATCCAGGCAAGCGATGCCTGCCCACTTTGCTCAATGGAGCGAGCAGTCAAGGTCTTCATATTTCGTGACCACCACGCGGTTTTACCCAACTGTTAGTGGCCTCAGTATATAATGCCCGGTACGGTAAACGCTCAGATGGCATACGGAGCACGTGACCCAACCATCGCAAGCTGTGCAACGTAATTAGTTGACCAATTGATCGCGTATCCCTAGTGTTCCGGAATCCGCGCCGTCGATCTGCCACATTGCTCACGCGGTCAATCCACTTAATGTGGGCCAAGTGGCGGAGACAACGGTGGTCAAACACAGCAAGTCTGTTGATATCTTGCTTGCGAACAAGCCACTTTTCCGAACCATACAGCAAAATGGAACCAAAAATTAGTTTAACAACAACTGATTTCTTTCCATTCGGAAGGTGTGGGGAGTTACCTGTAACGTTCATCTTAAAAAATAATTAAGGTTATTCATTCTTTCTTAGAAAGTTCGGAATCCAAGGAAGATCCAATTGTTTTGTATTTAACAGGTGAGTGTTCCGAGCTATTTGCAAGGCAGTGCACAAGGAGTTCTTCTTGCTTTCAGCGACCAAAACTGTGTGACCCATGAGTTATCTTATCAGGATTAGTGTTATATAGGTTGGACTACTTAGTAGATCGTATAGTGGTCCAAATGACTGAACATCCAGCAAACGAAACAGTCTGTTAGTTTCAGTAAACGTGCTCAAGGTTTCACTGGTATCAGATCACTGTCTACATAACGACTGTAGAAATGTAACCTATTGATTACAAATTTCTTTTAATTACACTCAAGCTGAATTATGGGCACATATGTTGGCAGCAGCTCCAGTGAGGGAGGTTGTAGCCATCCAACCTATGTACCGATGAACTCATCCGTCAAACATGTCACTTAACAAACGATCGACAGAAAACAATTCCTTTAACGGCGCGGTGGGAACACGAGTTATAGCGTGATCTGTTTCAGTGCATTCGCAAATGTAATGGATAGGTTTCATCAGCGGGGTTTTGCAGATAACGGCAAGAGTTCAAGAGGAATAAACCGATCACACATCATCAATTAGTCTCTTTATAAATCCCACTAGTTCGAATGCATCATGAAGGCTGTATTGGAAAGTCGTTGGCGTGTGAAATTCAACGTATGAACAAGCCAACCTGGGACGATATGATCTGAGGACCTACACATGTCAACTATTGAACTTAGTGGTTTGTTCGAATTAAAAACTCCGGCGAATCCATACAAACGAGAGTTTACCGAACCTATGGGTTTCATCCGGTTTAGCCTGAATAGCAAAATCAAACCTTTGAGATTTGACATGCAGTAGATTCTTTACTACCTGTTTCCCAAGCGTGTAGGCCGCATAATTCACTTTTTTCCATCGAATAAAGGTGATTCATTGGCGTAATCGATTTTATTTTCCAGTGATTAGTAGAAGAGTTTGGTCAATGTAGTCTAAACACACTGGCCTGTAGCTAACAGAAGGTTTATTATATTGCATCTCTTGTTACGTCTGATGACACAAACATTATGCATGAGCTGATGCAGCTGGTCAGGTGCATGTGGAAACACAATCGTACTTGATGTGAAGTCACTGACATAGTAGTCAACGCTTGATGAGTAGAGTTAATGCGGATGTTCAAAGACTAACAGTGGAGCGGATATGCACTGCTGACGAGCTCTAACAGGAATGAAATACTAATGCCGTATTGCTTTTCGAAAGGAGCCGGCTAGAATACCGTTGTAACTGAGACAGCCGTGATCCCTGGTGATTGACGTTTTGTTTCGTCGATATAAGTAAAACCATTTGTTAACGTTAGTCATTTTAAGTTAACTCCTAATTGAAGCAGTGTTGTGTATCTTTATCGTAAACAGGTCTCTGCTGATCATAATAACCTTAGTAACGATACAGTAATTTGGTTTTCGTAACTTCGTTTGGACCATAAAAATGCTTTGGATAGAAGCCTGGATTATCAACGCATATTATTTTATAATTAACAAATGAGTAAAACCGCTCTCGAGTCGTGACATTTTCTTACCAGCTGTACAATACAATCTTGCATGGACAAGATAAACTGGCGGAGTCAGAGGCGAAGTGGGACAGACGGAAAGCGAAATTGGAAGTAAGACAATGAGCACCGAAGTCCTCATAGAAAAACACACCTTACTCAGCGAGAGTGCTAGTCTATACTGATTCCTCCTTAGATACAGGTCATGCAAGTGATCTGAAGAATGTCGAGTTAATCAAACGAGGGTTCAGAACCACACAGAAGCGATTACTTATACAGGCCATCGAAACTGTACTGATCAAACGCGCTGTTAGTAACCGTTCTTGGACCGTTAACCGTTGTTAGACTAGTCAGTGATTTGCGCTGACGGTGGGATGAAAACATACATTAGGATAATGATTTCCCCACCTACATTCCTCACAGGCAATTGATTTCCGTCAGACTAGTCGCATCAAGCTCATTTCTGTCAAGCTGTGTTCGTTTTCAAAATCTGCAGTAATTGGCTATTAAAATCAATTGTTGACCCCCGTCAGCATACACTTGACCGATGTCCTGTTAACCTCTGCTTCGTTTAGTTGTCTACGTTCTGCTCGTCTCAAATATCTTCAGATCTATGATACCTCTGTCTCATCTGTCGAGGCTTTCTTACCAGAAGTGAAGCAACACCAGTAAACCAAATTACCGGTTGCCTACCAATTGTTCTGAACTTATGAACACTTGGTTTGCCTCGGGCATGTTCCGACCAATAACATTTGGAGGAATTTGGGCAATGGATGCATATTTTGCATCTTCCAAGATCGCCGACTGACACAGTAGCCTAACTGGTAGTTCCTACGCTGTGTGACGGGATGCCGTCCCTGGGTTGGTATGAAACCAGCCGAGGTTCGGACGTTTCCCAGTTGGAACTTTTCATATATACCAAACCACTTGTTGAAATTCCAGTCAGCCCTGGACATACTGTGTCATTCAATTAAATCCATATTGTACAGGCACTTTGTTGTGTGAGAGAATTGTTTAGCATTTGTTTTCTTGTCAGCTATGGCTTGTTTCTAAGCTGTTTAGAAGTATACAACATGGTTCATCTATTGTCGATGTGTCAGCTGATAAATCAGACCACTTTGATAGGTGATGGATGACTCGTTTGTTTGGCGAGACGCCCTCCACCTACAATGTACGCTTGGGGTTATTGATGTTTTAGACTTTCTTCGACCACGTTCGAATGTTGTGCCTATTACGTATTTGATCGATAGGTCGACAGACGTACGAGATGTGGATGTCTCGGTTACAGCCTTGCGGTCAGGGTTGATTATATCATTACGCCGTTTTGGTCAGACAGTCAAGATTTTATCGCGAAAGTATTGGTGTGCGGTAGACCATAATTAATGGGTCGGACGTTCTGAAGTTGTGTCTGAATGCGCCAAAGTTGAAAATAGCGTTTCATCAGTGGGGTACAATTTCCTGGGTCCGTTGCTCAATGGAACTAAGCGCGGATTCAAAAGACCAGAGAAGGTATAGGAATCACTGGATGTTTTTCAGCTATTCGTATCAGCAGTTGTGTTTCATTGACGAAATCAAAGCGAAGTAAACAAACGCACGAATTACACTGTACAGGAAACCAGGTTTACATTAACGATGGATGCAAATTAAACAAAACGGACGACCGATCGTAGCTCCCGCAGTCCCGCAGACTGTATGCATTACTCACAAGCGAATGTGACTCAGCATTCACATTTGACTTGAATTGGGTGATTGTGGCCAACTCATGATAGAGCAGGCAAACTCAAGCACTGCTGAATTAATCAACAATTGTTACTCTCGCCGGATGAAAATTTTTGTTTCCCCACGAGTAGCAGATGACGGGACAATTTTTACACCTGTCAGGTTCTTGTAAATCCTTACGGTAACTTTTATCGGAAAACTCCTTGTTCCATTTATGTGGGTCATTATTCACTCCACCAGATTTGTAAACCTGTTTTGTTGTGTGCACTAGTTCCATCTTGGACTCATATGTAGTAAACTCATTACAGTACACTAAACGATGGTCCATGAGTACATTCAATTTGCTGAAATGGTATGTATCATCTCATTTGTTATTGATAAAGCGGGAGACTTGCTGATGACTCTCATTTCTAATATGTGACCTAAGTTTGGGCGCACAATCCATCGGATTAGAAAACGCATTCAGTTCGAATAACGCAATGTCGTAAACACCTTGTATATGAAGTCTCAGGTTGTCCAGTCCATCCAGGACTCACATTTGTCCATATACGCAATTTAAGGGCTGCCGAAGTAAAATGCCAACCATGACAACACCAACCTCTTTTTCAAGGTGTAAAGCTCACATAGCACGTATTTAATAAGAGCAGCTGTTCAAATCAATTTTCCGGTAACATCACCCTTTTCTTATTTAGTTTCACATAGAACAAAACTTGCGGATGTTGTTTATGATTCGTCCGCTTAATTTGTAGTTTGCAGATCAGTGTCACCTACGAAACCTGTCACTCACCTCTTCACTAAACATGCGGGGACTTACAGATCGGTCCACTACAAAACATTGTTGTAATCACATGAAAACACCGGTAAATGTGAACAATATTATACACACGTCAAACATGACTCTGTTGAGGGTATACGGGATAGACTTAATTTGGTCTCCATTTTGAGACGTTAGAAGAATTAAACATCAGGGGTGATAAGATTTGTGAATGCGGACAGTGACCGAATATGCTACTTTTAAAGTGAAGAAAACATTAACCAAACTTTGCAGTGGAAGTTGCGAATGAAGTTGCCTATGCTGGAAACTGCTTAAACCCAACGGATCTACTCTGACATGATAACAAGTGTTGACCGGAAACTGACTCACAATTGAACGACAATTTAGGTTGTTTCAGCTGACTTTCTGAGCTTGAGGTAACTTCGACCACAGGATCTCCCTTGAAACAGGGACTAATACACGTAATTTTCCTATTCACAGAAGGTGACCCAAGTTTCGACTCCCTGCTTACATTGCCTTTCAAATGAAACGCATTAGATAACCATTCTGCGTGTAGACGTCTTGTAGAAAATTTAGCTCAGCTTGCACGTTGTCAGCGGTGCAGATCTTACTTATCAGACATCGTATTAGGTTTCGTTTTTGATTTAGCGGAACAAAACTGTCAAACTGAATGTAATGGCCACTCCAAGACTGTTTTTGTACACATTTCGTTGGATTGAACCATCTTCTTTTCCTACTATGCCCACATCCAAAAAATTTAGTTGACTATTGCGGTCCGACTCCTCGATGAATCTCACACTGTTCTGAGCTCAGTTAAAGGCTACCATACCTCCGTTCTCATTAAAATTCTTACTGATGACTTAAAAATATCATCAATATAGCGTTCAAAAACTGTGGACACTTTAATGACTGCACTCAAGTGGTTAATCTCCAGTTTGTTCATGTAACCGTCAGCTGGCACGGAACCAGAAAGCGAGTTCATTGCCACGCAATCTCTCTATCGATAGATTGCATTATTAAGCAGAAAATGAGCGTGACTAGTACAAAGCACCAGCAATTCCCCAAGTTCACCCTTTGAGATAACCACGTTTTTGTTGTTACGTTCAGTACAATCGCGTGAATAACCATTTGTCTCTCGTACAGGCACGTCCTTAAATAGCAGAACGACATGGAATGAGAACATTCTTTAAGTGTTTAGGTTCATTTCTTGAGTTACGTGAATGAACTGAAACATGTCCTACAGATTATGCCTTGCTGGGTCTAACCTGATGTGACCCGGCAGTCCGACGAGCCATTTGGCAGAGCATGGTAAGGTGAGTTGCACGTATCTAAAATGGGTCTCAGAGACGAAACTTTGCTGTGAACTGCATGCAAACCGCATAACTTGGGGATTATTGTTTCAGTGGGACGGATGTGTTCTAAAGTTACCGGATCAATTATCCCCTTCTCTTTCATTCCACGCAACGTTTCAGGTGTTCCTCTTTCTGCTTTCCGTGTCTTGTCTGTCTACGTACTCATCTTCACAAATTTCGAACCACCAGCCAGTACATCGCTCACTTTGGCAGCGTACTCAATTCTGTTGAGTAAAACAACTATTCGGTTATCCGGTTTGGAAAGCAATATACTCCCACTCTTTCGGAACACAATTCAATATACTGCTTGTTCCTTAACTGTTTTACTTGTAGCGTGTAGTTAAGATACTGACAGCACGAATTAACCAACGTTGATTTCAGTCTTTCTTCGTTTAAAGAGGAAGATAGAGTTGGGGCAGCTAACTGAGCATACAAATTTTCAAACTGAACTTCTAAATCATGCTGGCTATTCCTTACGACGTGGACAACAAAAGTACGGTCCCAATGACAGTGCCTCAAGCAATGTTCTGTTCAAATTCAAGGGGGAGAATTTATGAACACACCGCTCTGAAGTATTCGGAAAAATGAAGCATGGTTTCACAGAGTTTAGCTGATTAGATAGTTAGGCTATTCTGATGTCCATTCGCTTGGTTGCAATACCATTGACATAAACCTCGAACTCTACATAATCGTTCTTTGTTAAATCATCCAGTATGCTTCTAACTTGAGCTCATCTCCGTCCCTCCTCTCAGATACTTTATACTATGGCATCCAGCTTGCTGTTAGCATGACGGCTAAGTTCAAGGGCTGTCGGACCGATACGATTACATCCTAAGATCTTCCAGTGGTGGTCCGGATACCATCCGTCACCGATGCTTTTAGTCAGGAAACGTATTCTTGTCATGACCTCGGCAAGCTTCACATAAATCCTCAGATACCTCCGAAGTTTCTTCAATACGATCGAGTCTCTGGATTTTTTAATTTGCTCAAAAATACCCATTAAATTTATGAGAACGACAAACCAGCGAACAAGATTTGCTTCGTGTGTTTGGTCACTAAGTTAATTACAACACAATAAATATGAGAACAGTAGCTAGGGTGAGCCAGAAAAACCGGTCAATAGAGGTGATGAATGGCATGTTTTTATCACTCACGCAGTGATAGTTGTGTACGCGCTATCAAACGTTTTTATCTCGCAATCGGGTTGACAGTTAGAGACCTGAATTACAGTATCCAGCTAGAGGTTCAGCTAGCATAGCTTACAGTTAGTTTTGTGAAAGACGAAGCAGCCACTCTTGGCTAGGCATGGTTTCACGTTAGACTACACATAATGTATATATAATGTACTTTATCATTCAAACAGTTCGCGATTGCAAACTTGTCTCTGTGACATCAGTTGGAGACTGCCACATTTCATTTTACCGTTCAGCTGCATGTCTATCACTAATAAGCAGTATTTTACAAGTTTGGTAAATGAACACTTGGAAGCATGGTCGTTTGCCAGACAAACTATCTATCTTGAAAATTTTGATGCAATCCCTGATTAAGGGACATTAGCCCTCGACAAAAGTCGGACCGTTTTAAAATGCCGGCTCATGCTCAATTTTTATTCCATATACGTAATAACTTACTAGAAAGCATAGCGCAGTAATAATCGCTATCAACATTAGGTTCACTACAAGACGGTGGTATCTTTCATATCACCTCTTTTTTCTCTCCAGACCAATCAATTCACAGGTAAGAAACCTGGAATGTAGGCTCTATATCACCTCAAGGAAAGTACATGAGACAACAGTGAAAAGAAGTCTGGTTTGCCTGAAGCGATTCGACGGAAACGCAAAAACATCATCAGAACGTATATGACACAACGCTCTCTCTGGCTACAAAGCAATGTTAGTAAGATAGCTATAAGAATTTGGTTAGGGGTTATCACGCTTCATGGTTCCTAGTAGGGAGATGTTGCCCCATAAGATCACCTAATTCCAATAACACAGTCTTATTTTTTCGTGACGGTTCAAAAATATGTGCGGCTGGTTCGTGCGGCATACCGTTCAGTCTGGAATTGTTGTGGGCAATGACTGACAGTAAATCAGAAGTATGATCCGTAGACTGATCGTCACACAATGACGTGACACATGCTCGCATACATCGAGTGATCACACACGAGGACATTGTAGACTACAATCTAACCATAGTTCTTCTTCAACAGCTGAATCATATTTACAGAAACAAACATTCTCATCCTTACGGACCATCCGTAAACAGACAGCTAGATAGCAATATTTCTTCCGGATAGTCTTCATAACAGTGAAATGTTCTTTCATGCAAAGTATCACTTTCAGTCGTTCTAGGGATCGATCTGATCGAATACGGGATGGATGGAGGGAATAAGGAAAGACTTCTTCTAGCATATGAAAACATCCTGGAGGAAAAGGCCACCGGTGCGATGGTTTGATTCAAGATCGCTACATTTGTAATACTTGATGTATCTGTTTTTGCTACCTGATAACCACAACCTTCTCAATTGTTTCTTCTAGCTCACACTTTTGTCCTCAAATGTGTAATTTCTAACAAAATACCATGAATTCAGTTGAAGGAATATAAGAACATTCCTACAACACGTCGTTGAAATTTTCAACCGCGGAGTGGATCGAGGTTTTGTAATGGTTTAAATCTATCACGTTCGGATTTAATGAACGCATCCAAACTCTATCTGTTGCAATTACGAGCCAAGTACACAAATTTTCAAAGAGTTACATCGTTATGCTTGTGATCTTCACCAGAGATTTTGACGTCATCAGCGCAAGCGAAAATGTTAGTTACTTCATTCTCTTCTATCATGGAATCGATTGTCTCTTGGAACCGCACAACTCTATCAGTGATACCAAAGGGAATGCAAAAAAACTGATGTGAATTCCCATGGGATTTAACAGCATACGTCTTCATTACGAATGGGGACTTGGCGACCTGCACTCTGATTGTGTCCACATTATCCTCGACCGTGCTGCTGACTATGTGTAACCCGACCTATACTGCTACCTTGACGTGGTGGTCGGGCTTGTGTACTGTTTTGATCCGGCGGGCTATGCTGACTAGGACTCCGGTCCTTCCAGGTGCAACCTTGTCAGACAGGCCAAAGGGGAGCAGTCAGACGAAAAGCAGTTACACTCATAGGATTGTATGTCGCACTGCTGACCGCGTAGGAGTGCTTAG
>QNGE01000905.1:40567-59380 GCA_008508345.1 Paragonimus westermani
TGATGATGATGATGATGATGATGATGATGATGATGATGATGATGATGATGATGATGACTATGTGTAACTAATGGGTGATCTGGCTGTAATCACTGACCGTCCGAATTTTGTGGCGTTCATATACCGTAACCAATTTCTAGGCCCTCCGAAGATATAGAAGTGGTTCGATTATTTCTTCTTATAAAACATGTTCTATTTTCATTCTGTTGAGACGCTTCTCTCAGACTGATTGGTCATTAGAAGGAGCAGAAATGAGTCTGTGAGTCAAAATCAAATGTTTAAACCGAGTCGCAAAGTTTATCTGAACGGCAACATCCACAATGTCCTGAACCAGTAATTCACCTGAACAAAGATTTTTACAGCGTTGACAATGTCACACATCTTTATATTTAATCAATACTAAACGATACTCTTGGTTATGGATGGACAAAACGCTGTATATGATAACAAGTTTATTTTTCTACTGGAGAATTTTCCAACCGTACTTATGTATGGCTTACGAAGATATGTGACTTTCAGAACCTAGGATTTCTGCCAAGATCTGTAGGAATATCTTGTTGTTTTAGCTGGACAGCAAGTTAAGAAGTGCAGCTGCAATTGTTGCGAATACTAACAGCGGAATTAAGACAGGCACAGAGAATTGAAGTGTTTTGGTGAAAATCCTAAGAAATTTGCCATACTTTCAGCGTTTCTCGCACATCGCATCTTTTAAATAACATTTCATGCGTGAACCTCTGCAGTGTCCGCATGGGTATCTGAAGGAATCTGAGGTTGTTATGCCGATTTTGAACAAGTTCAAATAAGCGGTATCATGTTCTGCCATATTCAGTGGTAACAGTACACATGAAGTAGTTGGACTGGAAACTAACGGATTGTTCTGACGCAATCCAGAGATCTAAGATTTGTTGCAACAGATATTGTCATTTATCACTTGACTGCAATCTGCCAATAAATTCACCTTCAGCAGTGTTGTTTTGGTGTTACCCAGCAGTGAGAGTAAGGACGTTGTATGCTTCTACACAAGACTTCAACCCTTGCACAAACTAGTCTAACTTCCGTCCTGTTTATTGTTTATATGTAGGAAGTAAATGCCAGACAAATATTTTATTCTTCAAGCGCATGTGCACGACTCCAACTTGTCAGTCATAGATTCAGATGGTAGAAGAAGGGACTGTATAAAAGGAACGATGCAGTTGACTATCATGTTCATCTTGACACTTTCAAAGAGTTTGACAGAGAAAAACTTGGATACTGGGTGCCAGTGAAATCACTGTTTTCACGAATCAGATTAAGTCGCATCAGACTCGAATCATTCTGCTAGCAAAACTCGCTTCATGTGGGATTGGCAAACATGATAAATATCGGACTCAATCAACCGCATGACTAAGGATATCAGATTTGTCTCACCTATAACCGATATGCATGCGACAGGAGTAGGAGTACATGTGAAACTTGTTAACGACACAAAAACAACAAACAGTTAGATTATACATCAAACATTTATTTGGATACGCACAAAATAAGTAAGTCTGGGTTATCCTAACTCTTAGCAATGTGTTACCTCAAAGTGTTGACGTGACTTGTAGTTCAGTAGATTTATCTTACTGTTAAGTAGCATAAGTTGGCTACAGCTAAAGCTGGATGGCCGGACTGGCTGGGTCTTGGTGAAACCACATAATCAGACCGTCATTTGTTATATAAATCCTAAAGCTTGCTGGTTTTACACAAAAAACGTGATATTTTTTATTGTTCTGATTGCGTTTCATAACTGTGAAAGTTTTCAATATTTGTTCACAACGAAAGTAAACTTAAATACGATAAGAAGTTGCCCTCAATTCACCCATTCATAACAGTCGAAAGCCATAGCACCGACATCTAAACACCCACTCCGTTCAAACTAACTTCATCACCCTAGTTGACAACACGGGTGAGAACTGTATGAGCGATCAGAACTCAGTTGACTTATTCACTTTAAAACAAGGAAGACGAATGACGACAAGCAGCGAACCTTGTCCTCTTTTATGTTCAGGAGACACCGATTCTGAGTCCCATTTGTCTAAACGAAAGGCAAGACCAACTAACCTATTCTTAAGTGCACCGTGATCGGTTGTAAAATAACTTACCACCTACTTAAAAGAGTGCTACGCACAAAAGTATACCCCAAAACCGGAAGAACGGCTGATTTTTGGGCTGGGTTGTATGTGTGTATCGTTAGTTCTGGTAGGGCAGCCGATGTCGACAAACTTCTGGGGGAAATCATAGGTTCTTCCATGAATTAATCACCAGAGCGTACTTGTCTCGGTTTTTTAAACAGTTTCTCGGAAAGTTCTGGTTGTTATGCCTTTGATACGAAACTCCTGAATTGCTGATCCTGACCAGTGCGTATCAACTCATGGTGGATCTGCTTATATGAGTCAAAGATCGCTAAGTGATTTAGCGATTTTTCTGATTTACCCGAACAGGCAGCTGACCAAATGACTGGTAGAAATGTCACCTACCAGTCACTTTTAGATGAACTGATTCCATTTATCGTTATCAAGCTGTTGTCTTAAGTAACCTATGAAGCTGAAGACTGGCGCAAAACCCATAGAGATGCCAACTTTGATCACGTCACGATGTCAGTGATAAGTATGAACAAAAATAACTTAAGGCTATCCCAGAAACAATCTTTCGGAAACGGTATTTGCAAATTTAACACGATGGTGAAATCACGGATAGTTTAACTCACAAAATTTACCGTGAATTTATCAAACAGTAGTTACACTTTAGACGAAAAGCTCAACTGTATGATAAAAAGTGTTATTTATAGGGGTAACATCGGTTGTAGACTGTCTTTCTTGGGAAATCTATGAATCGGTTACGCCATCATGTGCTTAACAGGCTAGCCTGGTTGTTTCATTATTTCTCTCCTTCTGTCTCCTAAATCTAGAATTTACATCAAAGTTCGTTGTACAAACAGCTACTTCCTATTGTCTCTAATTAGCCAAATGCTTGGTACACATCTGGTTTGCACATGCTTCTGACAACCCGGGAATGGTCGAAGTTGTGTTGGTCATTTGGATGAGAAACGATGTGTTGTAGCTGGCAAGGCAATGGTTTCCATCAACAACCAGTTTGTATTTTTGGTAGAATTCAAACTTACCAAATGACTTGACCGTCGTCTGTCTGTTGATGCAACACGCACCGGGAACACCAAAGTCAGCCGCTGTTCTTTTTGCTGACCTAGCGTTTTGCGTACTCAGCCCGAGTACGACTGGTGTTAGCTATAAACTTGACCTGGTCTGGAAAGATGGATACAGACACCAGTAACTGTTACGCCTCCGATTTCGGTTACAACACTCCTGAGGAAGACCATCCGAGGTGGTTGAAACGAAGAGTATTACAACTTGCTCGTAACGTTGTGTTATTCTCAATCTGTTTATCAGTAACATGTTTAACACGACGCCCAAACTGTTCAACTTCATTCGTACTAAATTAGGTGCGGATATCTTAATACCCGTTCATTTCTCTTATGCCTTCTGTCTTGTCGCCCAAACTACCTGTAACTGTAATGTTAGGAAAGGTGCTAACCTAAGGGGTTGGGCGGTATCAAGGCTGATGGTGATCAAACGTAGTATCTGTGAGATAAGCATAACCACTAAAGCAGAGCACAATGAATGTTGCAAGAAACGATTTGGAAGTTTCCAGTTTATTCCTACGTACACCTCGTCTGTTTCTTTTCAAGGGCTTTCGGTAGTGAATGTTTCAGTGAGGTTTGTGATTACATTCTAAGTCATATTCTTACATGTCTGTTGTCTAGCGGTGTACTGTTGTGCAAGGTTTTATTGTTTACTCGAAAGACAGAATTAAACAACAGTTTGTAAACTGCTCATTTGCAAGTATGTATCGATTTAACAACGTCTGCATTACACAGTTCAATAGACACACAGAATCTCAACCATTGTCCCCTAAGTTATAACCTTTTTGATGAAGCGGGGTCGACGCACCTTGGTTGAACATCATTGAATTCTTGAGGAGCAAGATGGTATACTTGACCAATTCTTGAACATTTGAACAGGTGAAAAGTGCAACAGAAAGGTCCAGTATGTTTGATAACGAGCATCCAGCCAGACACTTACAGTTCAGAGCAAATAAGAGAAACCAGTTGAATAACCAAATTTGTAAATTACAGTACACTAACGAGGTGTTCAGTTGTCGGGAGATCGCAAGCATTTGTTGTAACCAAGCCTTATTAACGATATGACAGCAAATTTGGTCAATAAAATAAAGATGATGACCCATAATAGAAATGCATAGTTCGCCACATTAATAAGCTTCGTGCTTTGATTCATAACGGCTCAGGTTAGTGGCCTTATTGAAAAGGTTCCAAGGTTGTTTTTCTCAATACAATCGGAGCTCAACTTGTAGTTAACTAAAGTCGATTTTCAAGTCGACCATCACTCACATTCGATCGCAGCGTTCAGATTAAGACAGTCCTTCCAGTCAGCTTCTTTCGAAAAGAAGCACTAGACTTGAGTTTCGCTCTCATTAGAGCTCGTCAGTAGTGCATATCCTTGTCACAACCGGGATTTGAACTCCGGCCATTCCAAACATTGCTCACAAGCGAGAGTGGTTGAGCATTCACATTTGATAATTCGGTCGTGCCTGATGTGAGGTCAATGGCGCAGTGGTTAACACGGTTGCCTCATGATTGGAATGGTCGGAGTTCAAATCCCGGCCGTGGCACTACTGACGAGCTCTAACGAGAGCGAAACTCGAGTCTAGTGTTTCTTTTCGAAAGAGGCCGGCTGGAAAGTCTATCTGAATGCGAAGGTTGTGATCAACTGTGAGTGATGGTCAACTTGAAAATAAACCAAATCCCCGACTACTCATGAGTAATCTAAAGTCGATTTAGTGTTCCGTTGACTCACTTTTGAACAAACGGCGACCTCTAGTTATTCTTCAGTAGGATTTATTATCAGTAAAATAATGCCTGTGGTTTCATGACAGTTTATTATGATATTCCCATCGAGCGAATGTTTTTCGAGAAGGAGTTTACCGAGAAGTTAGCTGCAATTACTGAGAATTGAGAAAATTGAATTTTTGATTAGGTGGAATTACTCACTTTTCTTAAAAATTGCTCAAGCAAAGTGTTAAAATCAATAAATTTCAAGCATTGGTTTTTGTTTAGCCTGCAAGACAACGTAGAAACTTGAGCTCTCTTTTGTATGCTACATAAAATATAATATTGTTCACTTTACTCATTTTTCTGATCCTCTAGATCTCTGGTACAATTGAAGCCTAATCGACTCCTCGGAATGGCTTCAGATAAGAATAGACAAGAAAGCTTAGATGTCCTGTTAGTAGACAAGTTGACAAAACCGTTTACCTGAATTGTTTCTCAAGCCATTACTTATTTGGTCCAATCAGAAACTCAGCCTACAGTTATCACCGTATTCAGTTAATATAAGCGATCTGCGACTGATCATTGTACGAAACTTAACTTAGGCAAAATGGAGATGAGTATCTCTTTCTTAATGGCTTATTTCACAAATGTCGCATACCTTCATCAAGTTGAGATGACAGACAGGGGACCAAACTTCAGCGGATGACCACATAATACAATAAGTATCCTTTTGACTTGATACTCCTTTGTTCAAGAATTGACGGGTTATTCCTGACAAATATACGACCACAATTTGCCACTTTGATACACCGTATTTAATACCTCAACGTGATACAAATTTGATGACTTGTTACTCTACATCTCTAGCGGCAACGTAACGTAGGCAACCAACTGTGTTCATTTGTTGTAGGCCAGACACAGCATCTGTCGGGGAACTTCCAACGCACCTGCTGAGAGTCAACATTTGATGTAAGTAGAGATTCTAACTCTACCAGCATTGGTAGTGCCGGTGCAGCCAAAACATCATGTTGTTAGGTGAGTGACGTAAATCTTCACCACGAACACTAACAATATTTACTCAGGTTTTCGTCGCACACTTCCATAGGTTGTAGATATTGATAAGTCGTAACATTTAATCTAACTTTGTCATTCACGTATATCTGGTACGTTGCTGTTTATGTGTCGTATATATATTAGTATCTGCATTATATCCCCTCTCATTAGTGGCAAATATAAGCTTATGATTGGTACAATCAAAGGGTCTTAACCCATCTCACCGAGCGACAGGTAACATACCGTATAAGAACTTCAACACGTAATCTAAAATATACTTGGCTGAATTGTTCGTCATTCACGATCCGCAACAGTTAGATGCGAATATGTCATGAAACTAATTTTGCAGTGTATGTTTACTTTCACAATGTGTCTACGACGTTTCACATCGTGTAGAGGCAACAGGAATGAAAAAAAATTCATTCATACTCCAGCTGTTTTTTATGCCTGGTGAAGCACTCTTTGCTCAAGGAAAGTAACTGACTATGAAACGTAGTCGCTCACTTTCAACTGTCAGAGAATCGGACGGTGGTTTTGGATTGAACAACATGTGTTCACTTCAGTTAGTTAAAATCAATAGTTTGGCGAACATAGCTACGATGGATTTCATTCAACTGTGAAACTGTTGGGATCAGCTGGATTTGTTTCAAAGACGAAAACAACGTTCACCCTGGCTGCTTTTACTTGAATAGCGAAGCTTTAAAGTCAGACCGGAATTGCTGAACTCTGGTATGAACTGTTTGCGTGGTGTTTTAGTTGACGTACTCCTTGTTTTACTAAGGCGAAATTGGTCAGGTTTGAATAAATTTCTGCCAAACTCACGAGAACATCTGAAGGCTTTCCGTTTTCTCTCTGTCTTTATTGATGCCCAGACAATCACGGAGTCAATAAGCGAAGACAGAATGGAACAGAACAGGTTTTCGATAACAGAAAATTCGGCCACTGGAAACTGTTGCTAACAGAACGGTGGTAGTTCAACGCCATCCGATTAACGAAGTAATCGGTTCCTGTCTACAGCTGTGTGGTGACTAAATTAATTTATCAGAGCGCGTATCGGATGTGGTCTGCCAGAGCAAAGCATAGAAAAAACAGACTGATCAACTTGAAGCAACATGACTACAGTTTAGTAGCAAACGAGGGTGCAAACAAGGTTTTCTTCAATGAGTGCTGAGGCAAACAGTAACCCACCGTGAGAATCTGTAGATCAACAAAACGCAACCAAGTAACAGTCAGTAAACATTTTATCATCCCCAAATCATAAATCACGAATGATTTCATGGAAACTTACCGTGCTTTCCTTTTTTCAGATCATTGTTAAACTACATCCATGAAGCATCATTTAAGCGCTGTCACCGATTTTTGCAGGTAACTGTTTTGCACATCGTCCGCTGGTTACCTTAATCTTTCCTAATCCAAAATATTCTGGAAGACAAAAATCGACGCTTGTGTATGGACAAGATGATCCGTTTTGATAGGGAGTGCCCATTCCAAATAAGTGCCCCTGAACAATACCTCATGACACATAGAAGAAGAGACCAATATTGTTTTTCCTAATTAATGCTAGATAAGGTAGACTAGTGATAGCCAGGTGGATGTCAAAATAATCTGAGTAACAAGAATAAACCTTCTTAACTAATCGTTCAGCTAATTGCTTCTCGTTTTGACTGTCCGCATGTCTAATAGGCAAACTGGCCAGTTTGTTTGAATGCTAACAGTATGGAAAAGATGTACACCGATAAGCTGTCACGAATGTTCAAATGTGCTTGTGAAGTCTAGATTTCTCATACACACACACCTATTGACTTTTGGCGCCAAAATGTGCGTAGTAACTGGTGAAGCTTTCTGTAACAGATGTTTATTGTGCTGATATTTGTTTTGACTTTGTGCAGTGACATAGTTAAAAGATTATTGTGAACCATAATAATGAATTCTCACAAGTTCGTTCAAATTCCTAAGACCAAATGTTGAGTAGTAATGTCAAATCTGGAACAATCTATCCCGCTTCAAACATCCGTCTTTTGTGGCATTCTGAACTTGTTACACTTTGGTATGTGAACGTTATTTGCATTTGGATTGTTCAACTATTTAGCCGTCTAAGATAAATCTCTTGTGTTTCACGCACGGTCTGAATTGTTATGATTGTACGATCAAGTAGCACGGAAGGTTTCTGAGTCTTAAGGCTATCCACTGATAAAATCTCCTGGGGTTTTGGATGGGTTCGAGCCAGTGATAGGAATACAATCTCTTCATAACGTATGTTTTTTACAAGCTGATCCAAAACGAACCAAGGAGTTCCTCCGTTTTCAGCTTTTCGTTAATTAGTAACGACAAACATCCTGTTAGAACAAACATGGGAATGGATGGTTGTTTAAAGACAGAGAAATGGGTTGAAATCTCTCGACAGTAGTAACATTGTTCCCTTATTATGGATAAGGTTTATTGATGCAGAACGAGTTAACATTAACCTATTTAAAGTCAAATCCATGACCACTGAAATAGCCATATAATTTAATTGTTTTAACGGGCAAATCGGAATGCACAAATTATTTTCAACTAAAATCATACGTCACTTTTTGATAACAAGTTTTCAAGTTCCGTTGTTAAAAAATGAAATAAACTAACCTCATCAAAATAATTGGCATTGTGAGATTGCCTGAGGAAGCCAGTCTCCTCAAGGTTCACTAGAAAAACTCGTATTTTGATGGGCACTTCAAGAAACATGATTAGAGCTTTGTTGAAACGTGATTACAAAGAAATTTAACTTGTCATGGTCTTGGTTACCATTTGGTTATCTCTAGGTCGGTCACTGGGCAAATTCCTACGTTCCCTGCCAGCAATAGCATCAACCAGTTTCTCCGTAGGAATGAAACAATAGGCAATACACATTCTGAGGCGTATTAGTTCACCTGTTGGAAAATGACATTTAACATCATCCACGTCATCTGCCACAATGCACCTATCTTTCAGAGGTCACAAACTAATGCTGAATCGTTGTTTTCCGTTATGATCGATACTCATCACTTGAGCATTGTTAAAACATACTGATCAGCCGTGAGAAACCGATACCGGGTGTTGCAAATGCGCGCTTCCAAAACTTTGCTTACTATGTCTTTCGTTTTGAACATTACTCACTATCTAGATAGCTTTGTGAATTACTTAGAGTGCTGTAATTTTGTTCTCACACTATTCTCACGCCGATGACCTGTGGCCTATGTGATATCAAATCACTAAATGATTTGTGTCTATCCTATTCACATGGTTCAACAACACTCAATTGCTTAAGACTACAGGTTTTTATCAACCTTCGATAAACAGATTGTCACGATCCGTGATGTAATTCTGAACACCGTAATGAGGACAAATTGAATCCATTTTTTGCTTTAGTACATCGTGATACATTCCGTGTGGTAGGTGGTTTATATTCATAAACCTTCATGTGTGTTAGATGAGGTTCACGTGCTCTGCTAAGCAAGGGTCTTGTGTGACGCCAGACATAGAACGTTACCGAACAGGCACAACGTGAAACTTGCATGCAAATACGATCCATTTGTCCAGTAAAACTGGTACGTTTGAACCATACACCGTTGGTGTTTCCTAATCGTTCTATCTAGCATGTAGTTTACGTCAAACAAGTTGGTAAATCGTTGGTTTGCATTTGGGGAAATTTCAGTTCTTTGGTCAATAACACACGCGATACGAGCACATACTCTACATTGATCCGTCTGCTCACCCGTATGTCGAACTGTTCACAGCGGCATCGTGCGGAAAAGTGAGTGACTAAATTTTGGAAGTGTTAGAGACATTGTGGTTGCGTTTTCCGAAAACATTGATCCAACTGTTTTTTTAACGCTCCCTACAATGTTGTCAGTTTTGGGTAAGTGCACTCAGACTTGTGGTAGCGAGTAGCATTGACAGTGTATTGACAGTTGTGATTGTGCTCAATGAGGAATATGATAGCAATAAACGTCATATTACATCATTTTGCAACAAGTGTGTAAATTTGGCTGTCCGGATTCTTTGTGGGTATTTTTCCACAGACGAACTTTTCACAAACCTTGGCAGTCACGATAAGATATCAGTTGGTCCCAAATACTGAGAGATCATCAAGGTGATACAGAAAGTAGAACACTTCGTATTTTTTTCAAAAAGTTCTTAGACAGTATAACTAGTAAGTCGACCACAAAACACGCAGCAACAGCGCTTAGTAACGTGGTCTTGGATATGTTCGATCACATATGAATTCAATGTATTATATTGTCCAGAGTGTAATAAATCCCTCTAGATCTCATGAAAATAACTGAACACAGTTTTGAAACCTCACAAGTTTGATGGCTTTGCACAAATGTGTGACTCGATATTTTCAGACAGATGTCAAACTTGAGCATCGCATGAGTACCTCTAACACCGGCTGTAAGTCAACTTCAGTATAAGCACTGCGTAAACTACAATTATCAATCATGATCCTCGTATCTAAATCGCTTCCCACAAGTACGTTTATGGCAACCTTCTCAAAATACACTGGGCACAACACCGGATCCAAATTTCCCCAAGTGAGCATGGAAAATTTGTGGCCATGGAGTTTTATTGATGATTGACACGTAAACTGTTGCCACTTGTGTGCTGAGAACGGATGGAACAAAACAGGTTTGCAATCATCAAAAGTTTGGCTTGAAATTTAACACCAGTTTGTCAACGAACAGAGCTATGAGGAAAATGAAGATGCTCGTACTTGCTGAACATTTGAGTCCTTTCGGTTAAATGACCAGTGAGGCATAGAACGAAACAACTGCCGTCATTCAACAAAATAAGCTCGATGTTGAGAGTAGATCGAGTTGTTTGTAGTAAACATTCCATTTGACGCAGGTGACTGACTACCGTTGTAATGGCAACGCTGTACTAATAAACGCGCGTCTTCACAAACAGGTAGCTGCGAGTGGTCTTATCTGTTTCAAAATACTGCAAACTCGCCCTGTCAGCTTGTTTCCATGCGCGACTAGATTAGACTTGAATGAGTTTTAGTTTTTATTCGACCTATTCTCTGAGAAAAACATTCAGACGGTTTCGAAGATATGAACCACATAACTTGTCAAATACCATGTACATCGTAGAGATGGTTAAAAACTCTTAAAATTCTGTAGCCTTTTGTATTGACACACACCGCGAGGCCATTTCCGAATGGACCTCATCATCGTGTTGGTTCACATTTCACTGGTTGCAAAACTTAGTGGAAAGCAAATGTATCGGAAACTATCTAGAGGACTGAGTGTTCTACACTGTCGTACAAACATAGTAGCCGTCCAAGGCCCTGACAGCTGTTAATTCAGCTTATCATTCGAAAACAAACAACAATGAACACAGACTGAAAGTCGTTGTATGAAGTTTTACCATAGATGAACGTTATGTACGCAGATTTCGGAGAATATTGCTAAAAACGACTCTCTCTCATCCGGTGGCTTATCAGATATATTTCCATGCAATTTCTGTTGCAGTTGGTTGTGATGAATGGTCACGAAATCCAAATGGAAACACAGCTGATGCAGTGTGCGTACGTGCGTGTGCATTTTTACCCTTGTTGGGTTAGTTCAGAAGTTGCAGCTGCCAACGGTGATTCGCTTCTCCAAGTGACTTCGAGGCTAGTTTTTATGAATAGTTTCCTGCCAGATAGAAGTCTTTTGTTCGGCAGAGCAAGTCGGTTTTATTTTAAATAACTGCACTGCTAACTAAAAGTATGAAGACTATCACAGAACCCCATTAATCATAGCTATACGTTTGGCCATAGCTTGCAATTCTTTCAAAAACCGAAAGGCAGATCGTTCATTAGTTCGTTGATTAGTTGCTTCATATATTTTTGGCACAGATGGCGCCAGTGAACAATTGCGTAGTAAAACATTTGTATTTTTAACGCTACCTCAATGACGTTTGCTCTGTTGTGATTTGTAGACAAAAGTTTTGGTTCTAAACCACTTTTAGTTTCCCCACCAATAAACTTTTCCGCAAGGAATATGGTGTTTACTTGAGTTGAAAATCAATCGAAGCCGGACTAAATGATAGAGTTAACCATTATTTAGGGTTGAAGATATTCGATGACCATCGCACAACTGTGTCGGGATTAGGGATGACAAGATTGTAGTCGACTAAGATTTAAAGATCAGACAGTCATGTGCCCCTCAAGTGATCCATTATGTCATGTGATAGAACATTTCTCGTAGTGTAAATTGTGTGAGTCCAATTTACTTCACATGTGCGTCCACTATCATTCTCACCCAAAATCTGTCAGAGCGGTGCAGATCCAGCGAAATACTTTGATCACATGTTGGAATTAGCGGAGCGGATGTTGCGAATACATATGTTGAATTATACAATGTATGCGGATGACTGAATTACACCCAGTCGCTCGATTACTGCGGAGTTTCAAAATATTTTCTTCCTGCCTGAAAGCCTCTACGTCGCTGAAGACATTCTAGGTACAGTAATCAATTTGCGGTGAAGTCCAACAACAGTGGTTATTCATGTTGACGGTGGATTAATGTACAAGCCAGTTCTTTACTCTCACGTTACTTCTCGAAGCCCTGCTAGTTATTTCCTCATAAAGGTTACGTCAGATGATAAGCTATCATTGCGATCGTTGGTAATGTATAGCATATTATGCACTCACACTGCCTGCTTACATATAGACAGGAACACTTCAGTGAGCTCCGTGATCATGTGATTAGTTCATAAACAGTTTGCAGACTGGTCCAACAATTGAATAACCGCAACAGTCGATAAGGCGTTATCTACATATCTGATTAATTTCAAAGACACAGTTAGCTCGCATATCACCATTCGTTTTTTTAGTTGAACAAAAGTAGTGTGAATGAGCATCAGGAGACGTTAACCCATACGTGTTTAAATTCACCCCTATTTCACCGTTTAGATAGATATCAACTCATCACCAATTCACGTTTTAGCTATGGTCATGATTTTCATTATAGTCTGTTTGATTACCAGGTGGCTGCGTTGGCTAATGTTATCTGACCAGTCATATATCATCAAACTGATACTCAGTATTTTGGGTAAAATTGAAGGCTTCCAGTTGACCGAAAACCTATTTTGGCGAGGCCATTGACTGGAATAAATGACCATATCTGTCTTTTTGAGAATGTGGGACCATCCCAGGATTAACCACACGTTTACACAATTGAACGGTTATTTGCAATAAGTTGATCCTGCCTAATATAATGTTACTAGTACAACGCAAACAAGGTTCTCACCTGGACTTGAGAGACGTATCTCAACTCCGGGCGAGTGCAAAGGTATGCATCAGTGATGGACTATAGCAAGAATGAGGCCCCAGGAAAGTCTAAGCAGGCTGTCTGGCCCCGACACGTGAGTGGTAGTCAGTATCAAAGTGGGTCACTCGATAATGGTTTGTTTCAATGCTGAAGGAAGCAGACACAATCGGTCTATAAAAGCCAACTGTAAAATCAGCACATTTTCTCTAGGCTCAACTCATATACTGTAAACGGAAGGAAAATAATTACACTGAGGTTCAGCTGTTAGCTTGCACCGTTTACATGCCACTATGGGCTGCCCGGCTTTCATGTAAATACTGAGCTGTCACGACCAATTCACCGGCGGGATAACCGAAACACACGTTGGGTAATTGTTGCAATCTAGGACCACGTTGATCTGCGAGCCCTGACAAGCAGTCCGGCCACAGAAGAATGAGATCACGTGATGGCAATAGCGCGTAGCTGTACCAACACGAGTGAATGACATAATAGGAATGAGATATAGATAAGACAAGCAGTTACTCAATCGATTGTGTGAGTAACACGATTGGATCGTTCGGGGCCGGGCTGAGAGTGATAGAGGAGGGGGACAAGCGCGTGCAGGGGTAGACAGGTGATATGTGGACAATGGTAGGGGCGCATGCTACAGTAGTACATGTTTATGATACACCAACCGATGTCTACTTCTTGGGAAAAAATTATGGAATTTACAGACGCAATAAATAGCACAACATGACCTTGGGAACGGAAGACGTTGTTTCGAACACCAGGTACCGGGTTTCTGAAGGAAACTTTTGGAGGGCAGCGACAAGAAGGCGAAAGGATTGGGTGAAAATTGTATTCGAGTGAGATGTTCGAACCCAGCACGCATGAAGCAACTAGAACACAGGGTAGTTGAAAATAGATTTTGCTATTTATATTAGTCAGGTCCTTTATCATAATCTTTTGTTTTTCTCCTTTTTGTAGAGAGTTCTCTTTGTCCTTCGTGGTTGTATGGCAGTTAAGTAACAGTAAGAATCGATTATATATTGTTTTCTATGATGATGAAGAAGAAGAAGATGATGATGATTAACTATCTACGGTGGACGGCCGAGTTTACCTTCAGTTGTTGTGACCCAGCAGAGAATAGATAAGAGCTTGAAGTGAATGTCTGATGCATCTGTTACACACCCACCCACCCCGATTTGAGTAGACTGCAATTCAAGTTACGCGGATCACACCTCAAATTCAACTTGGATTATGTTAACATATGATTAAGGTTTATCGATAAAGCACAAAGCGTAAGTGCATGATCAGAGGTGTTTCCTCTTGTATAATAAAATTGGATATACAAAACTTAAACGCTTAGTAACATGTGGACAGTGGTACCCAACAGTATTGTAACTTCTGAAACTTAGTCAAGAATCTGGATGATCTAAACTAAACGCAATCCACAAAGTATTGCAACTTTCAACCTGATTGCTCACCAACTAGTAACGAATGAGCTGTGCGAAAACGCTTAGGACTTTCGTGATTTCTGTCAAGGCTGGAGTAAAAGGGAACACTATGGTCTCTCTTCTCAAAACAACCAGCAACGTCACTGTTGTTAACAACCGACTGTGATTGAACCTGTAATTATGGCATTTCGATCGTGCCCATTGTGGGGTTAGTCCGATTGCGGCACAATAACGTAGATCAAAGTTTCAATTCCGATCCTGTTAAGGACAGATGGTTTTTAAAAACAGAATTAAACTTGCACAATACTACGTTACAACAGTGATTGGTTTAAATGTCTGTGTAACTAAGGGAGTTACGATTCAACATGAATGATGTTTGATTTTCATTAACCTGGCTGCAGTTGGAATTTATCTGTCTCGGAATTTTTACACTATATTCCCTTGTAACGCGATGTCATACTGTTTGGTAAACCTAACACGTGTTACTTACTATCGAAAAGTAAACGGAGTTTTGTTTACGATGAAAACTACAAATTCAGCTATCAGCATGGAAACACGTTCACAGGAACGATGCGAATTGCGTTGCAAACTTATGACAACATGGGAATGTGCACTGATCCAACAAAGATTCACGCATTTTGGTCTTGTGTATTTCATTCTTTCATGATCAATGCATATGGCGGAATGGTATGAGCTAAGAGGATTTACGTGAAAGCCGCGCGATAATAACTGTTTCACTCATACTATTGTATGTTAATTGATTACCAAATTGTGAGTGTAACATTTTCAGTTATCTCCCTTACAAGTGGAGCAGTTGCTTCAATCCGAAAGGATTGTGACCGTTAAAGTTCTGATTGCAGGTCATCTGTAACGTCTTAAGAAATATCGAACAGTTGATCGGTTAGTTGTTTACACTGTCCCAAAAGCGTTAGTAATTTGTGAACGAACTGCCATCCCTCCCTCCCAGATGGGCTTTCTAGTTCTACCACCTCCGATATTCCTTCGGTGCATTTTATAGGAATAGGGGTTGCAAAATCAAAGAAAACACCAGTTTACTATGTGAGGTAAAAAAACATCCCTTCAGAGTAATCAAAGCAATCTTGATTCATATCCGATAATATTTTGCCGGATTATTTTGAGTCCAAGACTTCAGGACCGACAAATATACAAGTTCTTGATGTGATGTCGAAATTCAAGCGGCACACACCATGTATGGGTAAGCAGATCCTGTCGTTGCTTTAAATCCAGTGTAATCACATTTTTTCACAAATGAATCGCTCACTAACTGACAGATATGTCATATTACTTACCAGTAATACAAGAGTGTATTGCAAACAAACATATATTTCTTTATAATTATCGATTACCAACACTATGCTTCCAATCCACATGAACCACTAGCAAAATTGGACTTAAAACAGATGGACTAACGTAACCCATTTGTGAGGTTAACACCATGATAGATCATAATCCAGTTCAATAGTAAAAACTGTATTCACCACCACGATTACAAAAATAGGGATCCTGTCAACAAATGAATCATTCAAATAACTTGTTTCATATTGAAGTGGTTATTCTACATCGATTTGCTTTTTCTGTGACAAAAGGCTCCCAGTGGAGTTTTGGTAAACCTTATTAATGGTCCCTGGAAAAGAACACAGTTCTAACGATTACCAGCGTTCAACAATTAAGGAGTAGTCTTAATAAACATGCTTGTCAAACGGTATAGTAGCCAGTTAAAAGTATGCAAAATTCACAATGAAAATACCGAACTGTGTGGATGATATCAGCTCCGAAGTGGCAAAACAAAGTCTGATTTACGCAGACGTTGTTAAGTGAGCCCATCAACCATTCATTCGGTGTTCACACAGTTTGAATGATTATTGTGGCCGCGGTGGTGAGAAGGCTGCGATCACCACTGGCTACATGTAAGAGTCTTGATAAGTTATCACGCATTCAGCGGTTAGTTTACACGTTGGTGCCTTCCATAGAAATCCAAGTATCGCATCACCATTTCTTGTTCATTAACCTGTGACCATTTGCACTTGTGTCTTCAAAGTGAAATATTTGTGTCAGATATTGTCCAAGAATTTGTCCTTCTTAATTTATCCACCAAAAGCTGTAGAAAACCCAGCTGTTTCGAGAGTATGTGGTGGGGAAAATCATGAAACGATGACAGTTAGACCACTTTTCTAACCTCACTTCATACTGAAAACGAGAACACCTCGCATGCTGACCCATCAGGAAACATTCCAAAAGTTACCCGGTGAAAGATTAAAAATCACAAAAGTTTGAACACTGGATGGCCACTATGATCGCTTCATTGTTAAAAGTATGACAACGGTGAGTTATAAACACAAATGAAAATTAGGTAGCAAGAAAGATGTACCCATTTATCTTTCCATCAAAAATTGTATTACTAAGAAATTAGTAAGGCTATTAAACCAATTCAGTTTACAGTGCACTTATACCTGGTGACTTTTTGACCCATATCGTCTAATTCAGCTCAATGATGAGTTTTATATTGTATTGTATTTGCATGTAAATCTTGAAGCGGTTTAATCAAGCATCTCAGATTTTTCTCATTGTCATCCATGACAAAAGAGTTGAACAGCATATTGCTTGAACTGCCAGTTACGCGTTTCCGTATAAGCCGATCTGTCTGACTGAAATTATGTGTTCAGCAGTCGAAGATAAGCAACAAAACAAAACCTTTTACTCCTTCCACTCTGATAAGAATGCATTACAAACAAATACGTTACAGAAGAGGCCCCATATCACATTATCACCGGTCGCCTAAGGTGGGATTTGGCAACCAAGAGATTCATACGAAGTGCAAAAGATTACAACCAGAAAGAGAAAACACGCAAATCCCTAGTGCTGATTCAGTTCTCCGCACACTAGGAGTCAAGCCGAGCAATTGCTCTACACAGATCTGTGACTGATGATCAACAATCAGCAAGGCTCCCCTAATTGTGANTTTTCTAACCTCACTTCATACTGAAAACGAGAACACCTCGCATGCTGACCCATCAGGAAACATTCCAAAAGTTACCCGGTGAAAGATTAAAAATCACAAAAGTTTGAACACTGGATGGCCACTATGATCGCTTCATTGTTAAAAGTATGACAACGGTGAGTTATAAACACAAATGAAAATTAGGTAGCAAGAAAGATGTACCCATTTATCTTTCCATCAAAAATTGTATTACTAAGAAATTAGTAAGGCTATTAAACCAATTCAGTTTACAGTGCACTTATACCTGGTGACTTTTTGACCCATATCGTCTAATTCAGCTCAATGATGAGTTTTATATTGTATTGTATTTGCATGTAAATCTTGAAGCGGTTTAATCAAGCATCTCAGATTTTTCTCATTGTCATCCATGACAAAAGAGTTGAACAGCATATTGCTTGAACTGCCAGTTACGCGTTTCCGTATAAGCCGATCTGTCTGACTGAAATTATGTGTTCAGCAGTCGAAGATAAGCAACAAAACAAAACCTTTTACTCCTTCCACTCTGATAAGAATGCATTACAAACAAATACGTTACAGAAGAGGCCCCATATCACATTATCACCGGTCGCCTAAGGTGGGATTTGGCAACCAAGAGATTCATACGAAGTGCAAAAGATTACAACCAGAAAGAGAAAACACGCAAATCCCTAGTGCTGATTCAGTTCTCCGCACACTAGGAGTCAAGCCGAGCAATTGCTCTACACAGATCTGTGACTGATGATCAACAATCAGCAAGGCTCCCCTAATTGTGAACAACCGGCAGTTGATCATACGCCTGACTAATGTGGACAAAGTTTCTGGATCCACAGCTTGTCCAGTGTTCAATAGCAACGCAGTAGGAGGATGTTCACGGATTTGCGTGGTCCACTGAAACATACTGGATGTCAGACATTTTGGTTTGTTTTTAGTTATACTTGTATGTTGCAGTCTGTTAGTTCATGTTTGTCTTCAAGTTGACCATCACTCACATTTGATCGCAGCCTGCGCATTCAGATGGA
This sequence comes from Paragonimus westermani, assembly GCA_008508345.1. Taxonomy (NCBI): domain Eukaryota; kingdom Metazoa; phylum Platyhelminthes; class Trematoda; order Plagiorchiida; family Troglotrematidae; genus Paragonimus; species Paragonimus westermani. The sequence continues at coordinate 59,233 of QNGE01000905.1, forward strand.
CTTTCCAGCCAGCCTCTTTCGAAAACAAGCACTAGACTCGAGTTTCGCTCTCATTAGAGCTCGTCAGTAGTGCATATCCTTCCCACGGCCGGGATTTGAACTCCGACCATTCCAATCATGAGGCAACCGTGTTAACCACTGCGCCATT
>QNGE01000905.1:60926-142423 GCA_008508345.1 Paragonimus westermani
GAATCACTATTCACAAACGTTCCGTTACATGAAACAGTTGATTATCTATGTAATTTTATTTTGTCTCATAATATCTCTTTATCCATTCCTGTCGACTACCTCAAAGAATTGATTCTTATTTGTACGGAAAACATTCGATTTGAGTTTGACGGATGTGCTTATAAGCAAATTGACGGAGTGGCAATGGGTAGCCCGTTGGGTCCAACACTGGCTGATATTTTTCTTGGAATGGTCGAAGATGGAATGTCAGATTGTATTGATCGTTCTTTGCTTTATAAACGGTATGTCGACGATATCATAATATTCACCGATTTTGATCATTTTATGAACCTTTTACATCAGTTTAACTCTGCCCATCGAAATCTCCATGTCACCTATGAACAAGAGTTAGATAACTCATTACCATTCCTAGACGTCCTTATTTCTAGGCGCTCAGACGGTACACTTAGTAGGTCTGTTTATCGAAAAGCCACATGGAGTGGGCAGTACCTACAGTTCTCTCCATTTACGCCGGTGGCTTACAGACGTAGTTTGGTACGAACTGTTTTTCACCGAGCAAGGAAACTGTGCACGGCCGACAGCCTACAGTCTGAGGAGGAGCTCTTAAAGAATGTTCTGTTCACGAATGGATACCCGGCCAAATTTATTGAAATTTATTGCAAGGAGCGAGTGACTGCCTCCCAACCACAGTTAGTGCCGAAAAAACAGGTTTTTATCAACCTTCCTTACACAGGTGACCACAACTTTACCGACGTAAGTCGAAAGTTGAAATCTGTCATTGATCGCACATATCCCGCGGCGGAATTGCGCTTGTTTCTCTCCACCCGTAGGATGAGCCTCCACTGCCCCGATCGTTCTTCTTCGGAAAACTCTGCCTCTCACATTATTTACCAGTTCACCTGCAGTTGCGGTGATTCATACATCGGCAGAACGGACCGAAATTTACGACAGAGGAAGGCGGAGCACATTCCCAAGTGGCTAATGCAAACGATGTTTCAAGGTGGGTCAGCACACCAAAACCCGAACAGAAGTCCGGCGTCTTCCATCGCCAAACACCTAATCGCAACAGGTCATGTAGTTGACCCCGACGCTTCATTCACAGTCCTATTGCGCAATCGCGACCGTAGATTGTTAGCGTTCTCAGAGGCAATGTTGATCAAGCGTCACGCACCGGCCCTTTGTTGGTAAAGGTGCTGACGCAATCAATTTCGTTGCCGTGGCAGTGAAGCCTGATTGAAACCAAGTGAATTTCGTTCATTTCATTGTTTTGACGCTACGCGCTTAACCTATACAACGGAATGTTTTATGTAACCGACTGATGAGAATAAACGAAATGTTTGCATCTCGCAATGTATGTCTTCTTGCTGTCTTGATGAACTTGAAAATAAACAAAATCCCCGATTACTCTTCAGTTCATGTTTGTCTTGAACGTCATGCAAGACTCTGTATGACGTGTGACGAGTACAACACAAATGTACCTACTACCAAAATGATATGTTCATGGGTAAGATGATGCTGACATAGTAAATAATTACCATTCAATCCGATAACATTAATGTGTTCTTAATTATCTTGAAAATAATCCAAACAATTCAATCCTCGATTCGGACAAACGGCCTGTCTCGGTTATGCTAAACAAACCAGATTATTCTGATAAACAAAGGTAGGAATTTTAGAAGCACTAGGTTTAAAGTCAATGACTTTGCAGATAATGTTTATAAGGAGTGAACTATGCGAAAAGCGGTTTTCGGTCATCTTCATTGAGCGTTCACAGCTACATAGGTAACATGCGATCTATTCAGGAAAAATGAGAACAAGTCGGATAGGTCATTTAAATCATAGACGTGGGAGAGCACAGTCTACTGGATTGGAGTAGAAGTGTTATTGAATGTGTGACACTATCACTGGCGATTGTCGTGAGACATACATTCGTCGGTGTCAAGTGGCTCAAGTTTGCTTGTGTTTCAAGCAGCCGTTGAACAGTTTGCAGAGGAAGGCATAGGGTTTGCAGCAACCGCTTCTGGACCCACAGACAGAGATTGTAGAGTCTGAGAGCAATAACCTCGGCCGTCGATAACAGTCGCAATCTGACGGCTCTGGAGTGGACTTGACGAAACATGCGGGTAAATCGGGGGGTTTCATCCGACCTAGTTAATTCGGGAAGAATCGACAGCACTGAAAATGGGCTTTGTCTACTGTTGCGAAACCATTTTAGAAAGTTTTGACAAATATATTTCCGATAACTGTCTTGTGATTCTGCCAACATAACAAGCTTGACAACAACAGGTGAGAGAACAAACACAAAAAGACGAGGGAAATTGACGCATATTATCTTTGAGGGGGGTGGTGAAGACAATAATTAACTAGAAACTCCACGCGTTGCTCTTGAGTGGACCTGAGAAACAACTGCATCACAAACCGGAACCAATGGGCATTAATCCACCTTTACTCTACGGAATAAGCAAATCATACAAACTTGACCTTCGGATATCTTATCCAGCCAAAATGCACCTACTCAGTGGTTTGTTTTTGTTCTGAGCTCTGTACGAAATATCATAATTGGTTGCAACGCGAAACATTCATAACTTAACGGTTACATCGAGGAGATAAAAATGGCTGACTGTATTATACCTTGTTTAAACGTTCAGTTTTGCATCCCCTGGATTGTAACTACATGAAACCTCCGGTGTTTTATATGACAGTTTTCCTGTCTATCGACTCAGGAAGATTCTGCTTCCATTTGTGCTAATTCTGCTAAATTGTGCATTCTAAATATGGGATTCAAGCAAACTGTTGGTATTTTAATCGTTACCGATAGAAGATTTCATGTTAGAGATTGAGCACTTTGTGATGACCACTCTCATATGCGTGAATCTCAGTTTGCGCCAACTTGACTTTTTTGATAACAAGTGGCAAGGTCACAGTGATTCAGTATGTGATCATTTCCATGAATTCCCCTCATCATCACTTGTTAAAAACACGCGTCACAAAGAATACAGGCATTTGCCGTTTTCAGATGTCTTTCTTGTACGTGTCATATCGGGAAACAGTTAACCATGGGATAATTTCAAACCGACATGGACGGGTAAACCTTCAACACTTCTAAGACTTCATGCCAATTGCTGAAAACTGCCTCCGTAAAAAACAGGCTTATTCGAATTTGGAGCATCCAGGTGCCAAGCACAGTCAGGAGTAACTAAGGAATACCCATCAGTACTGTTCGCCTGCACAACTATCTTAGCGCATCCAGCAAACAGTACGCAAATAAATTAAGGCAAACTGTGAACTGCCTCGTGGGTTGGCCGAAGGTATGATTTTCCGATGGCGATCGGAAAGATTGCAACCTAGTTCTTTAGTCAGACTCCCTACACTTGGTTAACGGTAATGCGATCAAAGTGGGTTGTGTAGTGTCGAGTTAAGAGTGAACATACTGGAGTACGTGAATCGTCTACTGCTGTGCCAAAGCAATATCTCATATCGTGACGTACGTCTGGGAAATCCTGCCCAATTAACAAACCGAGAATGCCCCAAATGCTGTGAAATTGCTTATATTTAGAGTTGATTCTGAGCAGATTAGATGTAAAAGTTTTGAACTACGGCGAGTATTCACAAGCAAAATGTTGGCAAATCGGCATCCCACTTATCAGAACCTCCTACAGCTAGGTGGAACGCCGAGACACTATCTACTACATATTTGCCAAACAAACCGTTGGGGGCTTCTGGTTGAAATTAACGCAAGTCCTTGAGATAGACATGAGTATTGTGTGTAAGTGCTCTGCAAAAGATAATCCCATTGTCCAGAGCTGAGTTTCCGCACGAAGATGAATTAGTCGCAACTGGCCATTCAAACACTGTATTGTGGGAGTAGATGAAATATGCGGATTCCCACACATCGTTTTGAATTATGGTTCACATCATATCATTAAACTTTGATTTAGCATTCATTTCGTCGAAACTCCGAATTACTCTGTACACTCACATTACTAACGGTTTATTTCTGTGCACAGAACTTGACTGTGAGTTGTGTAGGCCTAGTGATTAATTATTTGCTGAGGGTAGAAAATGACTGTTATCATCAAAAGATATGAGCTTTCTGAAATTTCTGTCTCAGATTGTTGTAGACGAAAGCACATAGAAAAATCTTGTGGAATATCCCAGAGAAGATCAAACAACTAAATTTCGAACTAGTTAGTGAATGACATGTAGTAAATTTTTATTGACATACAATAAAATGTTTGACGACTGATGTGTCTCACTGGATCATGTAAATCCATGAACATTCTCCTACTACAGAGCTATCGCGCGCTGGACAGTCGGTGGATCCAGAAACTTTGTCCACATTAGTCAGGCGTATGATCAACTGCCGGTTGTTCACAATTAGGGGAGCCTTGCTGATTGTTGATCATCAGTCACAGATCTGTGTAGAGCAATTGCTCGGCTTGACTCCTAGTGTGCGGAGAACTGAATCAGCACTAGGGATTTGCGTGTTTTCTCTTTCTGGTTGTAATCTTTTGCACTTCGTATGAATCTCTTGGTTGCCCCATCCTGCCTTGTGAACTTGATTATAGTGTGCTAAAAGGAATCATGTGTTAAGTTGTCATCCTACTGGATACCGGGCAATCGGTTTAGGATCCGTCAACGATGCTCCGAGTTGCCATTAAGCGCCTTGGATTACTTTAACTGATTTCATCATTGCGGAGGAAAAGCAAAGGTTCTGGACAGATGCACAATGAAAATACAGGAATGCGCGCTCTTAACGAGCTCCAAGAAGAGCGTTTTTCACGTATAGTGCTTTATTTCTGAAAAGGCTTTCTCTAGATCTCGTGTATGCGATTGTTGTGATCAGTTTTTTATCGTGCAATCCAATTCTACTGATAAGACAATCTACCTGGTTTGCAAATCGAATAAGAGGTTCACTTTAATTGGTGGGGTGATATCTGCTAAACAAAGCTCAGTTAACTCCACTCACTAGTTAAGAATTCTGGAAATCCCTCAGTGTCTTCGAAATCCTGCCAGCTTTTGTAGTGTGTACATAGGCTTGTGGTGCAACAACTCAGCTTGTCTTTGCGACGAATATTATCTACTCGTTGTTGATCTGTTTCAGACCCATCGCTCTCTACCTGTTTTTGTCAAGCTTGAAACAAAAAATCTGCTTCATGTATGAGGCTGATGAAACTAAATCAAGCTTATATGTCGTAAAAAATGTCCTTACGTATCTGTAGGTTTTCCGGTTTTGTTTGTTGGAGCTGTATGAAATCGCTCAAACCATTCCTCTATACTTGTTTGGTCACACGCATCATATGTGACTTTTATCAACCCGTATAAAGTAATCAAGCTACCTCAAAATAAACTACGGCATCATTTTCAATATCATCCGGCTGTAGTATTAAAATGATGTTTAAGACGCAGATTGCTAGCTCTATATGTTGCGCCGTTCGTTCGCTGTGTGTATTGGCAGCTCAAAAACGTTAGTTCACAACAAGCCCCAATAATTCGCGCGGAAAGAAAGTTTTACCCCGTTCAGATTCAGCCTTTCCCACCCCCTTGTCTGTTGTGACACACTGCTGTGTTGACGTAGATGGCGATTATTTAGGTGGCATTGTCATGTACACATACGTTCTTACTCCCACACGCATCAGAGTCCATGGATTTTCCAGTTTATGGACATATGTGTAGGCCCAGCCCCACATGCTACATCGGTTGTCTGAGGGGTTGTGCTGTTAGCGTCCTAACCACCCGGAGGGCGCCAACAAGTTAGCTCCGATAAGATTAAGCAGGCAGGGGTAAGACACTGCATACTAGCCTAACTGTAAGGGCTAGATTGGATGTTGAATGCACCCCATACCTGTGTGCTTCACATGAGGCGTAAGTCTAGCCAACTACAAGTCATCGTAAGTAAATAGTTCTCCACCATTATTCCAAAATCAACATGCTCTTTCCCTACTCCCATTTAATCTCTAACCTTTCGGGTTGATTTGCCCTCCTGGTGACAGTGACAGCGTGACACACGTGGCTACGGGCACACAGCCAAAAGCTACAGCTGAAACTGTAGAACTGGTCGCAACCACAACTGCAAGAAAAGCGCCAGATTAAGGCTGCTGAAAGCCCGACCATCTGCGTTGACATTTTCCCTAATGGGTTAGTTGGTAGACAGTTGAGTGAATGAGTGTGTGGGTTGTAGTTTCGTTCGTTGTGTTCACAAAGTTTTGCACCTTCAGCCGAAATGAACAACAGTCAGTCAGTCAGCCAGATACGTGCCCGCCGAGGCCTTTTTCACAACACTTAACAAAACTGCATGCCATGGGTGGGTGAGCGGCTGTTTGGTTGGCTGAAAATGTCCACCAAAGCATCAATCAACCCGGGTTGACGTAAGCTACTCCTGAAGTAGCTGAATGAACATTCCATGTATGGGACAGAACGAAACCAAACGTACATCTGCGAGCGCCTAAAATATGACCAACCCACAATGGATACAAGCCAGTTACAAACAAAACATGGGACTTTTGGGAACATGTGGAACCGTGTAATCAGTTATTAATTTGATTCTTTGATTAGGCTGTGATGAAGGTTAGAACGTATATCTACACTGGTTGACTCATACAGACACTAAACTAATACATATACCGGCAAGAATCGTGTTTTTCTGAATTCATATTGACCATTTAGCAAAAACTTAATTGGAGGCAACGAATAGTTCGAGGGTCTCTGACTAATACAACCGGCAGCTAAAGTTCGAAAGAAAGCTAACAATCAGTACATAAGTGCAAAATTATATTTCAAGCCAATCACAGTTTTGAAGTTTCCATCAACTGGATCAATGCAACATTTGTCATAACCACATATCAGCTACTGAACAGAGTGAACTTGGGCGCTGATAGGTTTTCCTCGGTCGAATGTTGGTTGCAAGCATGTGAGCGCGATTAATGATTGCATTTGTATATGTGGTCCAGATCTGTTCGTATGATTAGGCCAGTAACTTTGTGGCTCCAAACGAAGTGTTACCGTATTTGAACCGTAAACTAATTTGGACTTCTTTTCCAGTCCTCGGGATTCCGACTACCGATTTCTGTATCGTCGTATGGGTGGATGAACCACTTGAGAATTCAACGAAGTTGATACGAGAAACGAACGTTTGTTGGCCAGAAGTTATCTGACTAATGAGTAGATTTCGTACGCACAAACAATAATTAAATACTGATCTTTATTCAGCACCGGTGCAAAGCTTGTGAATTACCAATTAAAACGTGTTAACGACTGAGCGATTGGTCAGCTTTAAAAGCAGCGAGAATAACGGGAAATAGTAGGCCGCTGTATCCTTCCCGTTAGTAAATTACCTTCAGAGTGACATGAAAACAACATAAAAAGTTGAATATTGCTCAGGCCTTATCGTAACTATGGTAATCAGGCAGAGTTTTCGAATAGCTCATTTCAAAAAACCTTAGACCCGAGTTTGGCTACTAGAAAATTAGATTAAATAGGTGGACAGGATGAAGTTAGCGTCTATTATCCAACTCGGATCTGATGTGAAAATTTAATGGTTGATACTCGCAACCTACTCTGTTGGTGCAAGCGTAGGGTGATGGGAAAAATTGTTATTTTTATATTTCGTTGCTTTTCCATAACATTCAGTCACGTGACATTCGCCGAACAGTTAGTCGTCTAAGAAACTCGGCACAGTTTCACCGAACTTTGGATGCTAACTATTAAACACTCAGATTTTACGAAAGACGGACTGACAAATCTGGATTTTGCCACATACTGGTGGAAATGAACGACTGTAAAGACAAACCGGTGAATGATTCAAGGTGCAAGTGTTTATTTCCACAATACAGGCTTATGGTGATTCAGTGTATGTTTGGGTTGCTGTTTGGTCGATGGTTCAACTGAAACGTACGGTCAATAATTTGATACAAAAAAGTATCTTGACGGGCTAAGTGGAGTTACTACTCTGAGTGACCAAATATTACTGCTCTGAACGGTTGATACAGCCATTCACGGGGTTTAAGTCACATTGCAGAAAACCTCACTCTTTTCAGAGCGAACTTTGTCCGGACTGAATTGAGCATTTTTCAACCAGCCGTGTACATTAATCCGGGTTCACAGTCTCCTCAACCAGTAAGGCGACAGTAGTGAGAAGCTGTTATGGACAGTAACTGGTCAAAACGTGAACGAACTTTGACAGGGGTCATTTGGGTAGCCAATGAACAGCGACGAATGCGTGTGCCATAATATATGGCTATTTTAGAGCGAGAATCATACCCCTCTTTGTCTCCACTCCAAGCTGGCTGACAATAACCGAATTCGCCCAATTATTTTTCTACCAAGAATTGCATGTATAATCTAAGCGGCCTGGTCACTGGAAAACAAACTTGTTCGATTGCGCAGTGGAATGATTCATACGATGGACAGTGGGGCTATATTGTACGTGGATTTCAGCCTGCTAAATTCTACTCAGCAATTCGCATTTGCTTATTAGATTCAGCTACCGTTTGTTGGAAACTAGGAAATTCATTACAGATTTGGTGGGATCAACGTGATTCTGATGCACAGTCCCGCTTGTCCTCCGTGCCATCTCTTGTGTGACCATCAGATCTCACTAGTTTCAACAACATGATTAGTTTGATGAATTTTCTGAGCAAGTCATGATAGAGATCATTCCTTATCTGGCACAGCTATTCATTTGCATAGATCGGCCAGCCATACTGAGTGTCCAAACATGCATAATACACATCCACAAATAGTTACAGGTCGCTTAGCAGACTGGCGTTGATAACGTGGTGCACAGAGCTCAACTGCTCGTGAGCTTTACAGGTAAACCAATCACCACATAACTCCTGTGTCATCATCTCAGTCAGTTCTCAATGTCCGGTTCCGGTAGGATTCGTAGCGTCGCAGCTCAGCCGATATGGTTCTTGTCGTAGTCGAACATACGGTTCCTGTCGCTGCTCCGAGTCCAACCGAAGACGAAATCGTTCGTATGTGAATCTGGTTTAACCTGTCACGGTTGTCAAATTATTCACCAGTAATATGATATCGGTGACTGAAAAGTAGCACGGGGCTGAAAACTGGTATGTACCGGTTAGTACAGATAAACAAGTCGAGAAAACTACGAACACCGTCGGGAATGTACAATCACGAGTCTTCTCATCAAGCGATGTATGATAAATATTGTTTTCATGAAAGAAGGGGATTTGCAACTCAGTCAAGGACCGACTGTTTTCAGGTCTTAGATTTCAGGCTATGTTGGCGTTGAACTGGAGGGGAGCTATAACGGTGATGAATCCGTCGGAAAATCATTCAAGGAGAATATTGTTCTGCCAGCAAATAACCATAGGTACACATTTTGGACTGACTAGCAACCCGGGAGCTCACAAGTCCGACTTGCTTTCGGTGATGTGAAAGCAGCGATTATAAATCACCATCAGAAGTAACTACACTACAGGTTTGTACATTCTTAGGCAGGTCATTTGGTGAACAAGTACAACTTTTGCGAGAAACGTACCATGTCTATAGTTCAGCTCATTTTGATTAGTACACACATATAACAGCAGGTTGTCTAGGGTGAGAGTTAAGAAACTAAAAGGATTCAGCCTGGTATGATGCGAATAATTTGTACTGACCCAAAATGAACAGTTTTCGAGTTTTTGGCTGTGTCATTTTACAGAAAAAGCAGGTGGGTAGAAAAAAAGCCAAGTGTGAACAAAAATTCTTGAATGACCTTTCATTATCGACGGTGAGGCTCGAAAATGTGTCGTGAGCAACGCACCAACTGACGGTTAAGAATAACAGAATGACAGTGACAGAATGTGAAACTGTGCACATCGGTAACGTGGCCACGAAATGACGAAATAACACACGCTGCTCACAGTTTTTGCAACACGCTTGTGTAGTGTTACGTTACAGTCCGAAAGTTGTGTGTTAAATCTAGAAACGCAGTATAGTAAGTTTTGATCACTAGCTTAAAACTGTGGACTTTAAGCCAGTCTAAGACTAATTTACGAATCTTCTTCTTGCATGAACGCAACAGTTATTATACATCGTTTAGTGAGAAGACTCTCATGATTGTACATTCCTGATGAGATACGTCGTTTTCTCGACTAACTGATGCATGCCAAGTTTCGGCCACGTGTTGCTTTTCAGTCGGTGAGGTGTTTTCCACCAACCTACGTGGACCACAGAGGTCAAAACACTGGGACGATGAAGCTGAGTGACGTGACCTGAGACAGTCGTAAACCGTTGTGCCGGCAAATGGAGCATTTTGTATGTGTTGGCACCGTCTGATAGAATGACTCGGTTTAGAGGCCTTTCAGGGCGCAATCTTCGAGTTAGGACTCCTCGAGAAATTGTCTGACCGTCGGATTTTTATGTTGGATTCTCATCCATGGGACCATCGTACGCTGCTAGGCGTTAAAAATCAGTCTGCCCTCTTTTCCAACAGTTTATATTGTCAGCATCGCATGTCTAACTCACAGGTCACACGTTTCAATATGTATTTCTGCTCTCCTCCTGATCCGCTTGAGTACTTTGGAACGCCTGGCAAGCTAGGTCGCACGAAACCTCAGCATCTGGCTGCGGTTTTGAGAAGGTAACAAGAACTGCGGTGAAAAAGTTGTAGCATGTGAGCGCAATGATTCTACTTGAAACAAGAGCACGTCTCCATAAGGCGGACTCTTCACACTACACTTTTTAAGAGCATAATGGGGCTCATGCTTGGGTATTGTCCAGATTTGATCTGCGCTGTTCTGTGGATATCAACTACAGCGAAGATAAAACCGAACATCCTGTTACACTCAAAGATACGATGCACATTAGCGAAACAATTATTGCATTTATTATGAAATTCTAGTTTCTTGAACGTGATAAAAGCGTTATTTTGTCCACTACCTGATGTTCCTACTCAGCTTAACATCTAGATGAAGAAGCTCCGAAAACAATTGTAACTGAGCACTCAGATATGACATTTCGGTGCAGCCTGTTGCGGATCTGTTAGAGTAGTATCGATTAAATCCGCCTCATGCGAATATGGTGGAAAATTCAAATCCTGGTCGTGATGAAGATGTTGAGCTCACACTAAGAACGAGACTTTAGTCTAGTGCAATCTTACGAAATTGGGACGCTGAAACGTTTTTGATCGACTGATAGTAGTTTACTTATTACAAACCATCGAATGGACAGATATAAGATTGAGGATCACTTGAAAGTTTCGCATCTCAGCCTTCAAAAACAGGATAGACTTTCCGTCCGGTCTTACGGTAGATAGTAAGATTTCTAGCCCAGTTAATGGTTTAGATTGTCCATTCTGTTAGTGCAGAAAACGAACAGACACAAAGTTCAAATGCGTTCTCGGTTGAAGAACAGAATGTAATTTTGCGTTCGATTCCCAAGTATGTGTGACGTTATTGATGAGACCTAATCAGGTCGGACCAAATGTCTGCTTCTTCTGGGGTCACAGTAGATGTTTGCTAGATTTCGGGACAAGCCGACGGATGTCCGATTTCAACAAGCGTGTCTCAGCTAAGGAAATTATGTTTACATAATTATGATTGCTTTATAAACTGCGTAACTTTGAGAAAACCATGCATGCAAAAATCGTAAGTATCTAAGCAGTCTTAGAAACGTGTATTCTACATCCAAGCGTAGGAGACAAACGCGGGTGGATTATAGTGCTTGTTGATGAAGGAATGATGTCACAAATGTTGCATTAGGCATATAGATTTACAGACTGCATATCTGTACCTTGTACTGTTAATTTTTAGGATTTCCTTGAGGTATCCACAAGTTTGACCGTCGGTAGGATGTGCAACAAAATGAGAGGGGTTGGATGTTTGAAGAATATTAGGCGAATTCATTCAGTAATATAATATATGGCAGGACATAATTCATTCTGGTTAACAAAATTTTACAAAGAACTAAAGAGTTTTATTTTATGTCACATCTAAATTCGTTTCAAACTCACTCAAGTTTATTCTCAGCCAGGTGAATTCAATTTCAACATTACCTTCAATGTTAGTTGTACTGTTCTGCAGTCGCTTAACCACAATCAAGAGCAGCGCATCGCTTTTAAATCGCTCGATCAAATTCAGCCAAACGCACTCTTGTCACGGCGAATTTATCCGTTCAATCAAGTTTCAGCATATGCTACGCTGTTACGTCTGATATATTTACACGGAGTAAACGAATAATACTGTGCAATATATTAAAACTAAATCACATCGGATATGCCAGTTCGTTCTCTCGGTATCAAATAAATCTTGATATGAAAAGTATTTGGTGAACTTTTAACGCAAATTTGTTTCGGTCTGATGTCAAGCCTGTTCTAACTGGGAATGACGTTAAACAAGATGTCGCAGTTGTAGTGTCAGCTATTTGACCAGGCCAGTGATTTTAAAACCAATTTATCCGTTTTCCTAATCGGTGAATTTTATAGACTGATGGACGCGTGTTTTAGTAAACCTATTAATTTTCAAATAACTACCAAGACTTCAATCGATGAAATTGCTCACCTAAAACCACAGACCCTTTGCTATTTTCTCACTAACCGACTAACGTTTGTTTGTGTCAGTGGTCACGAGCGTCAGTTACTAAGTTGGCATCGTCTGACGCATAGCCATGTGGTTCCAGGTTCACGTCGATCAATCACAACCAAATATATATAAGTAAACGTGTATAATGTTCGTCCATCACAATGTCCGAAACCAAAATATACGTGTGAACATACGTTTCCTCCATTCCTGTCTTCATTTGACCGGGGCATACTGAAAGGTTTAAGACCAGGAAGTGTATGTCTGGAAGGAATTGTAGGAGTGGCGACCAATTTCGCTTGGTTAGATGTTAGGTTAGAACGGTAGTGAAGTCTGTAGCTAACAGAAATGATTGACTCTCTGGTGATAACACGTAGGATTGGAGGACAAGCAACTGTTAAGAATACACGAAACAACGGGAAGCTCGGCTTTAGGTGATAAGCTAGTGCACGTTATTTAAGATAAGAACTTTTTTTCACCTCAGAAACTTAACAAAACTTTGAAAATATAATGTTTCAACACAGTTAGCGATCACCAGGGATTGAGAGCCAGCGGTTAGCCGACAATCAGCAACAACTTGTTTTATGCGAATGAACAATAGATAATCTAGTTTGCTTATCTAAGAAATCCAAATTGTCGTTCATTCAGTGACAGTTCGCTGTGGCTTGGTTTTTGACCTACAAGATTAAAATGTTTGACGCACTCGCTGCTGCACTTGTCATATCGACAAAGCTTCAGGTCCCCACGCTTCACGGAGGCTAGTGTTTCCATGCTCGCAATGAGCACTCGTCTAATGGGGATTCGGACACCCGTCTGTGTTGCCCAGTTAAAGGCTGACCTATGATGTGTGAAACAACAGTTCTGCACGTATGCAACTTTACACACGTGTGCTTTCACATATCCAAGATGGTGTGGATGTGGCCAACGTTACGGGGCTTACCTAACACATCGAAAATAGTTCTGCATGAAATCAGCGCGACTCGCTTAGGTTACAAGAATATCACCAAAGACTTGGTGTATAAACTGAGGGATGACACCCATTCACAACGTGAGCGCAGCTATGTTATTCTAGAAGACCCTGAGATGCGAACAGCCAGAACTTTGGTTAACTTCGGGTTAACGACAGAGATTGCGTGCCCAGATGCTGGAAGTGCCTTACCAGCTGAACTAAGGAATACACCGGAAGCTCAGAAATTTCTGAGGTGGATTCAGTTATCCGATCAACCGGATGCCTGACTGAGTAGGCAGGATTTCTGAGATAATTCCTGCTGACATCCACCAACAACACCGTCAAGCGCCGAAAATGTGTTATTAATGAGTAGTTTGGCAGATTTTGTAAATTGCAATAGACCCAATTGGGAAAAATCTGCCCATCTATTCTTGTTTCTGGAAATATTCACTTTCTTGTCGAATTTTTTCCCAACCGATTATTCTAACGGTTACTCTAACTACCGTGGAACTCAAAAATTTACAGTATACCTGACTACTAAGAAGGATCACTATTTCAAACGAATCCAGAATTAGGCGAGGTGGTTTCTGCATTTTGCGCATGCTAACAAGGGACTAAAACCTAAGTGGGATAGCAATTTGTCCGGTTATGGTAGAGGGCGCAATAACTGTACAGGCGAATATGCGGTTGATCTGTAATGAAATTTTCTTCCGGAATTAAGTTAAAAATGTCATTCTCAGGAGAAACTTCAGAAATCTGTTCAAAATTCAATGTAATTTAGACCTGTTTTACTAGGCCCGAATCCCATTGCAATAATGAATTGGATCTAAAATGCTTTCAAAGTGGTTCGCTTCGGGAGTACAATGAAACTTCCAAGATATTTGTAAACCAGATATCATGCCTGACCCATTCACTGCTGTCAACGAATGCTCCTGTATGTGTGGATACATCCATGCTGACGGAGCAAAAAATCACCCTAGTAGTCGTATCACGGACCGTATGTCGAAACTGTTAATAAAAAACGATTGCGGTATTGATAACAAAACTAATATGAAGCATGTGTAACGGAGCGGTCATAGAGTTGATGTAGGCGAGGCCTCAAATCTTATTCATTATGCGAAGACTAATACTCTGTGGTCGGAAGAAGACGAAGGTTAGTTTGCGCCTGAAAAAAAGTACAAACCGAATTATTCGCTCCTTGCACGCTTTGCCACTTTTTGCGGCAACTACCTAACACAGTATGGCCCGCATAATTTACCTAACACTTCGAATGTTCTAACAATATTGGGCAAAAAATGTTATCGTACAGATCGATGTCAGTTTTCCACAGATTTACGTCGGTTTTCTGGTCGCTACACGTGCTAGGTTATGTATTTGGTCACAATCATAACATGTTTGGAGACATCAAGTTTGAGTTAAAGCAGTTCTAACGAAATAACGGATAAAGTTAAAAACTTTACTGCACTAGCTCAGAAATGAGAATAGTTTCATCAAATGCTTAAAGTTTTATCCAACTCTGGTGCTGAACGATTATCAGATACTGGGTGCAGCAGGCTATATAATTGAAATCCAGCAATACAACCAACCGTCAGTCTGACAGGTCGCCTCTCCCCCTTCGTAACTAGAGTGCTTTGAATAATCATCATATGTAAACAACGTCAAGGTAAACGTCGGCAACCAAAACCTCCTCACTCAACACCACCGTAACAGACGTGAGTTCCTGAGCGTGTCTGTCTATGGATTCGTTGTCTTAAGCATAAAGAAAACTTTCTGTTTGCTAGATCAATCACCTAGTCCGAACTTTTCCCACCAAATACCTATCAATCCATCTCCTCTCCACAAACTTTTTAATGGCTAGAAACAGAGGTTAGTAGTCTTGACAACTCATTCAATTGTCAGTTTAAAAAGCGACCTTAGTCTGACTGATTAAAGAAATTCCCTAACGGAATCAATTAGTTTCACATGCTTCACTTGTTGATTCCAACCCTTGGTATACAATGCGTAAAGACAGTGAGAGTTCGCCGCTGGAATCTACAGTGTATGGGTCTACTGACGCCTGTTTCGCAAATACACGTCCCACTGAGCATTCGTTCGGCAATTCATTTTTGTGATTTTCAGTGTGTTCTCTGGAACGGTGTACTGTATTTTGTCACCAATTATAAATAATCCAGTTTGCTTCTAGCGTTCAGTTGAGAAGGTTTTGAAACTTTCATCAAGCTCTTAAATCCGATATACTCAGTGTAAGTATTTTGAAATTGAGCATTCAGTATATGACCTTTGCTACGGTGGCCAGAAATGAACGCTTTTGATACAATAAACCAAAGCCCAAATAAGTTCTTGGCAATCAAGCCCTCATATGAGTTTTGGAACTATGATGTCTGTTTTCAGCCGCTTCTTGTAATATTATTCATTTTAGCCTGCAAGAAATATTTCAGTATAGCATGCTTGTCAAATTAGAGTAACAAAATCACTATACTATCAGCGTGTCTTTGATCTCCTTAGTTCAGGAGGTCTGTTCTCCTGGGCTTTCTTTAAAATACTTAAGCGCGGTATTTGAACTTCATCCAACCGAACATTTTAAAACTGAAGCCCATTCTAAACTGGTCTTTCAGTATATCTTGTGCGTTATTCGCATGTGACCACAAAAACCATTAACGTGGGTTAACATAAACTCAAGGTTATTTTGCTGCTGACTTGAAATTAACGTCATTCATGAAAAAAACCGAAATAATTAATGCGACAACAAAAGGACGTCAGACTATTCTGTTTGCTAGGAAAAAAACCAGTTGTTTTTGAGCCAATGACGAAAGTGATCCAAAGCGGTCAAAAACCTAGGACTGTCACATGGAATTGGTTTGTGAAGAATTGACCAGAAGAATTATTGTAAACTAGTATATTTTGGAACATTTCAACGACGTTTCATGAGATCTCAATGAATATAACAAAATTACCCGTTTAGCATCATAATATAGAGGTAGCAGGTGAAAATTCTCATGTAAATACTTACAATGTGATTTGGTAATCAGTTGCTGTTGTTTAATTGATGATTCTTTCAGACGATCATCTTAGAAGGGTAATCGTTCACTAAACTCATGATAAATTCAACCCATTCATGTGAATATGAAGACTATTTGGGTTGTGATATATCACAGACATGTTCTAGTGAGTTTAGATCGTCTTAATAAAAATATAGGCAACCATTGAAGCCCAGTAAGAAATTTATTACCCATGTTTAACCATCCACAAAACAACTTACATGGTGCTTCAGATGACTACGAACGAAGATTGGAATTTTTGCACCAATCGTGATACGGACCGCGTGGTGAATTAATTTGAATACAAACATATGTCTCTATTATTACGAAAGTAATGACGGCTACCAGAAAGCCAATAGTTTTTAGGGTCAACTTAATGCATAGATATTGGGCCACTAAATTTCACAGAGTAAAATGTCTAGAAAGCTCACACAAACTTGATTCGCATTTTATCGATCTTTACCGCGGCTTGATTATGCTTCAACGACACCACAGCTGAACTCTACTACACCCATCTGAAACAGCTTAGGATTGCGTTGAACTACACGCCTTGGTTCACCACTTTTTAAGGAAGCTTTAACGTCTTCGAATGGGTATGTTACTGAAGTTTGAATTGCTTTTTACTGAAATATATTGACCATTTCATACGCAATAGAAACTGCATAGTCCGGCAAGTGGCTAAGTTGGCCTAAAAGACAGTTGGTCCAAATGGTGATGATTTCGGGATAAGTTGGACATCAGTCATTGATGACTGCATGTTTCACGTTTCCCCAGACTTTTCAGTTGGCCCCTTTGGGAAAAAAGCACTAGACTCTACTTTACCCCTAGATAGAGCTCGCCAATGGCACATATATATTTCAAGTGTGGACTAGAACTCCGACTACACAATCAGGAGACTATTGCCTTCACCAATAAGTCACTGAAATTCTCTTAGGCAAGAATGACTTAACCTACCTAACAACACAGGCGGGCTTGCACTGAAATGCGGCTTATGTGTATGTCATTTTGTAAATTTTGCCTTTGAAGCCGAGCCTCGGAAATACCTTTTCGTGTAACAATATGTCTCCTTAGTACGTCACCTTTTTCAACAGCAAATTAAAAATGTGACCTTAAAGTAGGTTGCCATGATCCGTAACCCTAATGACCCTCAGCTGAATCTCATTGTAAGTCAACGCGTTTGCTATCTTCAGGCCCAATAAAGCACAACACTACTGGTTCAGACCATGCTCAGTAGGCTCATTGATGACAGTAGCTCCAACCTAAATGAGAACTCCTCAGCAGGGGGTTCTCGATAAGATAGAACGGAGTGATCGTGTTCTTCTTTCTAAATGATCGACAGACTGAACACTGTTCTTACAAGATTCTGGTTAAGCGTTTGGATCTGATTATTTGGTCATGCCTATTGTGCGGTTGCTCACATTGTGGTTGACAGGCTAGTCTCAAAAGCAATAAGGTCAGAGTGAAAACTCTGATCCGGACAGAGGTATGCACAACTGATGAGATCTAATGAGAGCAAAACTCGAGTCTAGTGGTTTCTTATAAAGTGGGTAACCGGAAAGCTTATCTGGATACGAAGGATGCGATCGAGCCTGAGTGTTGTTCAATTTTGGAATGAGAATGTTTTTTATGTCTGGACTGCGGGTAACCCAATGTAGTGTGAACATGGTGTCATTTAGGGATTAGGGACATGGTTGGTGTGACGTCACATCAACTATTCCGAAGACGGCAAGCTACGGTAACTGCATTGCACGACGAAGTGACTTTTGCACGCACATTTTAGGGTTTCGCAGCCGGATTCTGATAGTCGCAACAGCAGCTAGGATACGAAGTTTCACACCTCTGATGTGAACACGTATGATGCGGTAGATCTGCTTAAATTCTGTTTACACATTGACACTGCAACAGTAGTCGGCTCGGTGAGGCAGAATTGCGCTGGAAATCTTTTGTTGCCCCCTTTTCGTCAGCCAAACAGAACAGTCTCTGCATATTCTCTCCAACAATTGTCTTATTGTGCTACTGACGTAGCCTGCTCCACAGAAATAAGAAAATGGGTAAACACAAAATGAAGGAGTACTGCTGGGCACTGCCCCTTTGAAGCGAAAGTATACAATTGACTTAAAGAGGAAGAACAGTCTTAACTTTGCATCTTGATAACTCATCCGCAGGGTCATCTTAAGCCTTCCGATCGGAACGCATTAGAAACCTCGTCCTTGGACAGCGAGTTCATATAGATTGACTTATGACCGATAAAGCATTTACTTTACTGTGGATCCGTTTGTTGAATACTTCAAATAAGAAAGTTGTCCGGACATCCATAAAGCGTTTCAAATATAGGATTAATCACTCTGACTGATATGCCATCATTACGAATTTTGTAGATTTGGCCTACTAAACGTCACATTAAATTCCGTTTCTGTTTCATTGGAAAAAAGCTGTGGAAACAACCATTCCATGTCCGTTTTCTCTGCATGCACTGCCAAATCGATCCATTCGGATATTTCAGTAGAGCAGTATCAAAGAAAATGATTCTTCCGTTCTGTTCTACTTTCGTACAAAACTTCAAATTCCTATGAACTGAATCAGACGCCAGCAACAGGGAGCCAATAATGGTATTGCCATCGACCAAACAGGAAGTGTCACCTATACATCATTTCCTAGTAGACACTGTTCGACCAGTCTTTCCAGCTGTGTTTATTCCATCATCCTCATGAAAGTGTCAGTCAGTATAGAGCCTAGCTGCGAGCCCACTGTCATCCCATTCTTTTTCCATAGATTCTCCCAAAATAATGTGTGCGCGCTAACAACGGTGCCTTCAAGGGATCATCCAGTATTCCAAATCTCGCAGAATCCAAATCGCTGTACACAAGCACAAAATTGTCTCTCTTAACGACACGTTCGCAAGCAGCTAGTACACAGCCAGACCTGCCAAAGGTTCAACGGACTGTAGCATATCTTTGAAGTAATCTGGAACTGGTCTGTTGTGCATTGGTTTCAGAAGTTCATGTATGAAATCCAACTTAGGTGTGCGCCATCTTTTTGAATTCTAGGTAAACCATAGAATCTGGGCATAATTGAATCTGCCGGTTGCACCGGCCCAAACATTGACGCACCGGTCTCACGGTTTTCCTTTCTGTTTCTCAGGGATTTAGAGATACCCCTTCCAAATGCAACCGTCGTCTTTCTTAGTTTCCATTCTCAGAAATATGGGATTATCCTATAGTATATCGTTCCTCTTGTTTAGGTACGACTGCTTATCTAGCAATACTGTCCCCTCACCCCTATAATGTCTGGTATTCAAGACGCTGTCCCCGTTTTGTAGATTATTTGAGACTGTATGTTATCTCCTGTAAGCAACTTGCACGTTCTGAGTTCCACGCTAACTTGTTAATGACGTGCATTGACCAGTGTTGTCTAACCTGTTCCATATTTACTTGAGAAGAGAAGATGAGATCATCTAATTGGCTGGACATTTTCTCAAATGTTTCCTCCAAATCTGATTACGTTTCTCTAGACAGTAAAACTGGATTCAGTGACAATTATCTCACAAGTTTATCACATAAGCGCAAGGACGTTTATGGTTTCGGCCAACTGAAAAATATACGGAAACAACGCAGACTGAAACCAGTTAACGTCAAACCGATTAACAATGCCTAAACAGTTTCCACGTATCTCTAGTAAACCGTTCGCTGCGATGACTGTTTAAAAATAAAGAAGACGGAAAGTTTTTAACTCGTATCACACCTTTGTTTGCTGAAGTGGACAAGCCAACCAAACAAGCTTTGCCCAATTGATTGCGTAGTTAATCGGTGGTTAAGCACTCGTGACCACCAGTTAATCTGTCGCTTGCCAGCTCAGTGTACTCCAGTGTAAGCGACTAAATGTAGCCGTTTCTTTTGGCTACCATATTACAGCAGAACTACCCCTTGATGCTTATACGATCTTTCCCGCAATAAGCGCCTAATCGCTTTGGTTGAGAATGACTGACTCATGATGTAACGTCAGTCGATGTTGAGCTTCACCAAAACTGGGAGGTTGAAATCTTCCTCATAAAAATACGGAGCAAAATATCTTTCCATTTTCTTAACTAGTTGACTGCAACCGTAGCCGGAATTTTACCACGCGTTCACAAACATTGAAAGAATTCCAAGTTACCGTTCATTAACTAGTTCGTAGATCTTCATAATACAAGCGCGACAAGTGTTTTTTCTATCAAAAACTTCAGTCGCAGAGATATGATCAAGTCATTCTAATAAAATTGGGTAGGCTTGAGGACCCAGGAATGCTTGGTTGTGTGTTTTGTTAAAGTCTAATCTGGCTGGTTCATTTAGTTTTTTGTGAACAGTGGAAATAGGATGAGAATACGTATTTCGATCAGTGATGAGCCGTACTTGCAAGCTGTTCTGTTCTCGAAACTTACAAATACAACAAAATCCTAGTGAGATTTTACTGGAATTATAAGCTAAACATACAGTTTGCTGCATACATTTTTAAGAATGTTAGAGTTAGTGAAAATGGATTGTAGCTTGATCAAATAGTCCACACAGTTATCAAGTAAACGCAGTTAACGTGCTCAAGTTTGACAGACGTTTATCCACTAGTCAATATATTTAGAGTGGCTAGACATCTTCAGAGGATTACTACAATGTGTCATCAAGTTGGTTTTTTGTTCGAGGCTTGAACCAGATACCATTGCAGGGCTTGTTTAGTTAGTGCTAAAAAAGTTGTGAAATTTAGGTTTTTAGGTTGAACAACACTCATATTTCGCGTTTACATAAACTTTGCATTCAGCTTCTTTTGAAAAGTTTGAAAGTTTGAAAGTTTCGCTCTCATTAGAGCTCGTCAGTTGTGCATATCCTTGCCACGGCCAGCAATAGAACTCCGGCCATGCTCTCATGAGCGAACCGTTTTCAACAATGTTCCACTGGCATCACGATGGGCACGAGCGTATTGTCAAATCTGAAGGCTCAATGCACAGAAACTGTTTGATTGAACGAACGTTTTCAGTTTTCGAAGGAATTATTCCTACCCTACCATTTGACTGAATCCAATCGCTCTCAAGTTGAACGTCACTTGCATTTGATCACAGCTGTCACATTTATATAGAATTTCCAGCCAGCCTCTTTCGAAAAGATGCACTAGACTCGAGTTTCGTTCTCATTAGAGCTCGTCAGTAGTGCTCCTCCTCGCCACGGCCGGCAACAGAACTCCGGCCATTCAATTATGAGGCAACCGTGTTAACCACTGCGCCATTGACCTCACATTGGGCACGACCGAATCATCAAATCTGAAGGCTCAACCACTCTCGCTTGTGAGCAATGATCAGGTTGCCCGATCGTCTCGAGAGGAGACACAGTTACTGCCTGTTAACTCCAATCGATAACCCCGCGATTAGGACTTCCGAGACAGGTCGAGATCATTGAGGTCATTAAACTTGTTGGGCGATATTTCAGATTACTGATGAGTAGTTGGAGATTTGGAAATTAAAGTTCTCGAATAAAAATTTGATAATTTTTTAAAATCATATTTCGGGTGGTCTAATCGGCATTAACAGTGGCAAACCTATGCCGTAGTAGTATCCGCACCTTACGTTAGGATGGTTTGTAAATAACATAATGTGTTCTCGGGCTACTCTGTACACATCATTTAGTAACCAGTCTACAGGATTTCCTGTGATAACTGTTTGCTTAGTATTCAGTTGTAATCGTCTCTTAATCAGTTCTTACATACTTTATCCAGCGTTGATCAACTAAACTTCTCACGAGATAAGTGAGTTCACACGCTCGATCTGTATATGTGCTATAAGCCGAAGTACTAAAGCACGTACATGGTCTGTGCACACATTTATCAACACATTGTTGCGCGTCACAGTTCTAACCGATCTTGTACTACCAGCACAACGGATGATCGGAATTTAGAATGGTCCAATAGTACAGATTTTGCGTTTCAGTTTTCCAATTTGGCATACGCTTGTTAGCTTAGGCTAAAAGTGGTTTAAAAATTGTGGTCAAAACTCGACAAACACCAACTATAAATAAGTCATACGGAACAGAATAACGGTTGCAAAACCTGTAGTCAGTCCTCTTAAGTGTGTTTTTAAAATATTTTGCGTTGCAAAACAAATTAAAAAGAGAAAGTATGTTGGAACCGCAACGGTTCGTTCTATATATGTGTGCTGGTAGTCTGTTGTTGTGCACTCTAATGCGTTAAATTAAAACAAGTATTTGCCAAAAAGCTTCTTGCAGTCTGCTTAGTGAACAAAATTGTAGTTTTTTCTCTTCCAGCTAGACGGCACGGTGAACCAAGTTCCCAAAAACTAACCTTTTCCTTGTACACGTCTGCCTTAGTAAGCTAAAACGCTGTACCCGAATCCTCGACGTGTTTTTGTATGAAGAGTTCATGCCATAATTTTTTATTCATTTGGGATAAAAACAATACACAGAAATATAGGGATGAGTAAAATCCCAATGTAGCATAAATTTCCTATGAAAATAAAGTTAGTTTTGAATCTATATTTTAATTGTCAAACAAGCTTTACAGAAAAATTCTACAGTTTTCTCGTGATGATGGACTTCAAAACAAACACAATACCAGTCAGTCATTCAAATAGATGGAGCGATTTCCTACTTGTGACAATGTTGAAATTTAGCTAAGGCGCCAGTGGGTAGTCACGCACCAAAATTGATATTGATTCTAATCCGATGACTAAGTCCCAAACATACACGTAGCATTGGCGCCAAGTGGTTAGGCCATTTTTTGATCGGGAACTGTAATGTATTTGCTGAAACCTTTTGCGACAAACATCAACTCAATAGACTGCTGATATTATTTTGAGTGGGGTGATGATAGAATACAAAGCATGGTTTGTGTCCTACAGAGCTAGTTTGTTCACACACAAATGCGCAATTAATCGGAATCATTACAAAAATGTCCTACGGGACAGATGTTATAAACTGAGAGAACAGAGAGGTGGACCAGAAGAAATCCAGATGAATGGAAAACATTTGATCATAAAAGTAACAAACTGTAGGAGACTGGTTCCGTAAGTTTTTGCAATTGATGAACACTAGTACAGTGTCAGTGTCCAACACTGGTATTCGTGCATTTGGGCCATACCTATTTCAGAATTCTACCATGGTCACTTTAGTTGAGTTCGTTTGTGACAGTGGGCTGAGTAGAGCATTGAGCCTAAATGTCAAATTAATGGGCTTCTAGGGTGGTCTTGTACTTTAACTGGTAGAAATGTTGCCGCGTTCCGACATGCTGTCACTATTGTTGAGTCGAGTCCAACTGGATCCCAGATTGCTTGTAATTGTGCATGCTCTGACTTATCAAACCTACCATAATAAGTACCAGTATATTTCGTGAATAGCCAACGACTTAAACTCATGCACTTCTCAAATGCACAGAATAAGAACATCATCTGACCCCTTAGAAAACGACCAGTCATTTGACCCAAGCAAGGCTTGTGTCCTAATGAATCATTACCCCTCGCTTCGCTTCAAATTTCAACCTTAGGATGGGAGAATTTTGATCACTAGTTAGAGAACCGCAAGAAAGTTGGTCTAATCCTTCAAAGTTCAACAATAAACAGAAGTTTACAATGTGTATACGCATCGGATGGCACGCTGGAAGAAAACAAAGAATTGTGTGTATATGTGGGTAACAATGGGTGAAAATCTATCCAAAGATGTTTTTTTCAATGGAACCAATGGCTACTGGAATACGAAGTATGATAAGGGGAGAAAATAAAGAATACGGAAAGTATAGTATGACTTTGACACTAACTACGAAGCCAGTTCAAAAGCGAATATCAACACTCAAGCATCTGCAGTAGGAACTTGGATAGTCACTTTGCCTGGGGATTCGTAATACCAACCCAAATGTGTGTGTCTAGTCTTTAAATGAAGCTTTTATTGACTTTGTTGTAACAGATTCAGAAAACAGAACTTTCTTCTGAATACATACTTATGTTAAGGAAAGTTTTCGCATGTCATGCTGCTGGTCCGGTATTATTCTGGTACTGATTCTAAGATATTTGTCTTAACTGCTTAACGGTTAGAAAGGCATTTGATAGTTCAAGAAAACATCGCCTTCAATCTGCCCATGGCACACAATTTAAAAATGTTGTCTAACGCAGTAGAACTCAGTTAGTTGTCTTCAACTCTACCCTCACAACCAGCTGAGTGTCACACAGTGGTTTATCGACAACCTAATCTGCTTTAAGTAGAATGAGTACCCACCAGAAAACTGAACACAGGTGGACTAGTTGACTAAAAATTCCCAACAACCTACTTTTGGCACCCCAGGCGTTGTCTTGTCTTTCCTCGTCTTGAAAAATATTTGCTACGTGAAAGTTTTCAGTGTACATCATTCTGTCTTTAAGGTTGAGAAAAGGAGGCTTGTACTTTATGACTGAAGGGTACAGTTTCATGATGACTTTAAAGCCTTTCCGTTTCAGTAACACTATCCACCATTCTCAGTAGACGTGTGACAAATGTGTACCGCTAGCTGTCAGAGTTTTATGGGTGGTTGTTCTACATCTGATAACTGCCTGTGGTTCCTTCGTTTTCTCTTTCCTAACAGAATTCCTCGTAAGTATAAGCCTCTGATAAACAGTTAGAAAGTCGTGGTCACAGTAAACTACTAACAAACTAAATAGGCATTTTGTCCACCCATTGAATTTTTGGCCATATGTTTGCTCAGTGCACATCTCCTGTTGTCTATAAATCAATTAGTTGATTCGACTTTACCTGGTGTGGCTTGAAGAAAACGTCCGACATAATTCCGTGTCACAACAATTTGCAGTTAATGACTCAATTATGATTTTTTGACTTCCTAGTTATCAGAGGCAATATTGAAATCTACAGAATTTATTGTCTTGGCAATTTTACTCAACCAGTCTGCCACTTAAATGAGTTTCGTAGCTACAGACTTGTAGTCAAACCATATCGCTGAACGTATGAGTAGTGAGTAGTCCCCAGTGATTCTTGTAGAAATTTACCGTGAGTATGTTCGTGTATGAATTTTAAAAACGCTACTAAATTTATGTTTAGTTCGTTATGGAATTATTATGATGTTTATCAACTCACTGTTGAAAGTTGATATCAGAACGACATACTTTGGTATGTCAAACTGCATTTTTCCGTGATTCGAAACAGGCTAGACAGTCGGGGCAGCAGAAACCATGTTTTCAGTTTCAAAGACTCATCTTTGTAGTTCGCCATTGTACTGGGAGCGTTTATTACGTTAGCCTTAACTCTGTCCACTATCGCACCTATCTATCAAATGCAAACTTTGAATTTGTACCGTGCCTCACCATCATAACTGTGAAGTGGTTCCCCCGTCCAAATGCTCGTTATCTTAATCGGGTATTCTGAGATTTATGAATCCTCCTGTTTACGATAAAGCATGGATTTTGAATTTCTGGCACCTACCAGTCTTGTCTAAATAATTATTTTTATATCCTTCTCAAAATTAATAGAAAACAAATATTAGTACCACGGCTACCACATTCTGCAAACCTATGCCTTCTGGATAGTCAGCGCAAATGAGTTGTCTATGCGTGAACACAAAAGCTTGTTCGACTCGTGAAAAGTTCAGTTGTTAACTGAACACAGACTACGCAGTAACCTACAGCGGGTTGTTAGTAAGTTAGTTCAGCATGGATGTTCGAATTAATTGACATTTCCTTGGGGATCATCTATGTATTTTATATGAATATATGTATTTTATATGCGAAGTCATGGCTATTGCAGGGAGATAAAATAGTCCATACTAACAGGTTTCAAGAATCCCAGTCAGTTCAGCTGAAACCTCTATTACGTTCAGCAAATTGTCTAGCTGTCAGAAGTTTCCAGTGGCAGATCCAGGAAGGATCATCCTAGAAGAGATCAGCTTGTCTTCAAACAAAATCTCGGTGAAAAAAACTGAGTACGTTACCGTGGATACTAACCCGATTCTTTGGAATGTTTCAACCAGGGAGTTTTCTTTTGGTTTTCAACCTGCTAACGCAATTGTCTGTTGTGCTGCCTATAAAGCAAACGAAGCTCCACTTAACTATATGCCTAGAAAATGTGCCTAATTGCATACTGATATAGGCGGACTCTGCGAATCAAGTGTTGTGTGAACACTTATTACATAAAAGCTGTGTGAGTAACATCATTAAATTCCCACGAACTGTCCTACTGCTGAGTCGAAGGGGACTGTCACTGTTCTTACAATGTGAGATCAAGTTGTAGGCACCTCGATGTTGAATAGTTGAATACAGCCGTAGTTATTTTCAGTAGTTAGGTCCCTTCCCGTCCCCTTCTTTTTTCCTTCTCTTTCTTCCTATACCGGGTTTGCTCTTTCTTCATGGTTGTTTGGCAGTTAAGCATTAGTGTGAACCACTGATGTATTGCTGTATATGATAATGATGATGTAGTAGTCAATAGAGTTGCTTCATAAAAGTGTGTTCGGAATTCTATTCCTAGTTACGGCGAGAATATGCACTACTGATGAGCTCTAACAAGAGTGAAACTCCAACCTAGTGCTACTTTTCGGAAGAACCTGACTGGAAAGTCTGTGAGAATGTAACATCTGCGATCAATTTCAAGCCATCTCCATCTTACATAAAACTCTCCAGTAAAGTACAAGCCTTCGTCCCTGATGTGGGATAATCTTTGCAGGCCCAGTAAAAAAGACACGATTACAGTCTGATCCATGCAAAGTAATTTGGTTATATTAGCGTCCTGAATATATATATATATATATATATATATATATATACTACAGTGTACACAGCCCACTACTTTCTTTGGTTCCTACAAAATTCTCTCGGTAAGCCTTGTATAAATACACGTATTCTGATGCTCTCTAATGTTTTTCACGATTCAGTTCAATTTTAGTCAAATTATTCCAGGAAATCATCAGTCAAAGTTTAGGCGAAAGACTGCAATACTGCCGTTAGACAATGACGGACTATGAAGGAACAGATGACGACCATAAACCGGAAGGAAACGGAATCGGACGAGTAGTAAATGGGTGAAAATGGTGCTCTGTGTATTCGTTTTGAAAATGACGATAGTGGTGTGAAGAAAGTTATCGGCATTTACAGGGAATACGACACGGAGGTTAATATTTCTGGGACAAACTGAAACTGTCTCATATGCGGTGGATGGGACGATTTCGCAGGACGGAATAAAATTATCTAAGCTATTAGGAGTCAATGAACGGACATATAATTACACCAGAACAGCTCATCTGCTTGAGTTGAAATGTTGATGAAAAAACCCAGATCCTGACTTAATGATACAATTGTGCGAACCGTAATGAAAAACAGTCCTCAGGTTCTTCGATTCAGGCAACTACAACAATGGGTACACATCCGTTCCTACAGACGGTGATAGAAATAGACGGTAGTAGAACAACGAGGAAATGGTGTTAAATCTGAATGTTGTCTGTGGATAGCTGAACGAGTATTTATCATGTTAACTGTACCAATTCTGTACACACCAAACCCGTCATACACAGATATTAGAAAAGCTCTCACTTTCTGAATACTGTTAATGCATTTGAATTAAACGGCAAACACTGATAGCATTCTAATTCGGTACATCTACAAAGCAATTTCCGCTTCATTCTTATGATATTTTTTAGAAATTCCACTAATCCAGCAGTTCACAACCAAAGATAAAACGAGCCCTTATGGTACTAGTTACGGTTTTAGTTGATTCCATATTCCGTGTGCTGTTGGCTGGTCCGAGACGAGATTAGTATGATCAACTGAATGTTACATCAACCAATACATCCACAAAGGCGTATATTGACACCTAGTTTGGATAAATAACCCGTAGGTGATCGATGAAACTACAAAACCAGATAGGTTTTTCGAAATTTTAACACTATTCTTCCAATGTACAGCTAGTTTTAACTTGGAACACTTAACCTATATCTATCAACAAAACAAACATCAATAAATTACCATGAATGAGAAAATTGTGTATCTGTTCAAGAAACCACTCACATTCGTCAAGCAACGTAACTACTCTGGCAGGTTTGAAGTGATATAGGTTTTATAGTGTTGGTGGTAACCAGTCAAAGTTACTTAATTTGTGCTTATTTCATACCTGAAAACCTACGTTTCAAGCAAACTTCTATTTCTCCACGCTAATTCTACTTCTGTTCATTTTTCTTCCAGTTCTATATTCTTTCGTGTTCTTGAAAATTTGTCAGATACAAACCTTGGACCTTCATATAACATGTATCGAGTAGTTTCGGTGATGAACGTAAACGTAATAAGCTTATTATAACCCCCAGAGTTCCATTGATGCTGTAGGTTTCTCAGGTTCTCACAAGTAAGATCATTGTTATGGGCCGCCCGAACTTTTTGAATGGAAATATTACTTTTTCCACGGTGACAAAAAGAATGTTTGCAATGTCTGCATGACAGTAAGTCGTTGTTCCGACCGATATGTTGTTCATTTTCTTCTCGAGGAACCACTTCAGCGCCAGAGGTTAGAAGTAGATTGTGGTGACCACGGTCCAGAATTGTTTTCAGTTTCATAAATCACGTGCATACAGCTTGAAACAACATGGAATTTCCTGTCGGTTTTGTTGTACAATCAACAGTTCCAGCTGGACTTACACGGTGAACAGTCTATCAGATAACAGACATGTATATCAAGGGTTTTGTGCCATCTCCTTTGACAGTCACCACAGTAAGGAAATTATAACTTATTCAAACAATCGCTACCTGATAAACTCATGCATGAAGACGATCGACAACAAAATATCAGTTTGAGTTTAACGATACGAGTTTGAGTCCTTATGGTTGTAGCCACAGTGAGTTAGTGGTCCGCTTCAATGCAATCCGCACAGTTAAAAGGTTTATCAAGCAAATTCCGCGTTACATGCAATACTCATAGGGGTGAAGGTCTGGAGGATGAAAGTTTCCCTTCAGAACGTAAAAGTCACGGCTTGATCCCAATTCAGATCATCTTTATCTGAACAGTGCGAATTAGAACAGGGCCGTTCCTTGAATATCGATTTGAAGGTGAACATCGTGAAGTATTATAAAGTTGTAGTATAATTAATTAATTAAAACAATAAGGTTGTCATGTGTATTCGTTGCTTCCATAAGTGTATTGTGTAGAGAGACAATGGTTCGTCTATACACTACAGCTCAAAGTCGTCAGTTACCACGGTAAGTATGAATATGATTCAATGAATAGTGTTAATCAATATCACGTCAAAAATTGCTGCAAAACACTCATTCCAATGTTTTGACGGTCAATATTCTACAGAGTCAATATTATATAATCAGTTAGTTGACGTCGCATCCGTGCTTGTTGTTGACTGCTGATTTACAGGTAGCTATGGTTACCTTATTTTGATATTAATACAGGGTGTTCCTTTCTTAAACTGCTAAGCTGCTGTCACCGGCATCTCTTTGTACTTCTGGTGTTAGTATTCTCCATAAATGTCCAAGTATAATTGGAATCCGAACTAGACACAGACCATTCCATAGCTTACGAAACGGTGAGTGACTCATGTCGCTTAGATTAAGTGGAGTATCGTTACACCGTTTTACTGAAATATAGTTTTGTGTGCTAACAACGAAGTGATTAACACTGTGTTGTTACAGGTCACTAGATTAACCCACTGACTCAAACCTGTTACTGATAATGCACCACTAACCAAAAGTGTGTTTTCAAACCCTGTCCGTTGCTACTACCTGATTCGACAGTTCACAGTTCGTGACATCAATGTGGCCATGCACTTGTTTCATTTCGATTACTTTCTCATTTACACAACTAAACAATCCACAGAGTAGCCAAAGAAACGTAAGGTCCAGCTTAATATGAAAGGTCGAATTTGATTTAGATTGGATAGGAGAACATCCACCCTATTTTCTGGTAAGTGAGTGTATATTTCTGATATACATCTTATTCTGGTTGATACCTGCCACCAGGGTGCCGTCTGTTAATAAATTTCATTTGAGGTGACGTTCACTGAACAGGAATGAACGGCCATCTTCATTTTTGCTGCCTCATGTCGTCTTTATGTAAACCCAGTCATATTTGTCTAAATTTCGAAATTACGCTTCCTCCAACTGTGACAATGTACCCGCTGTTAGTAAGATAACATGTGCGAAAACACTCATGTCGTTGTTGCTGTACAGCACTATTCCTCAGGTAGTAACTGCTTAGTGCTTGTTACATTCATGATTATTGATACCAGTAGAAGTAACTAATTGAAATGTCGATGGACGAGAACTAAACTTCCAGAATTTTCTGCCAATGTATAAACAATAAGACACTTCACATTTGAGTCTTTCCCACCCCGAAGGTATAACTCTTTAAAGCAACAACAACTTTACGCTACTTCATCTCTACATTCATAATCATCTGCTTCCGACATTGATGAACTTTTCTATGGTTTCTTTTGTTGCGGAGGTCAACCGAGGAAAAACCCAGACGCTTCCAACTTGGTTTGGGATTAACCTTGTCTGGAAGACACGGGATGTCTTAGTAGTGGTAGCGATGTCGGCATAGGCGACACCAACAGTTTGTGTGCATATGACGATGATCTATGGACAACATGTGCTGTCTCGTTAGTCTCTATCGGTCAGGGAGACCACCTGTATGAAAACCGCAGGAATAACCGGATGCCAGTTGTTCTCAGTTCGGTCAGCTATTCCACCGCGGAGGACTAAGACACACACCTAAGCGCGCGCGCACACACACACGATTCGTGCCCTTAATACATAGGGCCGGTTGTTGGCCCCTTGTTCCCGAGGTACTAGTCAGCGAAATGGCGACAACGCAAAACGAGGTACAGTTTTTGTTCTTGTCAAAATAAGGCAACTGATTATCCGCTACACATGCGCCAACTTGTTTGTTTGTTCACAGTTGGCAAGGTGACAAGTTTGGCGTAGTCTGCTTACAGGCGGCACTCTTCACTGCATAAAAACGCCGTACTTTTGAAAGACAAGCAAACCTCTCCAAACGGATGTGTCTATGTGCGTGTCTTATGGTAACCAAGAAGAATGGAACACATCCCTTCTCTTGACACAGACTCTACCTCATGTAACGCCCCAAAAACTCACACCTGTGAACGGTACGGTTCATTTGGCGATTGCTTGTGCATCGGTACGACAACCGATTTTGCGTCTGCAAAACATTCGTGGCTGTTTGTACCGTTTGCGCATATGGATAGATTGACGAACAGAAATGGTGCGACGCATGCTTTAAGATGAACAGTTGGTTGGTTAGTTAGCTGCTTCGTTGGTCGGTTTGTTTGTGTGATACTTCGGTCAGCGAGTTGGTCCAATCAACATTCGCTGATGGACGAAGCGTTCCAGCTAGGATAAGCTAGGGGGATAGTCTGAGGGTGGGCTGGCCTTATTGGCTCGATTATCCAGAGAATGTTGTGTTTGCTGTTGCCATCTCCACTGGGAGGGGTCGACAACGAACAGGTTCAACTGAAACTGTGACATACAATCGAACCTCACCAACCCCCTTTCATCAGTTTGCTCGTTTTGGACACTAGGGTCAATCGGCGCCAAGCTTAGTAAATTTGGCGACATTCGGCCGGCGCCACCACTCAACAAACAGGTTAGACGCCTGGCGTCCTCTCAAAATGTACATTCTTGGGTGCGCCATGGAAAGTTTGGAAACGTTCAAATTGAGTTTGACGCCGTCACTGGTGACCTTCTCTATTCATACCGTGAACTACAACCTGCCACAACTGGCCACAGCAGTAGAGTCTGAGAGTGAGACAAACCGTGTTTGGACTGCCGACTTGTGGCGCCTAGTTTGGCGGTTTTGTGCCGTAGTCAACCCAACGGCGACACAGTCTGTTCAAAAGTCATTTTGGAATGTGCCGGAATGCTCGTCGTCGTCGCACTGGGTTGTCCAGTCCTCACAAGTCGTTGTTACCAAACTCTTATCAGGCTGGTTGTCTGATAGACAACACGATGGTATACTACAACCCACCCAATCGAACAACCGTGTACCATGGTTGAGAGTTACGTACCGCCTAAGAAAAATATGCGTTGATACTCTTCCTGTTGGTGACAAAGAGTTTTCATTCAATTGCACAAGGGACACTAATCAGATTTGTTCCACTCAAATCCCATCAAGACAGAACTTTGTGACTGTTATAAAATCGACTGTTACTACAAAACGCATCAGTTCTCCGGATCCGATTTCACAAGTTTTAGCAGGAAAAAATGAAACCACCAGCTGCACACCATTCAAGTTTTCAACAAAAACAATTCAAAAGATATCATTGTCAGTTCCTCGGCCCCAGAGAACATGTAAGACATTGTGTTTGTTGCTGTTTCACTGGTCTTTGCTATTCTGGTGTATTGGAGCGTATCATGTGGATAATACTAACCAGTCCAGCAAAGAAACTAATCACACATTCTCTACTTCAACATCCTTCTCCACATCATCAGTATTGCACTCAGATTTGGTGATTCCTTTGTGGAATCGTATGGAACAAGCAGATCTGGTCAAAAGAGATGGNGATTCCTTTGTGGAATCGTATGGAACAAGCAGATCTGGTCAAAAGAGATGGTCTTCCGTCTAGCACATCCGCAACTCAGTCAAAAACCGAGTTCAGGCACCACACTCCAAATTACATGTATCGGTTACACGCACGACATATGCGCGATTGGCAAGATTTTAGCCAATATGAGGAAAGCCGTATGAAACATCCGTTGTACAGTAGTGGCCAATCTGACCCACTTACTACATTCTCCTCTGCCAGTGGAGATCGACTTGGTACCGTGACAGCCATTCGACATCATAAGCATACTGGTAAGTTAATCCACTGTAGATACTGAGGTCTATAGAGATCGGCCATCCATAAACCGAACATGTACATATATGAACGGCTACCTGTTCCCCTTCAGGATGAAGCGGATAGCTTCTGTGAAAACTGTACAGTACGGTTGTGACTACGGATTCAAACATTTCATAGACAAAAATGTATTGTTAGAATGATACAAGCATAAATGATTACACAACTACGGTGAAACCTATTCTGTCTGTCTGCTAATTTCGTGAGTTCACCAGTGATGGATCTAGTGTACTGTAACTAAATTTACTAGTAAGTGCCGGTGGATAAATTCCGCTTAAGTTAGCTGTACCTCTATGAACACGTTGGTTATATCAGCGCAGCGCACATCAGTAAAGTCATTTTGCTGACAACTTTATGATTTAGTCGCCTTCGTAAATCACAGAATTACTAATTATTAATCGGACTTTGCGGACCGGATGAAAAAACGACCGTGATGAACTTGGGTTCGCATATTTTCTTGAAGTCATGCAATGCTTCAGGGCAGCTTTATGCATAATATTTGTTATCTGTTTTTTTTAAAGTTCTGATGTGGATTCAGTGCAGCACACAAACCCTCCGTTAATCGTTGTCAGTTCTGTGCGAAATAGTCTCCAGACAGAAACTTCTTACCACACTCATGTCATTGTTGGTGACCTCTTGTGGACACACGTTCGCGATTCAAAAACACCCGTCGTGCACAATCTGACAGGCTTTCAAGAGCATTCGTTGGAGATTGTTGGTTTTTAATAGAGGCTTAAATTTGTTTAACGAGTTAACTCGATGATAAGTTGCAAAAGTACAGAACCACTATTTGATGTTTCAATCTTCTAGTTTCGTCATTCCGCATCTCAAGACAAGAAAAAGACATTACAGGCTATGGTCATCTCATCTGTCCTCAACAATACGCCACATAAAATATTTCACACATCGATTAGTGTAGTGTAGACACATGGTAAAATTTTCAATTTGACCATCACTCACATTTGATCGCAGCCTTCGCATTTAGAGAGACCGTCCAGCCAGCCTCTTTTGAAAAGAAGCACTAGCCTAATGTGAGGTCAATGGCGCAGTGGTTAACACGGTTGCCTCATGATTGGAATGTCCGGAGTTCAAATCGCGGCCGTGGCAACGATATGCACTACTGACGAGCTCCAATGAGAGTGAAACTCAAGTCTAGTGCTTCTTTTCGAAAGAGGCTGGCTGGACGGTCTCTCTGAATGCGAAGGCTGCGATCAAATGTGAGTGATGGTCTAAATGAAAATAAACCAAATCCCCGACTACTCATCAGTAACATGGCAAGATGACGTGAACATCTGTACTGCTCTGGGAACGAGGGTGATTACGTCCGCACCTCCCGTCAACAATCACGTTAGTTAACACCTCCGGGTCACGGTTGCGCAGTGAAGGGACAGAGGTTTGTTACCATAATCTACTTTACGAAAGCCTTCTGATCGAAAGACAACATTCCGGCTTGCGCTACGTCATCGCGTGCACCGGCCAACCATGGAAATGCGTCATCTTTCTCTGTTCAAGGTTTTAGTTTGTTGTGCCAATACATAATTTACCACAAATGCGAGTGAATTACTAGATAACACGAGAGGCGGAGTCTTCCAGGGGAAAATGATGAGGACAGAGAAACATGATGATAATAAAACACGTTACTAAAACCAAGTTCCGTGGCAAGAACGTTGCGAATAAAATCTGAGTTCAATTTTTCACTTACATCGTTAGTGTGTTGATGTTCTCTATGAAAGGAGTTGGCGGGGACTTGTTGTTTTGTCTGGGTTTTAGCCAATTGTTGACAGCAATAAATTTCAGTAATATTTGACCGGACGTTCACTTGAAATTAGCACGTTCTTTGGGATAGCCAAATTTTACATCGCCGAATGACACTTGTTTAAAACAATGGATTCTCAAGAACGGGAACTGTAGTGGCCATAGCAAAACAGTAGTTTTATAGAGGCTCGAAAGACAGCCCTGAATTAAATGGTCAATACATTCTCGGAAATAGACACGGTAATGACTGTATGGACTACACAAGTTAGGTGCATCGAGCTCTCTTACCATGAAATTCGTTTCCGCTATTAAAGAGTTCAGCTGTTGTTGCAAAATGGCGGTGAGTAATTACTTGTCGTTTTCCTCTGACAAGCTAACTTCTTTCACGCGGAACTCATTCTCCTAAAGGTTAAGAAAGGAAACGGATCTGACGGTGCATTATCAATTGTCTTTGAAGAACCTTTGAACATTGACGTCAACCAACAATAGATCTGTCCAGTGTTCCACTTAATTCATAGTTGTTGAAAGACAGGTGGCATCATCATCATAAACAGTGAAATATCAGTGTTCCTCACTCTAAATATCATATCAGTCCTTGACAATTCACCGATCTAGTTTCATAAAATTTCATGCGAATCCATAGCACAAAGGGTTTTAAAAGTTCACCTCACGCTTCACTGAAGGCTCAAGCAAAGTGTACGAGCTCTAATCAATTTGTTCATTGCTTGTCATGCTCTATCCTCGGTGTAATATCTTGCCTCGTTCAGTCCATTCTGTCGCGACCTACCAGCAAGTCCAAAACTGTTTGCTTGTGTTTCTTGGGATACAAAGACACACTTGGGTGTAATAAGAAAGAAATTCAACTTTAGCATAGTTGTAGACCAAGTATCCAGTCCTGATTCATCGATCTTTAACAGAACTATTTTACCAAATTTTGTTGTCTTAACCCCATATAGCCTCTGCGCCAATGCATGGTTTTTACCCAAGCATACAGACATCAAGGCTTTCGTCATAAGTTACCCTTCTCTATTTTATTCCGCTCCACTGAACAGTATGTGTGAAGTTAACGCTGATCACAATCCTGCAGTAGGCCTACGAACACGCGTAAAGGTTTCGATGTACCACATCCGCAACACTATGATCACCGTGATGAACTATTTATTGATTGTCCATTCCCTTCCTAAAATAAAAAATCCACCTCAGTATCTCTCTGCTAAGTTGGTTGGAGTTGACATAATCTCTTCACCAAGGTCAGAGAACTGTCATTTTATGTGCAGAGTAAAAAGTATCTTACCAACCTGTACAATTTAACTGACCGACTTACCACTTTGTGTACGCTGATCCAACACGGACTGCACACCGGATTCGTTTCGGGGATTGCTAATGTGGGTTGCTTAGTTCGCCACATTCCTGAAGCTATTATCACGCTGCCGTAGAATTCCTCGCCGACAGACTGCTCGTTTTTATTGTTTCTCACCATATAACGAGGAACGGAAATTGTTCTAGTAAATTCTTTTCACCAAGACTGACCCTATTTATTCGGATCTCTTTCTAGTTGAATCTGTGACTCTTGAAATAGATCGACGGATGAACAATCATTCACACGCAATTTCCACCATGTCAACGTGGCTATTGGGCTCCCTCATTATCTGTACTTTAAATCGTATGAGTCAAGTGGTCTGATATGCTCATCAGCTCCAGTGTCTCACTGGTAGACGCCATGAATGCCGTGATATATGAGAGCGGGGTAAGAAATTCTTGCATACTATCAGATCAGACAGCGTTTGCTCTGGAGTTTTTGAGCTCTGTCTGAGAAAGCCACTCTCCTAACCAATAATCTATTAAATAACCGGAAGTACAAGATCTTATCTCAAATTTTTTCTCTTGAATCCAAACGTGAGTTACACACATTTTTGATGAAACACCAGTTGGAAATACCTCGATTTTTCCCCACCCATACCACCGAAGGCGTCAAACAGAAGGTGGGTGGTACGAATCTCTTTAAAATCTGTATGCCTTGTTGGAAAGGTTGATTATTTGGGTGCGCTGGAATAAATAGTGCGAAGTGATACCAAGTGGAAGTATAGTTCATATGGTAGTCCTTCAATCTAGACTCTGGAATATCATTTTTTGTACTCTTCTCAACAAACAGACACTTATTATTAACTGCCACGCAAAATCGAACCCATTTAATTAAAATGAAAACAGAAATTGAAACGATAAATCCCAGGATTGAAAGTAAACCAAACCAAGGT
This sequence comes from Paragonimus westermani, assembly GCA_008508345.1. NCBI lineage: Eukaryota > Metazoa > Platyhelminthes > Trematoda > Plagiorchiida > Troglotrematidae > Paragonimus > Paragonimus westermani. Next base: position 98,290 of record QNGE01000905.1, read on the forward strand.
AACCTCAAAGTTATCGTAGGTCGATTTTCTGTATGCATCTTTTGTTTCAGAAGCGCAAAGTTCAGAACACCAACTAGGTTCGAGAGTAAGCAACTAAACCGATCTATATCGTATCTGTTGTCGATTGAATAACTAGCTGTCTATGCTACGAACTGTCGACCGCAGACCACAGTGTGAAATCTGGCAAATCTTGTCCCTTGGAAATAAGTTCTGCTATTCGAACGATATTGTTCCTTTCGGTCCTTTCAAGTTAGCAGGCTCCCTAGATGCCTATGAAGTAACAGAGTTAGTTGTTTTAGCCATCTTTTTACGCGACAGAAACTACAAGTTGGTAGCGTAATAAATCCGTTCGACTGTCACTTCCATTTTCCAGCAAGTCTACTTGGTTGGCAGCTTAACAACTACAAAACTTTTGATGCAGTATACGTTTTTACTGGGAGATGCCATATTTTTCCATTGCAGTGAACGAACCTTAGTGAGTGCGCACTCCGTCGAAGTGTTTTTGATAGGGGCACCAGTTTCATATGTAGAGTTCCATGTGAGGAAACAATTGTGACTAGAGAGTAACATGTTTTGCCAAGGGTTCACCTTTGATTCGCTATCTGTAAGCTTGCGTGACAAAGGCATTCCACGGTCCATTTTGGAGTGTAATAGACAGCGTGTAAATTAAGCATCCCAAGAATCACAGCTGAATTGTTCCGTCCCACCTCCCTGCACAAATTCAAGTTTCTATGTAATTTATGAAATATGTCCATGACCCTACTGATCCGACCAACTTCGGAATCGACCGATAACTAATATTTTCGCAATATTTGTGAAGCTGGTGCAAGATCAAAAACTTGCGTATTTTTCCTCTAGCATAGTCATGAAAAAATCAGCAAGAATGGGTCTCAGCGATGAACCCGTCCCGACATCGCGGACTTGTGGACAGGATGTAGTTTGAAAATATAGTTTTGTGTTATGGGTGCACAGTAAAAACAGACTTTTATAATTTATCCACTGAAACGGACAAAAGTTAGTCTTAACATGAGATAAAACCACAGGTGAAACTCACCATATATTGGTCAGGAACGTTAGTAACCACAGTCTGTTCACCCACGGAACAAATATAACCACTGCTGGGTTCGACTGTTTATTTTTCAATAATAAATTGTAAGTTATTATTTACAGTCAATGTAACCGGTGACTTTTTCACAGTTACCCAACCTGTGGTGGAGAAAATTTAGGAATTAATTGGATAGAATGTAAGGGACTCCCAATTTTGTTAATTTCAGGCTAACCGTATAATCACGGCATTTTAGAAAGTATAGGACTTAAACACGTGCACCAGCTCTCAGTAACAAAACTGGGCCTCACAAGCGTTCGTAGTTTGACAGAGATCTGATTCTTCAATAAACGATTGTTGTATGCTGTGAGATCCTGAAGAAAGTCTGAGAAAAATGCACGCTCAAAATTCACCTTTCTAATTTACTCACCTCCATTCATAACCATCGAACGAAAACCCTGATCCACCTTGAAAAACATTATAATCTTCACACTTCTAGATCTTCTAGGGACTGAGTGGGCTCTTCGGTCAACATCCATCTATGGTGAGTCACATTGTAGACATAATTTGATTGGCAGCTGACAAGTTTCCACATGCTGCCTCCAATAAAGCTTTGTTGAATTTGGTACGTAAGATCTTGAAATTCCGTAATAATATTGCGGTTCTAAACTACATTCTTGTTAGTGACAATGAAGTGTTTTGTGCACATTTGCCGGAATCAGTCGGAATTCATTTATTCGAGTTACAAAACATACCTCCAAGTGGCCAGTTAAACAAGAGTAGTCGGTCGGATCGTTAATTTCACATTAACGGATGGAAAGCGTCTAGGGTGTATGTCAGTTTAAATGCTTTGCAGTCCTCTTATGCATTCAGGAGTGGCACCTGTAGAAGCTACCTGAAGCTGTGGTAGTCACGTGTTCATAACTGAACTTTTCTATTCAAAGGCAACTTGAAATACTGTGAATTCGCTTTGGTTTTTGCTGATTTTCTAGGGGTTATTTAATCCTGTAATCTCTCTCAGTTGTTTCATCCTTTTGTGATTCTTATCTTGTGTTGTGCCTTACAAAACGCACCGGTGTAACTGACGAGAAGGCAAACAGCGTTATCATCGTAGGGTTTTTGTTCTAATTTGTTTTAAACAATGGATAACGGGAACAACTTGTTTCCACCTTCCTGGAACCGACTTAGTCCGCCCACCTCTGGGTTATCTGAAGTATATTTGGTCCCTCTTGTGATGATCCACCTAGGCATCACTCACAGATGGGACTTTGACGGCCAGTTTGCACATGCCGAATGGGTAATGCTTAGTTTGGGATCAACGGAACAGTTGTCAGCACGGTTACCTCATGAGAGTGGGGACAGAATCCGTGACATTAACAGGTACTTCTGAGGATGTCAAACACGACCAAAACTTGAGCGTAGCAATCTGTATTTTGACGTGACGTGTGTTCAAATTGCAAAACATCGGCTACTCTAGTTAAGCTCGCACTCTTGTAGTTGTATGAGCAAGCCGTCCTCCGTTTGCCCAACAAGAAACTCTTAAGGTGAGAGTACGATCAGGGCTCTATGAACATGTTGCACGGAGCGAAAATAATTTTTACGGTAAGCCAAGATACTGGGCAAAATTTGTATGGATCGGCAACAGGGAGCGTAGTCTGGTGTGAATTAGATTGATGATCGCTGTAAGAAGACTGTGAGTGTCAAACAGCGAATGTAGAATGTGGTAACATTGTGGACACTATGCGTGTCCATATTAAGTCTGACTGACGATGAGGTTACTTGCGTGACATCATCCGCTGGAGACTTGAGCCAAGGACGTGCTGACCTCTGTCGAACGTAAAGACTGAATAAAGAGGCAAGTGAGTGTCACCAGGATAAACCAGTAACAAGATTTATTGGGTCCGTACCCATCACTATAAAGTTGTCTTTGTCTAATCAACAGAACTCCGTAAACTGCCAGCAATTTAATATCGGCCTTTCGTTGCAACACACCGAATGAACCGATTATACCAATGGTAGGATTTATCCACATAATGAAGTTTACATCTTAATGTCCCCGAGTTTCTCGCTTGTTCACTCAAGTAGTTGCTTCTTTGCGATACTGAGTGGGAAGGTCATTTAGACACTGGCTGACGCCAACAGTGATTCTATCATGTCAGTACATCTGTAAATAGACTGCTATGTGAAGTGTAACGGTTTAGTCAATTGAATCTAGTGCTTGTGAAGTATTTCTCTGCTCGGGAACAAATGTCCCAAACTAATGACAACACAGGTTTGGCTTACGTTTGATTGAAGCTTACAAACCGTATCACCCAGTGGTTATCCCTGTGAGAGATCTTTCCGCTTAGGTGCGGAGTATCCAAGTCTATCGGATTTAAGTTTAATATTTTTGTTTCAACGATTCCTGTTCTGTGTGCTCACCACCAACATTTGATTTCAGAACACCGTTTTCTGTGTTCAGTTAGCCAGTATGCTGAATTGTACAGCTCTAACAAGCAACAATTGGATGCTTACACGATTATATATATGACAGGAGGTTCCCAGCAATTCAGATACCACTGCGACAGACGAATTGTCGCAATACGTCATTTTTGTGTTTCATTGATAAACAGTCTAACAAGGTCAAGACTACACTGAACCTTTTCTGTAAGTAACTCTTAAGTGGAATGTAACCACTTTGGAACTTGGAAGAAAAGCCTTCTGTCCGGCAAAAATCAGACCATCAGTCAACCTTTTATAAACCGTGGTCACAGGGAGTTAGTCAGCAGTCTGTTTTCTCATTATTCTGGGTTTAATTTGCATTAATATCATACCACAAGGCGTAACTACTACCAGACAATTAGTCTGTGAATAACTGAGCTTGCATACGGTAGCTGATCATTTTCTGTCTATAAAAGCCTTAGATCTTTAGGACAGTAAACTGAATATAAATAAAATTACCCGGAAAAGCCAAACTGTCGACATCTGGCAGTATACGCCTGCTTGTCGGCTAGTTTCAGTGAAAAAGAGGTTCGAAGTTGCTGCTTCTGGTTTTTCTAAAGTCGACCGGACGTGTTCACAATATTTGCGAAACAGAATTCATAGAAGTCTCTATTAACCTACTACAGTGTGTTGAGATTTCGACATATTTCTGTACTAACTCTTCAAGAGGTGACTAACATTCTCATCCGAAGTTTTCAAAAGTGAGTTCACAAAGCCCAGCCTGCTTCGTAAGCATAATTCCGGAAACTTTTTGTTCAAACAGAACGGTACTAACTCACAAGAATCTGAGTGTGTTTGTAGAAGGCACTGGAATTTTACCATGATATTAAAACCGTTAGATTATTGTAGGCCTACGCTTGGAATCGTTGCTAATTCAGAAAATCGTTCACTTTACCAACATATCCAGCGCGATTCTTGTCACTTCGTTCAGCAGGACCTTCAGTGGAGTGTTCGACTCGGCCTACTTTGAAGTCATCGTCACTTAAACAAAGGGATTTCAGTACATCTTTATATAAGAAGCTCAAAAACCGGATTCCTCCATTTCCCGATTTACGTCAGTAAACCCTAATGGTTTTTCACAATATTAACAGTCCAGCTAGCTTCTGATGAGAAATCTATAATTCACTGTTTTCAAGTTTTAAACGTACTTCTTTGTTGGAGTGGTAGGGCACCTATGTGGATAACGTCCGAACTAAGGGCCACGGCTTGACTGCATCATAACATTGTGTTTGTCCACACACAGAAGTTGACTACAGACGACGATTTGTTAAAAATTATTCCAAGTGCGTTGCGTCAAACTAAGTATTAGTCAATTTTATTTATCATACATCGCAGAAGGTTTGCTGACCGTCTTTATCATTTGTGTTAACTGTTTTCTCAAACCTTTTAAACAGTCAGTAACGTAAATTGAAGACTGATTTTCCGGGTTGTCTCTCCATTAAGGTTTATGACAGTCTCTTTCTTGGTGTGCTACATCTGTCCTGAGGTTTTTGGATAAATATTTGCTTCTGCCATCCTGATAACTGAGAAGGGTGGTGTTATGAAACTATATGACCGTAGCTGAGCTGTGTTCATAATGACTACCAAACTGCCTGTCAAACAAAGTTAAAGTTTTTTGCACAGTTACATATAAAGTGGTAAACACAGTGTGAGGTGGTACCGATAGGCTGATCCCCTTTGATTAAAATCACCGGTGACTTCTGAGTCCGAACGAAGTTTAGCTGCAAATAAAGTTCGTTCAGTTTGATTTCTCACTCGGTGTTGTTTGACGCAGTATGTAATCATCATTTGAAGGCAAATATACAGACCTACTTTTTCTCTACAGTGACCACCTCTTCCGGGTAGGAAGTTTTGCCAACTGTGCATATCTGTGAACCTTTCCGGGTAACCATTTGTTTGTAGAACAAAAGTAATCAGGTCCAGTTCTTCCGCAAAACTGTAGTGCGTACAGTGTTCGTTTGAGCTGGATCAGGGTGAAGCTGCTGAAGTTTGAGTACTGACTGGAACACGTGAATTTCCAAAGGACAGTTCTTTTAATACAATCATCTTCTAGGCGACTGATGAGTATGTCTAGAAATGACAAATTTAAAATTTGGCGACTTTCCATAGAATTTTCCTCAGTGGTAAAACTGCAGAGAGCAGACTAAAATTACACCAAATATTTTCATTCTCTTAAGAAAAATAGACAAAAACAACAGTTACACAGAAAGAATTATTTTGAATATTTTAAGTTGAACCTCACCTACATTTTCAATGACTGGAAACAGTGCTGATGTTGTTTGTAACTTGAGCCGAGGACTTAGGTTCTGGGATGTTCTCCGAGCATAACATTCAGATTACAAATGCTTCAGCACGCACTGCTGATGTCACCTGGTTTGATGAAAATTTTGTAACCTAAATACGAAGCTCAACCCAATACCTAAGTCATTTAGGTTTGATCGCATCTGTCTCATTCCCATAAACACTTCGGTCAGACACTTTTGAAGTGAGTCACTATACTCGTGTTTCGCTGTCGTAAGAGTGAACCAACAGTGCATATCCTCACTTGCTACGGCAAGCATCGGGACTAGAACTCCGATCACGCTTTCATTAGCAACCTTGTTGACCGTTGTGACACTGACCTCACACTAGGTACGACCGAGTTATCATATCTGAACACCTAACCTCTTTTTTTCTTGAGGAATGATCCCGCTGTTCAACCATCTCGATAAGGATCTACTGGTGAGTAGCCGGGGATGTAGACGATTTCAAAATAAACGGGTGAGCATCCAGATAAGATAATTTGGTCGTGCCTAGTCTGAGATCAACACGGTTGCCTCACCATAGGGTGGTCAGAGTTACAGTCCCGGTGATTGCCGTGACAATCAAGGATATGCACTACTGATCATTTCTTACGAGAGTGAAACTCGAGGCTGGCCATAAAATCCATCCGACTGTGAATGCCGTGGTCAACTGTGAGTGGTGCTCAACTTGAAGTCATCCAGGCGCCCGGCTAATGACAAATTAAAATTCGATTAGATCGTACACAACTCATTACAAAGGCGAATTGCTTCGATATTGCATTAACAGCGACACAATTGTGGTACGGTGGCGCCACTTTACGCCAGAACATTCACGTAACCTAGACAGCATTCCCTATTTATTGCTGAGTACGTGTGAAGCAATACGGGGTCCACAAGATGTACCAATGTCTTGGTGTAACGTTAAGAGCCCCGGTTCCTTTGAAGGCAACGGCATTCGCAAGGGATGAGTTGAAATAATTCCGAAACAGGTGTCAAAATTGTAACTCACGTACGAAAATGTCAGAAGATGGATAAACTAGAATAAACAAATGAATAACTAACAAGTTCTTTTTAACAGAATTCTCTGTTATCAGACTCATAATAATCGTTTCACAGAACAACAGAATGATGTTTATATCGGAGCACTAGACTAAATTCGTTCGATTTGGGAGCCGAGCTATAAATAACAAGGTGAATAATAATTGTAACTTCATTACCTGATTGTGTTGGTGCTATTGAGTTGAAGCTAGTTGGTCATTTCAGAAGCTAGGGTTTTGAGAAACGTGGTATGCACCGTTACTTATTACAAGTTGCTGTCCCTGTATCTTTTTACCTGTGGAGGTGAGTGTGAACTCACCTTCGTATGGTTTTGTTCTGCTCGAATACAAATTTCTCTCTTACTTTCCCCGTTCACGTTAACCTGAGATTGGTTGGTCTTGTGAGTATGCAATAGTTTTCACAGTTCTGATATTTACTAATGAATGCTGTTTAAGAAAACGAAAGACATCGTTTAATCAACGGGAAAAGGACAGAAGATAATGTGTATGAAAGAGAAAAGAAAGGTTAATATAAGGGTAATCTTTTGATTCAATAAAGTTTGCAACAGAGCATGGATTCGCTACCTTCATGAAAACCGTACAGACGAATCTAACTAAGTCCCCGCCATTGAAATTTAGAAGAGGGAATAACACCACTTCAGCGAATCAAAGGAAGATACCGTTTTGTTCAAGAGAAATGGAGGTCCACTTTTCTGGGACTCATGGATGATGTTCCGTTTGCTTCAACGGTAAGATGCATTCCAAACTGAAGGGATATGTGGAGATAGTGGCAAGCTTTTCGAAAGGAGGAAGCGTACTTCAGCGTTATACTTCCACCACCATTAATGGGAACATTGTCAGACTTTATAGAGAATTAATAGGCCTTTTTACGTGCTGTTTTAAACATTTGCAGTCATGCTTAGACAGTGGGAAAATTCCTGTTGATCCTGGCTTCTTTGAACTGACAGGGAACTTTTGTCTTCAACAGAATCAACGTCCTAGTTTCTAATTCGTGCATTACGAAAGATTGATTACATCTTGGAGAAATTGAGGTTTTTAACCAACTTGCTTGCAGTGCTGATAGAACTACTGTAGAAAATTTCTTTGCACTGGTTCTGCACACATAAACAGCTAGAAATCGACGGCTCCACCAGGGGTTCATGTAAAACATGAATTCGAGTTCCAGCCCACTGCTGCTTCTCATCCGAGGCATGTTCAGTCAACGTAATAAACCTTTGAAGTAAGACAATATAACCAATTCATAATAATTTCTCACGAAATCACAAGTCACTGGGTGGCTACATAATTATGTAGCGGTTAGTTTCCGTAAGTATGATTCCATTTCCGTTGTGGCTTCAGACAAAATTCAATTAAGATTCTCCAATTGGTGTTAGAAATTACTGCTGATAACTTGCCAATTAGAGGAACATTGCTAGAATGTCGGTTTACGATACCATTTTGTCACGATATCTATGTGTAACCTGCTTCAGAAGAGCACACTATTGAAAATGTAAATTAATCGGCCTGTGGAAAATGTGGTGACGGAGTAAGTTAGAGAGTATCAGCTTTGAGAAGGTTAACCGTAAATCCTCACCCATTCATGGTGTGATATGTACACTATGAATAGGGCTGGTGGCAAAGACCTGCATGACAAGAGGATAAGCGGCAATTCTGCGAGACAGGAGTCACGAAAAATAATTCAGGACCAAATTAATTAATAAACCACTACCGTACTTTACACAACTAAACGACAACACAGTTCCCACACTTTGTTCCACGATGGTGTCATTCGATGGGCGTAATGGATGTGAGCAAAGTTGTCTATGCTCCAGTGACATTTCTGAAACGTACTCAACCAATATGAAAATTTAAACTGATAATAAATTAAATGTTATAACCATACACACTATTTGGGTTCATCAAAATCGAAGAGAAAACAGTTCGTCATGTGAATAAACCACTTTTAACCTCACTGTGCACGTCAGAGCCAGATCCGATTTTAGTGTGGTTTGATTGCCGTTGTTTTACTGGTCAGCTGAAAGGAAATTACGCACAACACACAAACACTGTTGGCACTCTGTTTTGTAGCAATAAAAAATTAACTTTTCGAATACCAAACGAATATGGCTGTGTGTTTACATATGATGGTTTGGCAGGTGCTAACTTGAAACCAGTGTTGCAGTGGTCAACACAATTTCTTCATAACAACATAGATCGGAGGTCAACACTCGGTCTTAGCGAGAAGCTGCTGTTATGCTTTGGCAGAAAATAACCAGCATCTAGTACTTCTTAATGTAAGAGACTAGTTACAAGGTCTGTTCAAATACACATACTGTGGTCTTTTTGAATTATATTCATAGTCAATAAAAGTCTAAACGGACAACTGCCTTCTTAGATAAAAAGTTTACAGTTTTTATTTGAACCCCGACATATGCATCAAAAATATACGAACACATTAGTCAGAGGGTAAAAATTTGAGCATAACGTTTTTTTATGTATCAGCAGTTCACTCACCGATCGTAAGCCAACGGAAAGCCCAAAATCTACGGTGAGTGGTTTCATATTAATGGGATAGACCTATGGAATGATTCAGATCTCAAGTAGTACTCACAATTGTTTTAGGATGGCAGTAACGGTTTCAGTTTACTAGACAGAAATTGTTTATCAGCTCACTTTGAAACGCGCTATGAAAACCTTCAAGGTAGTAATTGTCTGCATAATATTTTGACTTGTTAAGTTAGTCCCATTTGTAGATTGGTACCATTAACGTTTGTGTGTCTCATTTTGCTCTCCTGACACCATTTCGTTTTTTAATTTACATTTCAAACTCGCCAACTTCATTGCACACGGGTTCGATAAAATATACAAACAACAATGCCTTAGGTAACGTATTAAACCGTCCGACACTCGATTGTCTCGTTTTTTAGTATTTTTATTGAGGTTTTCTCAACAGCTAAATCTTACTCGTGACAAGCATCCGTTCGTTTAATTTAGAGGCAGCTGACTCTTCAACTCTTAAGAACTGGGGATAAATTAACTTGTTGTGATTGTTTATGGCAATCAGATAACTTTCCTACTTTTGATTTAGAATGGTTGAACCATTTCGTTCATTGGTTTTTAAAAGGATTCACCGAACACCTTAAGTGGAAAGGTTGAAACCATTTTCGTATACTTAATATTTGACCGTACGGTTTCTATACGTTCGCAATCTTCCGCAATGGTTATTCCACCCACTTGCTGTCTTTTTGCTTCTTCTTGCAATTCGGCAGGAGCTATCATGAAAACGGATGAGTTAACTCTTTAAAGTTAGCGTTTATCAACTTCCCTCAACGTGACATTACATTTTGTGAGAACATCTGAGTAACTGTGATATACTTATCGAAAAATTTGTATATCACGTTTCTTTGATAAGTGTTTGGTTGACACGCTATCCTGCCAAGCTTCAACTAACAGAATGCTGAGTAGCTCAGTGTTGCTTACGTTTTGCTCGACAAGACTATAATACCAAGCAAAATGTTTTTGTCTTACCAGGTGGTTCCTTGTTGTTACCTAACTAAAATCATGCAGAAACTAGTTTTACCAAACGAATGTCAAGTAGTTTTGTAGAACCGTACATATAGTAACACCGTTCCTTATCAATTATGGGAATAACTTTGATAAGTGTCTTTAAACTGGCTAAACAGACCCAGCATTCTGACAGAACTCCCAGTTAGTCTCTTTCAAAAGGAACAGTTAGAGTCAAGATTTGCTCTTGTTAGAGCTCATCGATAGTGCACATCTTTATCAAGGCCAAAATTTACATCTCTGCTGTACTGTCGTCAGGTAATTAGGTTGACCGTTGTATCACTGACCACAGTAAGAGCTTCCAATCCTGCTTAACCAACGTAACATAAAACAACTCCACCGGCTTCATACTTCGGTTGCACAGTAGAGCAATGAACGTTGTACATGAGCTAATCAAGTGAACTGTAGCCAAGATATATTTCATAATCAAGTGCATCGGGCTGAAACCATGACTTTGTTTTGCCAGTGTTTTTTGTATCCTCGCGTGTAGCTGCCACTTACGGACGTGTCCCCAAACGTTCTCATAAGTTGAGGCTCCTCCAGGCAACGGGCATATAGCTGTGACTGTGGGTAGATCAGCAAATCAGGTGACGGTCGGAATGGTTTTGCTGATTCACAAATGAATTCACGAAAAGCTGACATCAGCGAAGAACAGCTGGCATATCTCATTCGCTTATTATTTAAGAGTTAAATTCGAAGGTAGCCTCTGGTCAGCTCACTGGAAATGCGATCATTCATGAAAAGCTAACTGAAGAGAACTTGTCTTCTGGAACCGGTTGAAAGGGAATTTTGTCTATTCTTGTTTTACGACAAACCTATCTGAATATTCATTGGGTAGTGCCTTTTCCGCCGTTTTGATTCTGTCAGCATCACCTACTTGATAAGCCCCGTTAAAAGTGAAGTTCTAACTAATCCCACGATTGCGAACCTATCATAGACGAGATGCCTATATACATTAACACAAATTTCGGGAGGTGCACAATACGAGTTGCGTCCATCTTGGTTTGCATTAATCACTTGCTGACAGTCCGTCAGTTAAATATTCGAACATCAACATACTCGTTTTGTTATGCTCGTATTAAAACCGATCAGCTCGGTTTTCGGTTACGTAACAAATCGGTGAAGAAAGTCATTGGATTAACCAAGTTGTCCACATTCATGAAGTGTTTAGTATTCAAATATACTGGGTTCTTCTTCGAACGTTGTGTTGGTTAGGTCACCGCGTCCGGCAGCAAGTTTGACGTGATCCGCCAGACAATGTAGTAAATTCTGATCCATCTGCTAACAAATTTCTCACGACATCCACTGATGAAATGGTGAATGATATGAGATTCAGGAAGGTATGCTGAGTCAAAATCGAAAAAATGAAAAACTAGCATGCCAGTGGAAAACCTGGTCGCAATTCAGCAGCTCAGTTATCGAGATTTGAGATTAGCCGCAAATTTTGTGCACGGATGAATCAAAATTGTTAAGTGTAGTAAAATCTCGTTAATAATGCCGCCTCATAATACTGAGTAGATGATGATTTAAAATGAGTTGACGTCATCGGAGATTAGAAAAATTCAAAACCTACTGATCTCCCAGGTGCTGAAACTCAACCATTAACTGCAGCGCATAATGTACATATGCTCCTCCAAAAAATGCATATTCCTTAGTTCACTGTATGCGAAACAACTAAGAACTGAGCAGTGTTGGTCACCAAGGCGTCATGTGATTGGCCGCTTGCCCACATTTTCGGTCAATGCTAGCTGAGCAGCAGGTTCCAGCTCATCTGCGACTGGTGGAAACAGCACTAGGCATGACAGTTTGGATTAACTGTTCGCTGAGAAACTTCTTGGTACCAGTGCATAGGGGTTTGAGAGCCGTGATTGCTGAAGACCAATGAATACCCGTCTTCATATAGACGTCCTTATAAATGCTGGCTTCCGTCTGCTTTCACAAACCGCAACATTGAAACGCATACACGCAAACTTGTGTGCGCTGATGACACCGCCTTGTTTGGTGATGGAACGTCTCCTCCAACCTAAAGACCATACATGGCGAACAGTCTAACATCAAATCTGGCAGTTTTGTTCGCGGTTGCCTTCGTAAGTAATATGGCGGTATGCACGCGATCATAAATTCTGGTGCGTTACGTCCGTTCTGCAGCACTCATACTGTGAAGTTCAGCAGTTTCACAAACAAACCTTGCCCGGAAATTTTGGGTGAAACGTTTCAGTCAACCGCTTGATAGCTTGGTATCTTTCTGTAATTCCGCAACATACCATAGCACGGGTTTTTCGAGTACACGGATAGAAGTATTTGCAGATCTAGCGCATCTAGTTTACTGTTACGCGGTAGTATCAGTGACAGGACTTAGGAAACCATTTCATCGATGATCTTTAGAGGTGCTGTCTTGTCACTTCTCGTAATCGAGAACGTGCTTATTAGGAATCAAAACGTAAACCTCCTTGCTGCTAAAATCAGAAAAATGAAGTTGCCTGAATCCGTCAGCAATCGCTTGAACAATTCCGCATATGCAGCAAACATCGATTTTCTATGCCCGTTTCGAGCAGGTTCGTTGACTGTCAACTGACTGAATGCATCTACATGGCCAATTTACTCTCAGTTGAACAGTGCTGTCGAGAGTCAGTTAGTCAGCGATACCTATATTACCACAAGAAAGGAAAATTACTTCACTCACCTATGAACGGATTGTATGAATTTTCATCTCGTTAACTACACCGACTTCTCATCAGAACTGGCACTGAGCTATCAGAAATGAACACGTTGTATGAAGTGTTAGTCCTTCTCTAGCACCACAATATATCCGTCAATCTAACGATCCTAATCTTACTATACAGGACCGGCCTTGACGAGGTGAAACATTCTCTACCCGATGCGTGACAGTGCTCAGTTTTTTAGTAGGCTACTCAGTCTGTTTAGCAGCACCACGAAGGGAGTTGAATGTCCGCCAAACAATTTCTCCTATTTCTTTGTAGTTACAGCTAGATGGCGCCATATGAAGATTGATACTGCTGACCAGGTCTGGCTTGATAGGCTTTAATGGGCTACGAATCAGATTATCAGAAGTAGTGAACGGTAACAAGATTTTTGTACTTTTGTTAAAGCATTGCGGGTTGCTGATATCTTTGTGTCAGGCTTCTAGATAAGTATTTGATATGAGCGATGAGACACTTCTCCTAACCTTCACCTTTAGAGTTTAGGAAGGGAGTCTCTACCTACGATCTTGTAACCAAGACAGTTGGACAAAGCTTCAATGGAAGGTCAGCTTGGTAAACATGATGGATAACCAGAGAATGTGATGTGCTGCTTCATTATGGAACAAAATTTACCATTTGATAAGAGCCAGTGCCCAGTCCCGGTGCTAAAAAATTAGATCCCGAATTAGCGTGTTGTATCTCTCTGGTAATGGTGTTTGCTCAAACATGTCAATTGAATTTCCAGTCTTCTTCTCATAAGGCTTCTCTTACATGTTTTAGACCTCCAGTGTTTTGACTAACAGTAAGTGTGGGCGCCTAATCGGACTTTTTTTAATGTTCTTGGTTAGTAACACAGAATAATGATGGGTCGTCGCTGACCGTTTACATATCGAAATTAAAGAATTTGAAGTATGGCATTGCCCAATTGTTCCGCAATAAGTGTCAGCAAAAATGCTTAGGCTTATCAATCCACAGTCTTGTGTGGGGAACAGGAAGGTCACTGCACATATAGTCTCGCCTCCAAAGTGGTCTGGAATAACGTCGTGTTAGATAGCAGATTAATACAAATGAACAGTGGGCGGACTAGAATAAAACAAGGTATGAGGGAGATCACTTACATGTGGACAAGCTAGCATCAGACACCAAGGCACGCTGAGGCATTGGTTTATGCAATCGGTAATTATTGATGTATATTAGAAAGCTGGTCTGGATTCAAATGATTTTGTTTATTTCTCAGGCATATATCTGCTGATTTGAGCTTTGGTGACCGCAACCAACTCAGCTTGGGTAAAAGAATTGAAACATATGATAGGATATAAAAAAACGCTCAACAGCAAACATGTATCACTTTCATAGCAGTCCACGTTTTTTACCCTCTAGCTTTTGTGTCCGAATAGAGGTACTTATGCTTTCTGTGGTTCTGTTGCTGAATTTCATGATAAATTTGAGTTGCCTACGAAAAAAAGGTTTCTATGTCCTATCTGTATACGGCGATTGTTAGGTCAGCATCCCCGAAAACAGCAACTGACAAATCATCCGTGTCATGAGCACATGCCTTTACACTGGTTCACAATGAACAGGAAGTGATAGTTTACTGATCACCAGTCTGGACGACTTAAATAATGTTAGAGAATTTCAAAACGTTTTGATCAGTTTTCAATGTTGACGCACAGTGGAACAAAATTTGGAATTCACGTTGCTCCTCAAACTTCAACCATGCATATTTGCAAGGCGGCCACTAAAACTGTAAGTACGTTTGTAAAGCCGAAACGTGACGTTGTTAACAAAAGTGCCCAAGCAAAATGTTCATATTTTATGAAGTAAACCTTCCCCTAGGGACTAACAAAAGCAGGTTGGCATCGATACGATAAACCAGATTATTCGATGCATTCTTTAATAAATGGTCCTTGCAAACCACGCAGTCACACTACTCCAGAATGTCAAGGGTTTAACCTAGCGTTTACTGACTCAAATCCTAGCCATAACCTATGAGACATCCGTAAAAATGACGGTGTACATTTAGCAGCAAGACTACTCCTTGAGTCTCTATATTAATCGAAATGTTACGGAGTTGTTTCATCAGGAGAGGTTGGTTGAACTTTACTGAGAAGCTCAGAGCCTTAGGTCATTTATCCTACTGGACATAGCAGCCAACAAAAGTTCCCTGTTGTCATCTAGTCTATTCATAAACCGATGTTTTATTGCGCATCCGGAATTTTGCATGTGACTATCTCGTTCAGCTTGTGATCATCGCATTACGTCATATCTCGTCATCTTCGGACGGTGACTATCCAGAAGGTGCTAACCTTGAAATTAGCGTCCAATCCATTGAACTCGACCTGACACACTTTAGTGCGCTAACGTTCAATCAACCATAGCTATAACGGCAAAGAATGAGGCAGATTTTCTGAGCTCGACTACACGACACGCCTATGCCGAGGTGATATGCAGATCCAGAGATGCATTTTAGCTTGGCCTGCTCGTTTTGCGTGACCATTCCACAAGAAGTGCTTTGATTCATATGGCCTTAATGAATAATCGTAGCTGAATAAATCTGATGATGAGTGTTTGGGAACCAACTTTTGGAACTAAAAGCGGTAGTCGTCTAATAAGGTCTGGAGTTTACGTTTTGAAATGCAATTAAAACAAGCAAGGTTTTCAGAGGCAACCAACAAGTTTCCACCCGGGAGCACCCAAAGGCTTCAGTAGTATATACAGGCAATCCTGACCTAAAGGGTGGGCACTACGATTCAGTCATAATCATTGTGATATCCGTGGTGTGACGGTCAACACAGTTGTCTTTCAAGAATTTTTTTTATCACATAACAAGGCTGCAATAACAAGACCAGTTTGGTCTGGTTTTTCTGTTGTTTTTTTTCATGAAAATCAACACCACACCTTCCAGCAAAAACGTGTTCCCTTTCTCAGTTCTCTGAACAGAATCTACTTACAACTGTTGCATGCACCTACCACTTGCAATAGGTTCGATCGACGAGACAATGTCTGGGATGTCTCATTCTAAAATATGGATGTATGTATGGCCTATTTCATTCATGAATACACGTTAAAAACTGGACAGAACCGGATTATTGTAGCCAGGCCTGCACATCGGCACGACATGGAAATATGTGATAGCTTAGTATACTACTAACCAAGACCTGAACAGCACGTGGCTAGATGAATAAAGTCATGAGGTCAACTTAGACGTCAGTCTGTTTGATGCGACAATGTTAGTTTACGCGCATCAAGCTATGAGCAAATCTTTGGACTCAAGCTCTCTACCAAACATCTGTTGTGTTCAACAGGGGCGAGCATTTTCAGGAAATAACTTTATATTCGTTGAGTGGTATGCTTTCGGATTCGTTGATCAACATTTATAAAGTGTAGACGAATTTTCAGCCATCTATTTAATGAGGCCCTAGATTACATCAGCGACTGCCTGGCACTCCTCTGTTGAATGGACCTAGTTTGAAGGGAGGTATTTGTAGTCGTAGTAGGTAGGCCGTGGTCAGTTAGCGAATTTTTCATTCGAAGTTGACCACACAAAATCTACGTGAAATTTGTACGTTATAGTTGACAGTAAGTGAAGTCAACTTACAAAGAGCAATTTTAATAAGTAGTGTGGCAGATTTATGATTTTAGATGAGGCCCAAATGTGAAAAGTCAGGACCTCGGCTGGATTCGAACCAGCGACAGACACAACATGCCTCAACGCGGCAAGCGCTCTACTAGCTGAGCTACGAAGCCACACCAGGAGCTCGGAATTTCCACATTTGGACTCCGTTACCCACCCGTCCAACTGTCTCATATGGAATCCTGCCCTGGCAGGATTTCTCAAACAGTTCATGTTGTAGTCCACCAACGCCACTGCTGAGCATAGAAATTGTATTACTAATAAGTAGTTATTAGAGCGATTTACTTAATCGTATAAAGTTGAATCAATGCATCAATCAGCCATATCGCTTCTGTTACTGCAGATGTTGGAACAGTAATGTAGTAATTAACAGGCTCAAGTTATGGCACACTCAGGAGTACATTTCGTTGTAAAGTATTTCTCTCACCAAACTTAACCCGTCCGATTTACCCAGCTTTAAGTTTCTCGCCCTTACGAAATACTCCAGTTTGTTATAACTGTAGACAACAAAGCTTAATGCGCTCGCTTGTCATTGTGGCAAAACGACGCACCGGCTCCCGTGAATGTGCCAGCAAGATGCGGATCATGGCCGACTGAACGTAACAACATGCAGATAGAACCAAACGTAAGGTGACATTTGACCTCTGGAAGGTTGTGAACAATCTAAACTTCAAGCCTTGTAACTGGAACATAATAACTTAGAAGGACTACTTATCCTAGCTTTCCGAAGCGGCCAGTTTGCTGTTGGTACCTGAAAAGCGCCCCGTCAACACTGAGAACCCTGGAAATTCTGGGAAATTACAAAGGGTTTTGCTAGACTGTCACCTGATGGGAGTAACTAATTTAGGATACTGTGAAACAAAAACAGGAATAACCGAAGTTTCCATCCTTAGAACATGAAAAACTCTCAACATTTTTTAAGGGTGATATGCTACTCTACCAAAATTTCCGTCGTGCCCAAACTAGCATTTGCGTGATTGATCACCAGTTAGGAGACTTCAAGTTTTCTGGACTTTTTATGATGCGTGTCTATAAATTTATTGTCGTTTAGTCAAAAGTTCCTATACACACCCAATCTCTCTCCCTCAGTCTGTCCCGTCTCACTAGCTTGTCCCCACCATCCTTAATGCCACAGTTTGCCTTTCACTCATCCTTCTTTTTCAACCGATTTGTGAGTTGCTTTTACGTGCCGAAAGACCATGGCGCCAACGTACTATAGTTGTATCGCAAGCACTGACCAATATGAATATTACGAAGTACCCTCAACGTGCCGTTTGTATACCATCTTTCTGCCTCCTGTGACGGTGATTGTACGAGATAAATTATGGCCAGTTTCCCATGCGTGCATGCGCGCTCGGGCTGAGAAAATCCCTATTGATAGAATCTTCTATTTCACACGTTTCAAACTATATTAGGCTCGTCACAACTTAGCTGACGACTGTTCATTCGTTCGCCTGAAGGCCTGTATCATCTGGACTAGAGTTACAATAGATAACCGAATGGATAAAAAAGAGTTGATTAGACCATATTAAATGATTCATTTGTGTTTGTCACAGTTGAGAGATTCGGTGTGCTATCAGCAGTAGTCCATTATGGATGAAGAATTCACCTGGACAGACTTGAGACCGATCATGAATTCACAGGTTGTGAATCGTTCGTTGACAGTAAACAGCTGTGTATATCCCTTGTGTTCCACTTCTTATGCAGATGCTTCATCAAGGCAGGTGAATTAATTACACATATGGATGTGTTTAAATAAAATACAAAAGGAATAAGCAACTGGACATCACCGCAGGCAAGAGGTCGTAGGTCAAATATACAAGAGAAGAAAAAACTAACAGGCTCATTGTTTAATGCAACAAATCGAGGCATGTCAAAACAAACGAAACAGAGATGCGATAGATACACATAGATTTTTTCAAAGGCTTGGTGTTTCTGAAAGAATTGGGAAAGAGAATCAGCCAACAACGAGTCAGTTTGCTCAGCCTAAGACTGGCCGTTATTTGTTAAACGGGTCCCTACCGTCGATTCTGGTTACAGCGTGTTTGGTCTGAGTAACCTGGAAAAAACCTGCGGCCAAACATTCCTATGTAGTTCATCATACTCTTCAATTTACCTGAATTATTTCCCGTTCAGTTGTAAATATTGGTGTTTGTTCGGCAAATGTGGCATTTTTGGTTGTGGTCTTACAGCTAAATCAACTTCAGGCTGGATTTTTGATGCGCCAGCATCGGTGAACCCGAATCAGTTCGGTTAACACAGATCTGACTTCATTCACTCACGTTTAATCTGTCTTCACTTCTCCGCCAAGCCTGCAATTACTTCAGCTCTCCTGTTAGAGGCCACTACGTAAGAAAATGTAAGTCACGAATTAACGTGTTCAACAACTGCTAAGAGACTGAACAGAGAACTTGTTTGAATTTTACACATCTTCGAAACGCCACATAAACTTAAAGGATGACTAATTCGCTGGGAGAAGAAAGTAAGAGACCAGCTTCAATCACTTCAGAATGGTTATTCTTAAAGTAGTTAATGTTAATTGGGGGTAAATCAGGACTACCAACACTGATTACAGGATTTGAACATCTTACCCTCGAACGTCATCTGCATATTAAAAGTTAGATCTTAATGAAAACTTGATTGGCGATCAGTGAATAAATTATTCGGTGAATCGATATATATTGATCAACTCTATCAAAACAAGCATGCCTCCGCTATTCTGATTGCATAAGGTGTCGCCATCGACTGATTAAACTTAATAGTTCGATAAACAGAACTGTGTGATCAACAACATCTACCGTAGGCTGGATGTGCTGTAAATTCGATAATTTTAGATATCCCTGTCTACTGAATGTTCCATGGAATTCATCAGTAATTCTTTTATTTGCTTCAACATATGTATGGTCAAGCGATATTATACGTCTCACTGTGTTTTGTCTAAAAAGACTGGCAACAGAAACTCCATGTAATATGGATATAAGTAAGATTTTTAGCACTATATGTCAAGTCGTCAATACTAAATATTGAATGCTCATTTGCCCGGATGATAAGCACACAATCTTAGATGAGCAGCCACACACTTACGCTCTGGTAAAGAATACATTTCTCTGTGGCTAAAATTGGTTCGAAATTTTTTTGTGGTGACAATTTAGAGTATATTTTAGAAGCTAGTTGCATAACGTATTTCCGGTGCCTTACTTTGCTCCAAATGTTGCCAAAGTTTTGCTGATAAGCGTTCGTCAAGGATGTCAGCGAAGATACCATTTTCTTTTTCATACAAAAAATCACTTCCTCAACCTGATTTGTGAATGGAGTTTAAAACAATGAACACTAAACTGCTGATTAAATATTAGCGATATCATGATGTTTTTAAAGTTGTTGCTGTATAAACACAAAGTCTGAAAAGTGCTCAAGAAATCTGATACGATCTGATTGTTGCGTAAACAGAAGTCTCAAACGTAAGATCATCGACTGGAGTTGCCGTGTCTTATCTCAAGGCAATCGGGCAATCTGAGGATTGCTTATATTTGAATGGTAGTGAGCGTTTGCGTATGGTAATTGAATCGTTCTCAATGCAAGGTCGCTAACGCGGTGGTTGGCACGGTTTGTCAGAACCCGACAACCGGTGTCGTGTGCAAAAAATTAGTCGGAGCAACCCGTCGAGTTACCTTGATGTTGATGGCCTAATACTTGATGTGAGTGTATTCGTGCCATAGGCTCTCTGTCTCTAATTGTCTACCTGGTATAAATTGTTTCACAGTTACGACTGTCTTCTTTCAGCAATGGTGAATTTGTCAGGAGGGATTCAGTTTCTTAACAGGTTTGACTCATAAACGTATGATCGCGATTCAAACTCTAGTTATGCCATACGTACGCATTACTGACGAGCTCTGAGAGTAGCACAACGCTAGTCTAGTGCCTCGTTGAAAGTAGCCGGCTTAAAAATCGAAGAATTTGAAGACAGCAATCAATTTTGAGTAGCGTTCGATTTTTTCAAATCAAAGCCTCCAACCTACAAGCAACTGACTTTCATCGACATACGACAATTGCTGGATGCACGGGTGTGATTGTACCAGAACACTGTTCTCTTACAATGTTTAATACCTTGTAAGACAGTGGTTGACACACTAAGATAACAAGGTAACAGCCTGCGTTGTTTTCACTAACTTATCACATACCTTTCAAGCTTCAAATATCTATCTCAAACCCATTGTGTATCCAAAAAGAAAACGATTGACGGTTCCAAGTTAATGGATCCATTAAGTGTTTCCAGTACAGCCTGAACACGAGTATTAGCGCACACGGCAGTGTCGATTAACAGAATTCACTTTACAGCCCAGATCTGAGGAAGACAGAATATTTCAATACACAGGTTTCTGAGTTGTGAAGAGACAAGTTGGAAAAAGCGACAGATAAAAGAACTGGCTAAGGTCTATGATACATGAGGCAAGCACACGTGGGCAAAAAGTAAGAACGGTGAATATCCGTCATATCTTCACACTACCGGGAGGATTCATATGACCGAGTTGTTTGAAAAATTGCCTTGATTACTGGATTGTCGGTGTTGAGTCTGTGGTAGAAACCACTGCCGAATGACGTTGTCAAGGTCGACTCCGCACTGAAATAACCTGGCAGTTTTTTCGTCGTTCATGATGACAGGAGCCGTGAGTTATATGTTCATAAAGTTGAATGAAATTTAAAACATATGTGGCAAGCAATTTTTCAAGGGGCCGGTCCCAGTTAAATAATTAAATGAACAATTTACAGGCAGTTAACTCTGAATAAGCGGTTTAACAGACAGCATGAGTCAATATCCCTCTATCTTCGCGGTCACACGAAATGAGCCAAATTAACTTGAGTTTGCTATCAGCAGTTTATTCACAATTATAAAGTCCCAATTCATAAATTTTGGTCTGATTCTTAGGAAAACCACAAATGTTGGACAGGAAACTGAATCATCTTTGCTCTTTTTGCAATTGAATATAGACTGGCTTTTGTTTATCAGTGTCTACTAAAAAAAGCTCCTACTAGCAGACTTGAAAAGCTTAAAGTTCACCTTAGTAAGACTTCATACGGTCAGAGAACAACTCACACACGGACTAAGACCACCTGTTTGCTACTACAGCTTTCTCATGAATGTAAACACGTTGGCTAGCCAACCTTAAACGGGAGAAGTGAACCCGAGTTCTTCTCTTCCAACAGTTCGTCAGCAGCATATCTCCTTCAGCGGATCGGATATGGATCGCTGGTCCCTGTGCTTATATATATATATATATATATATATATATATATATATATATATATAAACCTCAGTGTTAATTAACCGCATATGGCAGGTGTAGCTACTAGCGATGTAGAGTCGTGAACAGCCGTCAGCAACCCGTAAGCAATGGCCTGGGGACCACTGGAGCCCGTTGCACGCTCTATTGGACTGTTGAAAATGTCTTGGCGCCAACTCTGTATTTACGGTAACTGGTAGCGAATAGCGGGCATACAGTATAAGCTACGCACATTATCCTCCAACAGCACACCTTATCGAGAAATTAAGTCAGCCCAGAGTAACTTGTTGAAGTGGCGAGGTAGGTGTCGGAATAATGTTGCGGACAAAACGAAAAACAGGCTAAATGAAAACAATAGGTAGAACTCAACTGTTGACACATCACTTTTGACGGTATTCAGCCGGCTAGTTGACGACACGGTCGACGTGCCAAATCCTAATAATGTTGGGGAAACAGACTTTGAGGTGAATATTTTGGAAGTGAAACAGTTCTCAGGATACATCTGTTTAGATGTCAAACGATGCTCGGTCGCTGGATTAAAGAATCACGTAAGAAGCGGGAAATAGTCGTTGAACGCTCGAACAATTTTTTACTTTGGGAGGCCACCATGAATCTGGAGCATTGAGTTCCCCTTATCAAATGCATCTAAGCAGACAGAAGCTTTGTGTTGCGAGGTCCCAACATTTCATTTGAACACTTCATTAGAAAGACAGATAGTAGCGCATTTGTGGGAGGATGGATCAAGTAATCTGCTATCAATGAGGGATGCAGGTTCAAACTAAATGAACAACTAAGTCCAAAAAATTAAAATAATGTCTGCAAAAACAAAGCAATCAATCAAATCGTACGGCAGGTAGCTTACACTATGTTGTAGTGCGCAGGATGGACGCAAACTATGACCGTTTTCAGCTTTTGCGTTCACATGAAATTTTCTATTGTCCTAATAGCTTATGACACTCAGTTTCAAACATAACACCTAGCAGTCAAACTCTTCCCCGGTTTGACTTGATTAGGTACGTATAATTAGAAAAACATCCGAATACCCAATCTGTCTACAATGTACCCTAATCTACTACACAAATGATTCTATGTGCAAAACTTAGAAGAAGGCAGTTGACATCAAGCTTGGGATCATCCATTGATGAAATGGATAAAACTTGCCTCATGATCAGCAATCTCTACCTGATGTGTTCAAAACAGGAGGAAATTCTTCTTGGAGTGTTGATGAGAGTAAACCCTGAACAATACTCTCAGCCATTACTAGTAAAGGCCGATCATTAAACTTATGATTTCCAGAGCATCGGTTGAGTGTCTCTGAAAAACAAAGCAGATAAGCGTATGATAGCTCGTTGATACAGAGTGCTTAAAGAGGTTTTTATCCACAACCTAATGAACTTTGTTGTTAAACAATGTTCTACCCAAATGTGTTTCTTATACAGTTGAAAACCTGAACTTACTTGAGATGCTTTCTGCGCATCGAACCAATGGGACAAATCTGAGTCATTCAGCCAGTTGTATAGCAGTTTTTTGACTGGTCGACTGTACACTAGTGTCCTCTGTTGAAATCACTCAACAATATCTGAAAATCTTATCTAATCAGAGTACCTACGTCTAACAGCAAGCGGAGATGCCAGAGTGTAATCCAAACCCAATAGCAAGACGATCACAAAAGCCAATGATCAGGACAGTCGGAACGACCAGGTATCATAAAAACGTTAAACACAGAAAACACAATTCCACTCACTGCAGACACGAGGTCCACTGAGTGCGCGTGCACCTTCGATTAAGTTTATAGCCTGAAATTGGTCCTGTAATTCAAAAGCCCATACTGTTCTCACACACCAATGTTTGTTCACCACAACTACCGGATAAAAATTCACTTGGTTTCTCATTCACTCAATAACGTTATATTTTTTATGTGATCAAAGGTAGATCGAAACCGCGCCGTCAGTTTCGTGGGTGCCATGGTTGACTGATGGTCGGAACGCTTGATGATATCAGCGCCACACATCTCGTAGTGTGCCATGGGAAATAGGTTGTAAGTGCCCACGTGACATGTATGCCCACATGGTATACAAGTGGCAAATTGTTTCCAACACACTAACTGACCCTGAACGGGGGTAATAAAGAAAGTTTGATTTAATCGGCTTATGTTTGTGTGTGCCGCATTGCGTAACACTAATCTAGACAACAACGGTAGGAACAACCGGGTCTATCAGGTTGGTGGTGCTCACAACGGTTTGAATGTGAACCTATCAACTTAGATCATGTGGAAAGTTAACGGTGAGGGCTGAAGACAAAACAGGTCTTGTCCACCCTAGGAACAATCGCTCTGAAAGTCTTGATCAGACAAAAACGATCGCGTATGTTGTGTTTGTTGAATACTAAGGACAGTGAACGCAACAACAACAGTCGCGATACTGTTTTGCGCGCGGCAGTGTGTGCATGCATGTGGCGGAACCGTAGTTGCTGATATGTTCTGTACAGAAAAACCCTTGTTTTTGGCATGTGGCTACTACTTTACTGTGATTCAGTCTCAATTGGTTGGATGGTGCCCTAGGATCAGTTTTGTACCATCAGGTTTACCTTGAGTACGTTCTACTACAGATTTATGGGAAACGTTCATCGTTCAAGAAAGTGAACCGATACTACACCGAAACGTTTAGCGACATAGATGTATCGCTTTATACCTCCACTATCATACTAAGAACTTGCACCAAATTTACAACTGAACAATCAGACACGTAGACTGTTTCTGCGGCCCATAGGAAGTTAGTTCTTTGATAAGCAAACTATTATCTTGATAGTATAAAAAAGGTTCTCATATAACCAGTAATTTCCTTCTCACAGTTGAAACCATAACCACTGTTAGCGACTGAGACTTTTATGAACAAATCCTTTTGAACTTCTAGAGATGAATTTTGTCACGACCAGTACTTTTTCTAGGTTAACCAGGAAAATTCACTTCACTCACTCTGTTTGGCGGTTGTATTGTTTTTGAACAGACTTTTCAGTGACTGACTCCAGGGGAGCAACTAGACTCCTGTCTTACTCTCGATAAAGCAAATCACTCGTAGACAATCTCACCTGAATTCTTGTTTCTTTGCTCATCACCTCACTGACCTAACTTTCGGCGTGACCGAATTATGGAACACATTCAAAAGTTTAGCGCATTTTAAGTGCTCAGGCAGTCTGATTGAAATCAGGAGGGCGATTAACTAACCCCTTAATACAACCTAAGAGTATCAGCAACACGTCGTCCCAACTAAGTCTAACTAACTGATCTTAATGAATCTTCTGAAGAATGTTCACGATCACTTAAGTATATTTGTAACCAACGTATCTATCATTAGTGATGACAACACAGGTAACCTCATCCGCCTCCTGGCTTGCGCTATCTAAGTAGCACCAACGCTACTGTAATTATTAACGTAGCCTTTCAAATACGCTAAACAGGATATAGTTATAACCAACACATCACGACTACGTGTAGTAACATAACACTGGATCCAAGTCCTCAAGCAATTGCGTTATGAAACACTTAAGGAACTAGTGATGTGGCCGTGAAGGGAACTACGGATACGAATTATTTCATTAATCATAGCCAAAGAGTTATGCGCATAAACCATGATTCTGAAAGGAAATTGTCCACAGCATCAAATTATTCGGAAAGTTCCTTCCAGGGACCGGAGCAGATTTTGGGCGCCGGAAAGGAATATCAAGTAGACCAATCAATCATAAGTGGCCAACCGATTAATCAACAAAATCCCAATGAATATTCAAAGTTAGTTAGTTTCCTGGGCTTAGAATTAGCACCATAAGGGGCACGGCATTAACAGAAGGGAAATCAAACTAGACTGAAGTTTATCTAGGCAGTTTGTGGGTTTCATACGAGTGCTGTTTACCCCACTACACTATTTGACGGAATGAACCCAATCCGCTTTGGGAGTCCGTGTGATAGACGTGTCACACTAGAACATGAACTCAGAATGACTTTCATCATCACCACTGCCTCCATCCAAACACGAACTACAGACGTCGTGTTGTGAGACATACGTAACAATAGAGACTCATTATCCCTACTTTATTTCTGAAATTTGGTCACCAGAAGCAATTTGTTAGAGTACGGGTATTATAACCAGAATGAGTGAGTCATCCAGCTTGCAGTGTATTTAGAACGACCTCCTTATCATCTAGTTCTCAACCAAATCTATTCACTTCTGAGAGGCTACACAAAGATTATCACTATGGATTGGAATACAGAACTTTAACACGGACGTTCATGACATTTCTTTGCATCAGCATAACACCCTGACAACATCATAGGGTCCTTTGATATTGCAGTTAATTTTGCCATCTGGTATTGTACACTAACCATCTTGTATTTGTTTGCATAGTAAGACCAGGCAAAATCTGGGAAGCGAAATCCTATAGATCAGAAGCTGAGATTTTAGCACACCATTCAGGTAATTCTCATGCGCTGTAGTATCAAGCTTAGATCACGGGAGAAAGTCGTTTTGATCCGAATCTCCCAAAGTAGTGCACACCTAAGAGGCGTGTGAAAGTTGTGTGGGCAGAAATTGCCAGGTTTATCAAATTATTGTCTAAGGAGTTCGTATGTCGGTGTTGCTCGAGGTCGGGTGAACAGCCTTGTAGATACCTAATATCAGTTTACTGAAGTCCTCAACTGGTTGTCACTGGTGTGCCTTATCAAGTTTGAAAGCATTCTGAGAGAAACCGTTCATAATACTTAGATCAGAACTCATCATTCTCTTCCGAGCTGTCTCTCACGATCAGCCAATAGGAGTGTATTTCTTAGTTACGGCTTAAAGCATGTACACAATCTGTCACCAACTCAGTTCACACAAAGGCAGTTAGATTCTCTCGCCTCCTTTGGATTGAATTTCCACCCAAAAATGTTATCAAGTTGAATATACAGGTGCAATTTCAATACATGATCAATCGAACTGAGACGGGTTGATTCCGGGCGAAACTGATGCACATTATTGACCAGTTTTTATTAACGCTTATTCGTCAGCAATGTTGTCTCAGATAGAAACGCTGTCGAGTCATGAAAGAGGTGGAAGAAATGTGGCACTCTGTGTTTCTAAAGCCGGATAAAGGTTCTGTTGTTGTCATCCTGAGCTAGGACGATTACAGGACGAAAACGAATGCCTCTTTAGGGGGACTAACGAGAGTTTGGGGATGACTAAAGGACTGAACATAACATAATATTGAAGAAGAAAAAAGACGGCGAGGCAACTGTGGATACAATCTGGATGTACCGTCATATATGTTAAAATCAATATAGGCACATGAAACCAATCGAGACGGAAACACCAGGAGTGACAGTTGCATCGAAACTACACAAGGATGGAGCATTTTGTGTATGAACAATTAGGCAGGTCACTTTCCCGATAGCTGGTTGATATGCTGGACTCCGTTTGTAAAATGCTGTGCCTTCATTGCTTGCAGAAATGTTTTGAACTAACGGAGATACTAGTGTGCATGTCGATGAGCTCTCCAGCTATGTATCTGAGTGACTTTGATTCCCTTCTTACTTCTCGTGAGACAACTTCGTGCGAGATCTGAATTCTTATGTGGTTTTATTTCTGGCCAAAACAGTGATATAGGTATCCAATCTGAACACCTTAACTATCTTATCTTACTGTGTACTGGAAACATCAGGTTTAATTTTGGGTGAGTTTCTTATAGACAACTAGTCGGAGTGGCTATGGGTAGTCCGTTACGCCCAACACTGGCCGATACCTTCTTAGAAATGACAGCACTTCAGGTCCCAGATAGTATTGTTAAAGCCTTATTATATAAACAGTACTTTGATGATATTTTGATTTTTGTGGATACTGTTCATTCTGACTGGTTTTCCAACCTTCAGCCAAACATAACCTTATCTCAAGAAAGGGAATCTAACGGCGGTTTAGGTTTCGCAGATATACTCATCACTAGGCGTGAGGGGGGAGATTACAGCGATCGGTCCACCGCAAAGCCACATGGGGCGGACATCGTGTTCAATTCTTCAGCTTCGTTCTGATAGTATGCAAGCGGGGTTTGATCAGAACCTTATTTCACACAGCCAGACATATTTACACCCATGACAAGAGGCATACGGAACAACAGATGCCGAGGAGAACGCTAGCGGCGAGCGGATATCCTGAAAAGTGCATAAACATTCACAGTATGATGAACACATGCAACTACCTAGTATAAACAGCTCAAAAGGAATATTTCCACTTTTGCAATTCAAACGGAATCACTTGACATCAGGCGCGAATTGGAACCTGTCCTATTGCGTTCCTATGCGGCTGCCCAATTAAGCTTGGTTCAAACCACCAAAGGGCCCGATCCACACAATCGAGAATGCGGTTCGCTCCACTACTGTATCTATCAGTTGTCTGTCAGTTCACTTGCAGTTGCGATGACCTTCACATAGGCAGAGCAGACCGACAATCATCTCAGCGTATGGCCGAACACGTTCCGAAATAGCTGAAACGGCTCGTGACACGACAATCTCAGACCGTTGAACTCATTGCTCCAAATCCCCATCATCAACTGCCAGACACCTCATGATAGCAGGTCATCAGGCTGATCAATTTAGATCATCCAAAATACTGTTACGTCCTCAGAACTTGAAGCTTCTGGCTTTCACCAAAGTTATGTTAATTAGAACTCAACAGCCGGCGCCATGTGCACAAAAGTGGGTGGAGCAATCCGTAGGGTTGCCGTGGTGGTGATGACATAATACGTGGTGTGATTGTATGCGTGTCCATACCCTAACTGTTCCTACTCGTCTGTTGTACATAACTTGCATGTTTTACGTTTACGACTGATCAGAGTAAGCGAAATACTAACATATTGCAACACATATCTTCTTTCTGCACTGATAAAGTTAGCAAACAGAACCCAGTGCTTCAGGTGGCTCGGCAGTTATTTCAAATATGCAGTAGGCAAAGGAACCATAAGTGTCGTAGGTTGATGTGAATTCGTTGTATGCCTTTGCAGCGATTGAGACCGCAAAATTCGCTAGTCACCTTGGATTTCCAGGACACCAACGTATTCACATTACGTAGTCAAAAAAACACGGCGAGTATTTCAACTGCACGCAAGTTACTTCAAATGTATGCATTTTCTTTCCGATCGATCAGTCAAACCGCTGTCTGATAATCCACCCTCTCTTTTTCACCTACACTGATCATGAGGTTCGGCCACATTTTCTCTTCTTCATCTTTGTCGTTTCACTGATATTGTTTGATTTCTCATTCCGAACTCAACTCTCTGTTAATCTGCAAGCTTACTTTGAACTCCTGCTTGCCCTACATTTCAAACATCTTTCTTCCTACCTCAAAATTCAACATTGGATCTCCACTAATTTTGCTCCCAAAAAAACAAGAATTTCTTATTATTACTAGCCTACCATCAGGATAATCATAGTTAGCTACTCAGATTATAAAGCATTTCACTCACACACCTCACTGTCTTGTTTTTTTTGAGTCTACAATGAGCACCGGGTGCGTGATTGAAACCTCAAATGGTTAAGAGCAGGCAACTTGTGACAACTCCTATGTACAGACTTGTTTTGATTTCAGTCTTTGTGACGGCTTACACGAAAACTGATGCCACCAATCAACTGGGTTACCTATACGTCAGGAGGATGAACGGTTATCTGTCGTTTGTTCATTCTTAGTGAACTAATGAGAGAAATTGGAAGTTAACTTAGCGAAACCACACAATCACTTCAGAATGTGGTCTCTCGGTAGAACCTGTTGCCTCCAGTTTTTATTTTCGACTCGTAGTGTATATCATGGTCTATTTCTTAAAACTGAATAAAAAGAAGTCGAGCTTGAATCTGTTCATTCCAATCTATAGGCACTCCTTACGGAAGGTAGCCGTTAAAACTCATACGTATACTAAACGCTTATATTCAAAACGCTTCGACCTGGTTTAACTGAGCTGTACAGTCTTTGCCGTTTTGCATCGGTATTCTGGAAAAGTTACGGTTTTTATTGTGAACCGCATGAACTGAAGCTCTACAAAGATGTAATTTTGTGTAACATTGAGTGTGTGCTAAAACACAGTGCAGTATGTATTTGTCAAGTCTTAGCATAGCGTTTTCAAAGTATGCTCATAAGCTAGAACAATCACTACCTTCACTCTGATAAAGCAACCCCTAAACCACCCGCGGTTGTTCTTCATTTGCCTTCATACCAGACCTCACGTGATATTTTCAAACGCTACAGCAGTATAACTTTCTCCCGTCAGGGCTAGTGAAAGTAAACTGATTTACGTTTCTAAAATGCGCATTCTCGCATTATTGTTTATAATAAATGTCTCCACCTATCTTAAATGACATCTGATATGCCCCTGGGTAAGGACAATCGAAAGATTGTGTTTTTCGCGTTTGTGTGTGATTTATCTAGAAAACACGGACATAATATTGTGAGGTCGGTTGGGACGTTTTCATACACTAACGCACTTTTATGAAATGCAAAATCGCGCTTTTACGAATTCTCTAAACGTTGTATCTTATAACCGAAATGGATTAGAAATACCCAACTTCTACCGAATATTCTCCTTTTCAATGACATGGTAACAGTTCATCCACCCGTATTCATCTACTACGTGTTCACTGTTCATCCACATATGATCGTGCGGGTTGTACCCTAAGGTGACTTATCCGTAAGCCTCTAATTTGTGCTCGGAACTGTAACTCTCAGATATATGATATATATTTCACTCAGATCGGGTATAATACCTCGGGAGAAATGAGAAGCATCATGCGGTAAATTGGTTTATCTACCGAATATAGTGCGAAGTGATTGATGTCCGGACGGTGGCAATGGTTCTTGGTTGCTGATCAACCTGCATTCATAAGGATTAGTATTGGAATAGGTCGTTCACGGAACTTCGTAAAAAACATCCGACTATCCGGGCGGTCAACAATAGCGTTGATAAAAGGCAAGTGAATAAAATGGTCTTTTGACTTTGTTCGTTTCTACTGGAATGGCTGCACTGTTCCTGAATTTGACGTCTGAAGGTGCGTGGGGGAAAGGTGACATTTAGAAAGACATGCTGTCAAAATGGGATGGGCAAAAGATTTGGTTTCACGGATCAGTCATCTTTGATTTAGGTTCAAAGGTAGCAGTTGTAAAGTTTGCGGATGAATTTCAGTTCTGGCTGCTGGTAGATTCAGGTGGCAGCCAAAAAAACTGGATGGAGGCATTTCATTTTGGTTCTATGAATATACAACTGATTACCAATGAATTAGCACATCATCCTTCAGCTTTGATAAATACGATCGGGTGACGAGAAGTCGAATTCAGCTGGACATTTTAGTCAACAAGGTTGGAAGGGCATTTCAGCTTGCCACTCAAAGCATCACCAACTGAATGCACCTTAAACGACTGGAAGTTGACCTATAGAAGTTAGAGCGTACGCCAATAATGGCCATTTGGAAGGCCACAGCCGGTATTTGTACTGGCATGACCAGTGTGTCGTTATCAGTTGTCAAGGGACCAGCAAAACTGACAACACGAGATTCCCAGTTGAAGGTTTAGGAAGAACTAGCACGATCCTACTGTTAAGGTAGTTTTTGGTCACCAGTATGTAATTTTCTACTCATCGGTACATTATGACGGTGAGTTTAGTCACACATGGGACGTGTGGTTCACACAAAATGCGAACGGAACTCGGAACGTACTATTGGGTGGATAGTGGTTTGAGACTGAGAGATATGATATTCAATGAAATAGGTTTCGCAAACTATTTGGAGTGGTAAGCGGACGCTGTCCGAAAATAAGCAGTGGTTGGAGGCAGCGGATGTAGTTATACACAGTCATGTGACATAAACTTGACTTGTACTGCCAGAAACGTAACTTTGTGAGACAATACAATGTGGACATGCACTACGCAGAAATCTGAAAATCCAAAAAAGTGGAATGTTCCATAAATCAACAGGTATTTCTGCAACTGGTGATTGTCTCAACGAAGAAGTTAAATAGATGGACTGAATATAAGCTAGCAACAATAAACTGATAAGACTGTAAAATTAAGAAAAACAGTCAGAAAGATATATCTCTACTAATATGAGAGAAAACTGCCAAGTGACTTTTGAGCTGTCATAGTGTGAAGTCAAAACATTTCTGGTGTAGTCACAAAAATCACGGCAGGCTTTTCAAAGCACTGACGATTCCAGCATCTCTTCAGAATGTGTTTTGGAAATGAAAATGAAGCAGAACAATGTGACTTAGACTAGGTCTTCTGTGTGTTCATCAGGCGAGAACGAATGTAAGTTAGTATAATGTGAACCCCCCCCACACACACAATCAGTTACACTCATCTGATCTCACATAATGCTCTGAAAATTATGGTATAAAATCTATTCATAGGATATTGTGTGACTAAGCAGTTTTGACACTCAATGTGTGTACTAAGCGTATGCTGACAGACTGGTAGGGAATTACGTTGGCCAGTGGTTTTATAGGCATGCATACACTAGTCCATTAAGACAACACACGAGAAACCAAACAGGCGTAAAGCATGCAGAGACAGATAAATAAGTCAAGTTTTGTTACATGTTGTGTATTTCACCCTTTATGTTAAAGTTAAGGCCTAAGTTTAACGCTATTGTGTGTACAGTAGTTCGAAAACGTGAATATTTCTTACCCAGAGCCCTTCTATTCACATCACAGCGATCACTTCTGCACACTATTATAGTCTATAAATAATATGTATGTATTGTTAATTATGGATTCGTCAAGTGTGACTTGGTTTTTAAACCCTACCTTTCGAGTGCAACTAATGATACCAAAACTTCATCCATCCGGTCAGATTGCTCCGTTCTGTTTGGTCCTCATTACTCTGTTTTTCTAATCAGTTTTTCCCTGCTCATTACTGTTTCACCCTACTGTTGTTAACTTTGTTTGTTCTGTGGATCGTTAACCTAATGGCTTCAGATTCGAACAATATCGCATCACATCACCTTTGACCTGGTGTAACAACCCGTTTTACTGGCGACGGTTACTCGTACTTATATATATTAGAAAGTAAACAGATTGTTACCTCTCAAAACTTTCATCCATAACGTTGAATCTCTTGCATGTGCATTGCAACAAACCAACCCCTAACAGGAGCACTTCCCTACAGGAGCCATTTGAAAACATCATAACCTTTATCGAGCCACGACTCAAAACTGATGATTAAATTTTAAAAAATTTCTGCACCCTTCGTGCAACAGCTCTAACGTAGTGGCTGCCTAGTTCGCCTATCATTTCACATCTGTATCCACTATGGCAATAACGGTGCGACTGCAGCAAGCTGCGCTGTGAATTACTATGCACGGTCAGTCTAGCAGTTCTGTGTTACTAAGACAACGAGATAACAGCTAGCTATCGCAGCTGGATCTAGCAAATAGGTCTACCGTGGTTTGAAACCCGGTTAAATTAGTCAGGCGCACAGAACGAACACTTAGGGTTAGGGAAATGTCTGACCTAATATAGTCTGGGATACCATTAAAGCAACCTGAGAGCCACTCACGATGGGCCACACACTCCAGGAGGACTGAGCATATTGATGCTAACCACAGGTTCTGTACATGCAGATTGGATTAGATCCACCCTATTTGAACGATTTGACTGCAATTACATCCGCTCTTTCCCTCGTGAGCAGAAGTTGTTGCTAGTCGCAACAGTGGCGTAGAAGTGAGTTCCATATTTGAAAAAAATAAAGTTCTTCAAGGCCGATTGCCAGACGCAGTAAAGCACTTAGGAGTTTACGAGTGAAAGATTTAGCATCAGCATGTATGAACTACGAAAATCGAACGAACGCCGGAATTTGATAATGCTTTTCGGAACCAGGTCATAGTTGACCAGCAATAGTGAGCGAAATAGAGTTTTTAAAATCCATCTATTATCGCCTTATGCCTACGTCTTAATAAAGTTAGGCTGAAATGCATCCGAAAACAAAGAACACACCATTTAAGAAAGGTCTCTTATCATAGTTTCTAAAGGCATCCCATTCTGAGAGACCACTGTATTACTTCTGAATCAAATCGTAGACGCCACCAACCTGTGGCTGAAATTGTTAGGTACAGTTCTACGTAGCTTGAATGTTAGGTTTTCAGTATTGTGTAGACACAGACAAACGCAGCCTGACACACATTTAACCATACGTACTGGCCGACTAGGCGACTCGATAAAATACGAACAGCTAGCTGATTACCACGTTCAGACATGTTTTGTCGTTGGTCCGAATACAACGGAAGCTCAGGTTGTTCTCAATTGAGTCATTTTTTAAAGCACAAGGTGTGTATAGCATTGCGGTCCGAATAATGGCCCACTAGAATGCTAGTGTTTGTAAGCAAATGCAAGACGCTAGTTTTCATAACTGATCGACAAGAATCAAATAATCACCCAGATGATAGTTGTAGCAAAACACTTAAACAGGTGTGAGGATGCCAGTGAAATTTAAACAGCAAGAAGTTATGATTCCTGACCTTTAGGCATGGTTACTATTAACAAAGATTGATATTGTGAGATCTGCTCACCTATCTCTTCCATAACGATTCAGTATGTTCTTCGTCGTTTTGGAATTTTCATGTTTATTAATCACTGAATTGTGAATTTAACGATGAACCAATGAGCACACCTAAAATGTGTTATTCAGAAGTGTGGTAGTGTTTTCCGAAATTATCGAGGTGCATTCTGAATGATTCCTGTTGTTGCACTTTCGGAATCTGAATGGTCGGAAAACTTGCTGAACAGTTTAACACATTACTCATGAAGGGAAACAAAATGAACATTGAAACTGAACGTGTGGAATGGACATAACGGAAATTTTTAAGAAAGCTGTAAGCTACTGTTTTATCAAGAGATTTAACACTTTGTGAAATAGAATTACTTCAATCAAACGCTTTTCCGTTCCAGACTTATATAATGTCTGAGTGAAAATGATAGATTATCAAATGCTGGCTTTATACTAATGGTGAGCACACAGCGCAAGTCGTCCCGAGGCTTACGTCGCCTTTTGTTGCACTTATAGTCTTCACAAAACTCCGTTTTCAAGCAACAGATGCCAGTGTGCATATGAAAGGTCACAATATAATTATTCATCATCCGGTGTTTGCTTTTTACGCTTAATCATATACTTACATATTGATTCACTCGCTACTGAATGCCTTCTGAACTCTACTGGAAAATTAATTGTAATACAGCCTGCGGCAGCACAGAAACATAATTCGGTAGCAAGTTAATCACCACTCTGCATATTCGAAGCACTTCCATTGGAATGGTTGAATATCCTCCGAAATGTGGTCATTTTCTTGATTAGTTTTCTATCCGAAAGTCTGCTGTGATATACTTTCTGGGAAAGCGTTTAACGAACAACACAACGCCAACAATCAGACGACAGAAAACCTCCTTATGAAACGTTAGCCTAAGCAGTGTATATCTGAGAAGAGGGTGGGGTTGTTGTTTCTCATCGGGTCATCGTGGGTGAGCCTCTTTTCTTCAGGTTACACTCGCTCATCCTCAATCTAATTTAACTACCGGAATTGTTTAAAAGGGACGTGCCTCTAGTTATGCGTGCCACAGTTTTCAATCTCTTGGTCACTAGGTCTATCAATGAGGCAGGGTCAGAGACAATTACGGTTGATAGCCAATCCGTCGGGAACGAATAACGACAACGTTTTCCCTTTTGAACTACAAACAAAGCTATTAGAAGGTGCTGGTAAATTGAACAAAACTCCAAACTGAAACGTTAGTTTAGGAAATGAATATGTTATTACTGGGTCGTCCCATTGATTACGCGCTCCGTTGTTTGATCCAAAACCGAGAAGGACAAGAAAGTTGATAATGCTGTTTATAGAAAGAACGAGTCAAAATTAGGCCAGAAGGATTGTAAATTTATAAGCCGAAATGATTAGCGCACATGACCGACAAAGTGCAGAGCAAATCGCGCGAGGTGATCCTGTATGGTAGTCAGAGCGTTCGAACAAATAACGGTACACGGGGTATCCGAAAGCAAACGCGAGAAAACACTTCAGATAACGTGTAGGCGCTCGATCGCATGACTGCGGTCTAATTATCCTAGTGAGGTAATACAGATCAACTTACCCAAAGCTGGATCAATCAATTGACGTAACGTGATTTGTCCAGGCTGCTCCATTAAGAGATGTGTCTCCGAACAGTTATGATGTGGTAGGAAATGTTCCCAAAGTGGCAGATCCTGTCTCCTTAGTTAGAAAGTAAAAACCAAAACAAAGGCGACGCTCAAGCCATAGTGTTCATTGGAAGTAAACGGATTAAGTTATTTACCAGATCAGATCTTCGGGGAGACGTGCTGCTAAGAAGTATAGTGAGCGTGTTTTACCGAAAGCTGGCATCCCTACCTTATTTTCCTCTTAGTGAACGCAGATCAGCGGTTCCCACTGTTTAGACTCATGTTCAGTAAACAGAGGGCTGAACGGTCTTCTGATCATGAACAGCTAGTAGATAGCTTAACACTCCTTGAGGAAGTTATTGTATACATCTTCACAGTGGAACAATCACGCAACACACGAGTCATTCTCGTGGACCTAAGCATTCAAGTTCCACGATTCAATGGTTGGGGTTTACTGGTCTACAAATGTTCGGCGAATTAGAAGACCATGCGAAGTGTCATGAATAGGGTATCTAATATCGAAGAACGCAGTATTTTGTGGAGGGAACAATTCTACCTTTTATAACGATGATCTGATGAGAAATAACTTGAAAGTTTCAATTCTGAAATTTTGTTTATGTATACCTCATGAGCCCAAATGTTATGGCATTACTCTTTGAATGAAGATATGTTATATTCTAAGAATTGAAGTCAACTCCTTAACGTTGGACCACTTGTAAGTACGCCTAGATCTAAATTAGAATATTTCAAAAGCACCGTCATCGTACACCGACCAGCGTTTCCTAATGTCAATGTCAGTACTCCTGAAGAACTGTTTGAGGTCATGGTAAGGCAAGGTTTGAAAAGTGAACGAAGAAGGGGTGGTCGACACTTGCTTTGAGTAATATCTAAGATTCGTTTTGAATTTAATGGCTGCACGAGAAGCATTTTTCACGTGGATCTTCAAGTATACACATATATCGCAGTAGACCACATTAAGTGTATTCAGTTGCCTTTGTTCTGGCTACAATGTTTACGTTGAGTGGATTAAGCGACGGGGCAACGAATGGGCATTTAAGAAGCTGATGCACTGTTGGCATCGCGTTTATGAAAAACGTGGGTGGTGATACAATGTAGAAGCTCTGACAACCACCTGAAATACATACTGATGGCAAGGCAGACATTGACATGATCCGAATGTTCAGTACACCACAGGCAAATACACAAACACTTATTGTTGGCAAGGTTTTAAATACTAGTCCTCATGCCTGTAGCCAACTCCGCAGATTTTGTATGTACTGCTCTAAACGACCTTCTTCTAAAAAAAACACCACCGTTTCCCAAAGTTCATATTTAGTGGTGTATTTTTATCCCTTCATGATGCTCGTTGTCACTTCTAGAAGGATGCTTTGATGATAATTCTGACATTTGGATTTCTAACCCACTTAACGGGCAATCTCGTCTGGATGAATCCGTAGCATTCGTATGTCACAGAGAAAACGATATACTTTCCATGTTTATGATCGTGAGCATCGGGCTGGCAGAGCACATGCAACACCCATTCAAACAACTTTTTTTACTCCGAATCCAAGGAACGTTCAAAAATTTTATGGTCAATATTTGTTGTTGTCAATATATTGGTTGGTGAAATGTACCTGTGACCTTGATTATTCAATTGCTTGCAATTAAAATCACATGAATTAATTTCGCCTTCGTATTAGTTTTTCACTGAGTCAGTCAATGTCTACGTTTTAATGGATGCCTGACCCAAAGGTGCACACATTTATCATACTGAGTTCCATCCGTGCGTTACGTAACGTTAATATGACACAACATGGAACAATCGGTAAAATTAAAATGAGTTGTTGTGTGAGTTACTGCGCACAGTCCCTACAGCCAGCGTGTCAACAGCAGCTCTATATTTCCGTTTTCATCGAAACTGTACCCGCCTGGGTGACTTTGACTCACCGTACACAGTGCACATAAATATTCTCCGGTTGTCTAAAAAACAGTCGTCTGTCCAGAATGAAAATGCTTCTCAGCACTAATCAGAACCTGGCGTGTTACAACTAACAATATTTCCAAGTTAGAATGGGGGTAATTTCTTTATTGTCGTTCTGCCTTTTCACAGACACCGTTGAAAACACGTTGGATGACTTGAGTTCTACTCTTGGACGGAGAGATCGTTCAGCAGTGCCTGATATTTCCACACATCGAACGAGAGAACACCGTTTATTTTTTCGTCTTGCAGAAATGCCAGAAAATGAGCAACTACTGGCTGCCAGTATTCGACTGCGTTACGTTCCAGTTTATTCGAAGAATACATCGGTAACAGATGGGTCATCTCAGACTTGGTGTAACATCTCATTTGAACAGCATCAATGGCCAATCATCGTTTGGCTACATTATGATGGACGGCGTCAAAGGTCCCCAGATCTCGATGTGCGGACCATCGGATCTTTTGAACCAGACAGTAACAACTGCGGACACTTAAGTCTAATGGAAAACACAACATTGCTCCACCTACCATCCGGCTGGTTCAACATACCGTTGAGTCAGCCAGTTTTGGAAGTACTACAACGGGTAAACCATGTTTCAGGAGCAGAAGGTGACCGACATATTGCCATTTCTGTCCGCAGTCTGACCTCAAAATTACACCTTGATAACGCAGAAACGGACATACTGAAGTGGACACGATCCAAATCGAGTGACATGCTTGATCCGAACTGGATTCATGAGGCCCCACATCTGATTACTTACCATCGTGATCCGTTGTTTGTGGAACAAGTAAAACGGAGGCGTCGGTCTGTTGACACTCAACAAGAGTCTTTGACAACTAGCAGCCTGTCCTCCAGTTCACCATCAATAACAAAGGTTAGTCAGTCAAATCTAAATATTCATCGCCCTTAAAAAGATGCGGTCCCAGTTGATGTGAAAGAAAAGGAGGAAGAAAAATAATTAACTTGTCTTTTCTTGTAAGAACGTTTTGATTATTCAAGCTGACACATCAGTTGAACAGTTTCATGCGTTATCCAGTTTGCACCGAGGTCTATTCGAAACGATAAGGCCAAGCAAGTGTTTGTGGATGGTTCAAATATCGTGTCGATTTTAACCGTTTTTTAAAATGTTGCTCTGCACATTTTAATGCTTTGACTCAGCTTAAAATAACTGTTTAGAGAATTGGCTAAGAAAAAAATAGTTGATTTCTTTTGTGGAAGGTGTTTACGAACATATTGTCACGTGCAATTTTGTTGGCTGTTAGTATCCTCCACACATAAACTGATGGGCTCAGAGTGATGCGTAAACACAGAATACGTTTGAGCGAGCCAAACTTTTCACTCCGTATAACCAAGTACTTTGAACACGTTGCTATCGGATTAGTCCACCATGCTTTTTATACAGAAATATTTATTTGGTCATGTGAAATACACCACACTGTGTACAATTTAAAGTACAACTAGTGAGAAGTAAAAATTGATTCAAGCGCTCCTACCAACCTCCGGTTGAATACCATAGGACGTGTTGATTAATGATGGGAGCAGCTGCAATCGAAATAGAAACTGTAGGTATTGTATGTTTTCCAATATAAAGATTTCGGAATCCAATCGAAATGCAATCGAGGGTATCGTGAATAACGCCACCTAATGAAACTAACCGGTATTACTACTTTTAAAAAATTTGCCGCGTAATCCGTTAAGTAGCATCGACTAATGAAAGCCAAGAGGACGCAGCCGTTTACATTCAGCCTTGTAGAATTCATAGGATTTTTGCAGTCCAAAGAAAGCTGGAAATGCTTAGGTGCATTCAGTACTACATTAGACAAGTCAGAAAGTGAACAGACACTAGTGAGCAACTTGACTTCCTGAGAATCAGCAATAGTAGAACTGCAAAAACGACAAAAGTTTATAGAAAACGAATAAAAACAACATGCAACCACATATCGGTAGCGTAAGTTTGCATGTAGAATGTACCAACAGTTTGACAACATCGGTGAGAGAATGGACGTATTCTCACGGTTACACAAGTGAAATTTGATGATGAAAAGATTTGGACAGCCGTTTTATATGTGTGTATGATGACGCTGTTACAACAGATTGATAAAATGCTCTAGTTTAGATGCATCCCAAAACCGGATGCATTCTGTGCAAATCAACTAGATTACTTTGTGGCTTAGTCAGTGACATTTGCAACGGTTATTTTGGTTAAGCAAGACGTACTATTTAATGGGCGACGAGATTGATGGAGGGATCTGTATGATAAGATTAGACTTCCTGTGTCACGTCCACAGTGCAGTAACAGCTGCTCCAGGTTAGACAATCTATAATGATAAGGTGGTGGACGACGTGTTGTAGACTCTCAGGTTTATCGGATTTTTCAGGGTTAAATGTTCCTTCGAAGAGGCAAAACACCTACAATGTAGAAAAGTTGGAACGTGCTTCTTGTTTAAGGCGACATCGTGAAACGGGATGGAGTTGGCTGCTCTTCTCGTTACAAGTGGTGTCAACGGAGTAAGGGACCTAGTGGATTCAAATTCTTATTTTAACAACAAAGATTAAGAAAATTATCTCGTGTTAGAGCTAAATGAGTTGATTTAACAAAAAAGAGCCCGAATTTATGAACAGAAAACGAATTATTTTCAGAGTTAACAGCTTTTATTTACTGACTAATATCCTTTTCAGATAAACCGTTGTTACGGAAGGAGTTATCTTCCAAGCAAACTTCAAGTTCAAGGTTTTAGTTAGCTATGCTGCTCACAGCTAGTCTGAACTGTCTCAGTGAGACAAACTCTGGTCCATTTTAGAAGACCGTAAAACAACCTGGTTTTTTACCTGCTGCTGTAAACATTCGAATTCATACAGAAAGTTGTACATAGACCCCCACAAATTAATCTATCGATCCTACACTGACAG
The DNA here is from genome assembly GCA_008508345.1 of Paragonimus westermani. Taxonomy (NCBI): domain Eukaryota; kingdom Metazoa; phylum Platyhelminthes; class Trematoda; order Plagiorchiida; family Troglotrematidae; genus Paragonimus; species Paragonimus westermani. Next base: position 139,375 of record QNGE01000905.1, read on the forward strand.
AGTAGAGAAACAAGATTTAAACGTTCGACCCACATCTCCTCTGATATGTGTTCCCGTTGGCAATCATTCGTAGGGAATGTACAGTAAATGTCTGGTGAACCTCTACCAATAACTGGAGATGTTCAATCAACTTGAAGTACCCATTTTCGCTGAACACCACGATCAAATGTGCGTGAGTTTCAGCTACCGACTTCAACTAAACTGGTCGATAACAGCCTGAGTGTGACTTTTTATTCAACACTATTCATGTAAACCATAATAAATAACAAACGGATAGCATATTTCATAACAATCAAAGAAAACTTAATGTAGTTAATAACAACGGGTTTTTCCAACATTACAGGTACAAAATCGAAGTTCATTTGTTAAACGTTATCGGAAGTTGCAACAACTATTGCGAAGTGGATTGCACTTGTCTGATCAAAAACGGCGAGCCCGCAGACGTGCATTCTACCCCCGACGTCAAAGCCGAGATAGTCACGGTCAATGGGAAGATAACTCTGGTTCACAATCTACCACGAATCATCGTTATTACAAGTCTGCACCAGTTGGAGCTGGCCAAAAGTCAGGAAACCGTCACAAAGTTTCTCATACTGGTTTCCGAGATGATGTAACTCGAACGGACCCCCGGTATACCTATCATGACCATGATGAGGATTTGGATGAGTTAAAAGACAGCTCAGTAAACTATCTAGACAACCACTGTCAACGTCGAGAATTGATCATCGATTTCGCTGCGGTCGGATGGGCTGGTTGGGTCATCGCACCGAGGTCATACAACGCACGCTATTGTAGCGGTCACTGTCCCTTCCCCCTGTCAGCACATTATAACACCACCAATCATGCAGTTCTTTTACAGCTGGTTCATTTATTAGACGCAGCGAGAGTTCCTGGTCCATGCTGCGTCCCCAATGAACTATCTTCACAGTCTCTGCTTTATCAGAATCAGAACGGTGATGTCGCATTGAGTGTATATCAAGACATGGTAGTTGAGAGTTGTGCTTGTCGATGAAAACTACTCCCATTTGGCGCAGGTTGTCTGCATGAGCTGTAAATCGCTTGGAGTTTACTTTCTTCAAGACTACTCTTAAAATGCGCCGCAATGTTATCACAGAAAACGTACACTAACACACAGTGGTGTTTAGTTAATTTGTGAGCACAGTACAAGCGCTATTTAGTAATCATAAGAATATACCACTAGATGGCTGCATTTGATCCTGTGCGTGGAATACAATGTGAAGACTCATTCGATTGCATGCCTTACTCATGAACAACGCAGAACAACTGGAACAGTCTCTCATTTGAATCATCAAAGTGATGCACTTTATGTCTTGTATAAACCGCGCGCCTGTCATCCCCCATATGTTGGAAGTGATAATCTGTTTCTATCAAAAATTTTATTATTGTTAATGTTATGACTGCAAATAATATCCTCACTTACTTGCTTACAAATATGTACACTTACTAATTTTTGTTCATACTATCCAGAAAGAAACGTTGAGGAGTAGGTTGCTTCACGATAGATTGAATGAAAGCCTTGATCATCATACATGTTTTTCCTATAGTTGATACTGTACTGACAGCTGTTAAACCCCTGAAGTGTATCCACTAAGTCGTTTCACAGTGAAGAGTATATTGACGGTCTTAGTATGAGACAAACACCAGTTAAAGAATCTGTACTGCGGATGTCACTTGTACACACAACGCGAAACAAAATGTAACGAGACTTGTTGACTTTTGAGTGGAAAGTTAGAACGATACCTAAATAGATTACAAAATACAACCGTGTTGACCATCGCGTTATTGAACTCACGTTAGACACGACCGAATTACCATCTGTGATCGTCCAACCACTTTCGTTTGTGAACAGTGATCAGGTTGCCCCATCTCTTCGAGAGAAGACACAGTAACTGTCCTGTTAACTCCAATTCATAACCCCGCGATCAGGACCTCTGTCCAAGCTGAAATCACAGAAACAATTGAATTGTGGGGCGGTATTTTGATTGCTGATGAGTAGTAGGGAACTTCGTTTTTACAGAGCTTGAACAACTTTTGCGGCTGTCACATTCCCATAGATTTTCCAGTCGGCCCCTTCTGAAAACAGGCACTAGACTCGAGCTACGCCCTTGTTAGAGCTCGTCAGTAACGTACATTGTTGCCTACGACTCAGCAGCAATCAAAACGCCGTTCACAAACCTAAAGATTTCCGTGATTTCGACTTGGACAGAAGTCCAAGTCGAGGGGTCATCAATTGAAGTTAACAAAACAGTTGCTTTGTCTCATCTTGAGACGGTCGGACAACTTGATCATTACTCACAGGTGAAAGTGGTTGAGTGATCACATACGATAATTTGAATAAAGAAGACAGCAGGCTGATGTTGCACGATTTATGTCCGGACAAATTTCGCTGCATCTTTACGAGTGCATACTACAGACCATTTATATATCAGTATGAGAAAGAGAACAAGACACCAGAGAAAGCCAATTGTCAGAGTGCACAATCACTGTCACTACCAAGGTAGCGACAACCCTACAAACAGTTGTTTCTGAACACACAACACGGGTTTGAACTTTCGGATTGCAATCGCTTCGGCATAACGCAGTGTTCGCCTGTGTGACGTTGAGTAGATAACGCGAAATGCCGTTGTGGGGTCACATTGGTGTTGCGTCATTAGGATATGACGCGCAATGGACGATGCAGGCTCCTTGTTTCTATGCGCGGCTGTGACATCATGTGTTCGCGTAATCTGTTCCCTGACCCACTTCGGGATGTGCTCCGTGACCCTGGTTCGCAACTGGCGCTCAGTCCTGCCTATGTAGGATGCTCCGCATCTACATCGATATTCATAGATAAGATTGGATTTGGCTGACTCAGGTACCGGTTGTTTCACACAGGGTGTCGGAATCCGGAATGTTCTGAACAGAATCACTGGAACCACTGCATTGTATGTTCTCGCGATAGAACTAACCAGACGACGGTGGATAAGTTGGCATACATCATCACCCTTGAAGGGAAGACGAAGAAATACCGGCTTTTTGGACACTGTGT
>QNGE01000905.1:144098-168461 GCA_008508345.1 Paragonimus westermani
ATATAAATGGTCTGTAGTATGCACTCGTAAAGATGCAGCGAAATTTGTCCGGACATAAATCGTGCAACATCAGCCTACTGTCTTCTTCATTCAAATTTTTGACGGGAAAAGAATGTTTCACATACGATAATGCGGTAATGCCTAATGTAAGATCAATAACGCGATTTTCAAAATGATTGTCTCATGAAAACTTGGCCGGAGTTTTAGTCCCAGCTGTGGCACCACTGGTTCACTCTTGTAAGAGCGAAACCCGAGTCTGGTGCTTCTTTTTGAAAGAAGCCCATTGGAAAGTCTGTGGGATAGGGACGGTTGTGATAAGTTGTGAATGAGGTTCAGTCCATATGAAAATAAGACCAATTTTGAAACACTTTTCTAGAAATGTTTTTATCGGTAATACTTCTTGAGCTGTTTAAGATGTAACACCATGGTTCACCAAGTCTCACAGGATATGCGTACATCTCATAAATTTTGAGCTCCACAAATAGATGTCGGGAAATGGTTTGTAATTAATCAAGTCAGATGAAACTACACACGGTTACAACAACCAACACGAAAACAAGCTATTATTGATCTCGTTTTCTTATACCGTTAATCGCATACGTACAAACATTCAGTACAACTGAGCAGCATATGGTGAGAGGAGAAAGAGATGAACAACACACATTGTATGGTAGAATAGTATCCGTTCCACAGGAATAATACTGATTGAGTCAGCGTGCTTGTGCATGCACCGAGTTTGGCCAACGCTGGTTGTTTAACAAAGCCACAGCTGATACTAGCTGTTATGAAATACAGTACCGCATCGATGCGGTGATCTTAATTGTTAGGTCAACGAAATAATTTGCCTCTGTGAAGTGTCTTGTATTCGTAGACGCCGGATTCCTTCTCAAACATGGTACTTTCGTGTTTTCAATTTGGGTCAAGGGAACACTGAGTTGGCAATATATGTGTAGGACATTCCACAGCATTACGGATGTTGGCTTGTTATTATTAGGTGAGTTCACATCTACCATCTGGACAGTTTTCTGCCTCCAAACCGTGAGGCAACATCTGCTCATTCATTTGAAGGCAGCCAAAGCATCTTCGGTCCTGGACCGTGTCAAATTCAACGAATGAAAGCATTCTCATGATTAGCTATATAACAATATCAAAAAGATCACAGATAGTCACTTAAAACTATTCAGCCTCTTGTGAAGCCACTCCTTTACTAGTTCTATATAACTATTGTACATAGCTGGTAATCAAGATAGTAGGAATTGCTGAATCAGCCGATGACATTCCGTGGGAAGCATAAAACTGTAAACATATGTGTAAATGTGGTTTTGTTCATGCCACTCTAGTGTGCTCGTGATAGTGACGCTGCAGAGCTTAGTGCCTGTTTTGCTCAGGTCGGCCAAAAAAATATACTGTACACTAGTGGTGGAATGTCTCCACTCGTGTACTTGTCTAATCGGCTGTACAACACACTGTTGTGACAGTGCACAGTTGCCGTTTCTTGTCCAAACGCAATGAAGACAACATAGTCTGCTATATTTGCGCTAATCAAGCCAGAGCAAATACGTTTTATTGTTGTATAACAGGTAGTTTCGTTGTGAGTAGTATACTACTGACAAGTAGTGTATTACCCACAGGCGACATTCAGGACAAGCCCCGAACACGACGGAACAGTGTGTACATGCTGTGTGAGAACTCTCACCAAGGCGAATGACAACGTGCTGTCACCCAACGTATGTGTGTACATGTCTGTCGTGCAAATGAGTGCACGCGTTTGTGGTTTAGTTTTTGACACGACCTATACGGAAGTTTGTGCAATAAACCAACTTGCTGCCCAAGCGTCTTTTCCGGACACAGCTGTCGCCATGGTTCTTCATCCAATCCTGGTAGAGCCCTGTCCAGCAAACCCTGCAGAATAGCGGCAAACACGGATGGGTCTGCTCCTTGTCCAATCCTGGACGCCTTGAACCGCCATATGACCTCCTGGCGGTCGGCCGGGCTACCAGCGCCTCCTTCGCAGCAGCCCACTCCATCCTCGCTGGGACTCTTCGCGCTGCGTCCAACCCCGCCTCCACCCTGCCCTTCACCAGCGTCAGCAGGGCAGCCAGCTTCCCACGGTCAGTCTTGACTCCGACCACTTCGGCCACGTCCTCCAAGTCCTCCAGGAACGTCCGGACGTCTCCATCTACGAACGGCTGTGGCCAGAGAATCTTTATCCTCACGTTCGTCACGGTACCAGCAAGTTGGTTTATTGCGCAAACTTCCGTATAGGTCGTGTCAAAAACTAAACCACAAACGCGTGCACTCATTTGCACGACAGACATGTACTCACATACGTTGGGTGACAGCACGTTGTCATTCGCCTTGGTGAGAGTTCTCACACAGCATGTACACACTGTTCCGATAGTCTCTTCTTGTCCGTCGTGTTCGAGGCTTGTCCTGGATGTCGCCTGTGGGTAATACACTACTTGTTAGTAGTATACAACTCACAACGAAACTGCCTGTTATACAACATTGTGACGACCGGGAACTGTGGTAAGCTTGTGAATTCCTACGTGCATTTTAGTAAAAACGTCAAACTAACCGGAGTGGAATATAGTGAAAACATGAAATGAACTACCCGTCACTCACAAAAGGCTGCTTCAACACGGTTGATCATGTAGTATTAAAAACAACCAATTTTAACCTTCTTCTTCTTCACACTTTCAAGAAAAGACGAAAAAATCTTGAACAGATATCTTCTTGTGAACAAACTGTACCATCTTAACTTGGATGCTTTCAGATAACTGGACGTATAAGATAGACTTAAAACAGACCCCGAGATATGTGGCAAATTTGTTGACCATTCAGCTGTTCCTTCACTTCCAATTCACGGCCCTATTTAAGCAGTAGCAAGATGGTCTCATATAGTATGCGAATAATGTGGAATTGTGCAGATTTACTGAGAAAAAACCACTTAATCTAATGCCAGATTTGCACACTGTTGCACATAGGAATGGCAGAAAATGAACTACAATTTCGTCTCCCTAGTGAACTAGTTTAGTAGATGATAATTTTATTGTTGTTGTATGGTCTGGTAATCATATCAAGAACTTTTGACTGTATTCATCATCGGTCCAGGATACGTTAACAATGATGTATTACTGTATGAGTAGTCGGGGATTTGGTTTATTTTCAAGTTGACCATCACTCACATTTGATCGCAGTGTTCGCATTCAGATAGACTTTCCAGCCAGCCCCTTTCGAAAAGAAGCACTNTATACTTTCCAACCAGCCTCTTTTGAAAAGAAGCACTAGACTCGAGTTTCTTTCTCAGTGAGCGTTCAGTTTTGTTCATTCGGTCGTGAGCAATGATCGATTGGAGTGAACGGGAGAAGCTCGGACAGCCTGATCATTGCACACAAGCGGAAATGTTTGAGCGTTCTGATTTAATAATTCGGTCGTGCCCAATGTGAGGTCAATGGCGCAGCAGTCTTCGCATTCAGATATACTTTCCAACCAGCCTCTTTTGAAAAGAAGCACTAGACTCGAGTTTCTTTCTCAGTGAGCGTTCAGTTTTGTTCATTCGGTCGTGAGCAATGATCGATTGGAGTGAACGGGAGAAGCTCGGACAGCCTGATCATTGCACACAAGCGGAAATGTTTGAGCGTTCTGATTTAATAATTCGGTCGTGCCCAATGTGAGGTCAATGGCGCAGTGATCAACACGGTTGCCTAGTGAAAAAGCGTGGCCGGAGTTCAAATCTCGGCCATGGCAAGTACATGCACTACTGACGAGCTCTAATGAGAGCGACACTCGAATCTAGTGCTTCTTTTCGGAAGAGGCCGGTTGGAAAGTCTACCTGAATATGAACGTTGCGATCAAATGTGAGTGATGTTCAACTTGAAAATGATGCATCAACTCAAGTACTAGTCAAAAACGTGTGTAGCTGAGCGTTCGCTTGGGATAAACAGATCCTATCTAGTTTCAGATCATGGAAATCATTTGACTCAACACGGTGGACTCATGAAAGCGTGGCCCGACATGGCAAGAATATGCACAAGTAAGGAGTTCCAACTTTCCCAAAGAGGCTCGTTCGAAAACATGTCTGAATAAAAAAGTGAACATTAATTTGAAACCACCTGGTTTTTACAGTAATAGTCGGAAAAACAAAGAACTAACATCTTAAGTGTAGATGTACGAGTAAGTCTTAGCCTAAACATCTAACAAGTTTGTGAGAAGGGGACATTATATATGAGTTTCGCTCTTGTTAAAGCACGTCAGTCGGGCGTGTTCTCGATTGCCACAGCAGGCACCTAGGCTAGAACTAATGCCACGCTTTCATGAGACAACCACTATGCCATTGAGAATGTAACAGCTGCGAGCAGTTGTGGGTGTGGTCAAATTTGTGTAAAAACAAACACTTCTACTACACACAAGTAATCAAACTATCACTCAACAAATTAATTAGTTCTGTGAGGCTTCAGTCGTGGGGTTACTGAATCTACTGTCAAGAAGACCGCACAACCCGATCGTAGCTCACGAAGGGAAATGGTTGAGTGTTCAGATATGATAATCCAGTTGTGTGCAGTGTGAGGTCAACTATGCAGTGGTCAACAGGAGTGTTTTGTAAAGGCGTGGCCGGAGTTTAGTCCCGATGCTTGTCGTGATAAGCAAAGATGTGCACAACCGATTCAATCTTACAGAAGCGAATTAAGAGTATAGTGATTCAATTCAAAAGGACCTGCTGACCAGATATTGTATGTATTTGGTGTTAGTGATCAAAGAGTTACAGTGTTTAGAAGAAACTTGTAGAAATAGCGCCAGAATGATGGGTCTCGTGACTTTAGGAAAAACACTCAGGATAACTGTGTTGAATTGACAACAGGAAAGACACCCTCAGCAGCGGAGTAATATAGTCAGTGCTAACAAATTCAAACCCTACCGAAATGGCAAAGTAAATGGGTTAGAAAGCTTTTAAACACTTGACAAGTGAAGTGAGACATCACACTTCGAAAACGTTCACTTGTACGAGACAACTGTCTCGGGCTGTAACTGTGAAATACAAGACAGTAGGATATTTTGACATCAGTTGAAAATTCTGCGAAATGTATCGACTACTGAATGTAACTTGATGAAGAACAGTTTACTTAGTGAAGTTTTAACGGACCTCAATTAACGTTTCTACGGTATGACCAGAACTGATTTGGGTCCTATTCAGACATTTACAATCTAGGCCCTTTTTAGATCATTCAAAGAGCATGGCACTCTGAAGAACATCATGACAGCTGTGAATCGAAAACGAGATGACACCAAAAATTGTTTGTTTTCGATTACTGAAATAGTTACTGATATGTCTTAATTAGTTTGGATTAGGTTCGTTAGAAAAGAAATGGAGAACCAGAGTTTTTTTATTGAATATGCCATATAAACTACTGCATTTGAAAGATCAGCACTGTACAGCGCCAACTCGTTTGAAACACGTGGAAAGTTTGAGCTGAAGCTAGGGTAAGCTGGCTTGTCTGATGAAAAAATGCGTACCGTTCTTGTTTGGAATTGGCGGTTTTGTGTTTCAAGGTGAATACTTTTTTCAACTTTCCCGAATGGTGGCCTTTGGGGCAATAGGAAAAAGTTCTATTTTCATGAATCGCATCTTCAAAACGCACCGCGAAGGCCATTATTTCGAATGTCTACCTGATGAGACAAAATGGCTCGTGAACTATCACCAGTTTAGCATATTAATAAAGTGAGGCGGATCTTCTGTGTCCACTTAGAGAGATGAGACATTCGCAGGTCATGTCAATCACACAAACGACCTTCACAGGATTGCATCATGAGTCTTAGTACTATCGATTGTAGTTACTACGCCCTGATAAGTTTGCCGTTTGGCCCATCTGGAAAAGGAAGCAGTGGACTGCAGTTTTTCATTCACTGAAGTTCAGTCCATTAGAGAGCTCGCTTAATTGACCATTACTCAGTTGTACGAATCAGCCAATCTAGAAGTTTAATCTTAGACGCTGGTAAATTTATCTAATCACAAAAGTTGACTTGTGACCATCACGTAACAATCACCAACCCCTACCAATTAGCAGTAAGTCCTGATTGCGATCGTTCGCTATTTAATTACACAGGAAAGAGTTCACACAAAACAGACTGCAGCTTTCGCTGCCACACAGACTTTCCAGCAAGCTCTGTATCACAGTTCCGAGGATGTGCTCTACTGCCAAGCTATGAATAGAGCAAAACTCAAGTATTATGTTTCGCTTCAAAAGGGACTGTATGTGAATCTCATGTCAACACGATAGATATAATCATTTATGAGTGATTCTCAACTTATATCAAGTGAGGCATGTGTAATTATTTCTTGACTCGAATAAGCACATTTTTAACGGCAGAAATACCTGTTGACTTTTTTGACCAGTTCAGCTGATAAGAGAAATTAAATGTTCTAATTAGTGGGGGGTACTTCATGCACCGTTAAAAGTTTTTCACAATAAATCACGCAATTATAACGTTCACTGCCAACTTACGCGTGCATGGTGAGGTGAACAGAACAACAAACTCGCTCCAGAATTGGTCGATTGCAAGAAAAGCGGTTTTTGCACATCACGAATTGCAAAAAATAAACCGTTGTGGCAAGAACCGTGTGAGAGTTATAACCCTATCCGACACGACCCGGTTACTGGGTCATTTGTGAGAACAAGTAATCACACACGGTCACACACGCACACATGCACGCTTTCAGTGTCAGAAGCGGTCGTTGAACAGGTTGGTCGTTCCGCTACTGAACCTCGGACCGACAGTCTTTGCACGAATAGACAAACAAAAAGAGACTGAAAACAGAATGGTGTACACAACATATCACAATTGTGTCATTATATCAGTTTTAATCTTGTTTTGGGGGCGTGGAAATCAAACAGCATCAAGGTCATACATGTAGACTAGTTTGTTGCACTGATGCACAGCAACCACAGAACAGTTGGCTGACACAAAAGTGCTCCTTGTGCAACTGACATACTAGTCGAGCAATACGTTTGCTCACGCAAGTCACACGTACAAGTTAGTACATCAGCTGGCAACGTGAAGTGTTGCATTAATCTGTTGGAAAAATTTTTGCCTAAACAAGGTTGTTTGATTAAGTATATAGGTTCAATACCATTGACAATGTTACAGTGAATTTCACTTGTGCATAGGAAAAGCACGGGATCAGTCAACAATCGTATGAACCTCTTGGATAACCCGGACTTTAGGGTGAACTACTTATGACCAAGAAGGAATTCAAAATTGTTCAGTGAACTGCACATATTTTCCACCTACATTATCACATTCTTCAGGAAGTAGCACGTTCCTCACTTCCAAACTGCTGGCGACTTCATCAGATCCCGGTTTGTTACAATTTTCTACTGATCAATACGATTACTCACTGTTACGCGGATCACCCACAATGGGTTGTCCGTGAAGAAAAACAGTGCGACAAAATTCCTGATGAAGCGCTGCGCACTACGTTAAGTAGTCTATGATAAGCGACAAGCGTCAAAGAATATTAAGCTCGATGTTATCGTTAGCCGTGACTGTTGTGGTACCCAATATCTGCATGTTTGATAGCCACTAATATCAAATGACACGGAGTGCTCTGAGCAAAAATTGCACCACTACCATCAATGAATCGGTCTTGCATGCCAGCTTTGTATTATGCAACATTTCCTCCCTGTTAACATCTCAAATGAATGCAGACCCGTAAGCTGAAGCCAACATGTTCAATATAAGGTTCAAACGTAACAGATTCTCAACTAATCAGCCTGTTGAAAAACATCTCCTATTAGCAGAGTCTTGATTTACAAACCGCACAAATTATTACACACCCGTTAGAGACCACAGGTTGAAGTGACCTTGAAGAAGGAAATAGGAAGTCGAACACCCGCTGAAAACGCTTCGAGCCATATGACTCAATCAGCTTATTTTTGTCAACACTGAAATTCGACAGCATTGTATTTCGACTATGATTCCAACATCTTTAATCCGTGGCCAGGATTTGGTAATCATATCTATAACGCTAGGTTTATAAAATTATAATGTTAACGGGTTAAAAATGGACCAAATGCCAACCAGAATTATCTCAGTGAGGAGTGAGTTGCTGTATATGTAAAATATTCTCGAAATAATATCTCGAAAATAATGATATCCTTCGGAAAATTATAACAACTCTCCCAGATGACAATAAGAGCATTGATGATACACGGAGGAAGGATAAATGTCCTCACCAATCCACCTTATGAGATATCTGAAGAAGAGAAAAAATTAAACAGAAAACTTACAGACAAGTCTGAAATTTAACTGGTAACCTTGAATCTTGACAATGGCGCCAATACCGTTTACCGTAGGACGTCGTCATTAGGTAAGTTGATGTTGATAGAAGAGTAAACAAACTCAAACATACATCCCCTACATAGTACGATTTCAAGTTACGTAAATTCTAAAACTGAACATTGTATTATAAACCACAGTCTACAAGTTATTCGTGAAATGTACAAATATTACGGACCATTACTTATGGTGGTAAGCTTTTTCATTACTACCCATAGAGCTTAAACTGACTGAAAAACGTTCTCCGGTATATTTAATTACGATTGCTAGTACAAACATACGCCTAAACAACACTCCTTGTCGGATGAATGACGTTTCATGATGGCTTCGTGTTAGTCATGCGTCATCCGATCAGGCAGGCAACACGCGTTCATGTGAACTCATTCGGAGAAGCCTTTATTACAACCAATTAGCCGGTTGCCACAGTAAAGGAGTTGCATTTTTACCGTGAAAAATTGTCAAAATGAGGTGATAGACATGTAGACCCTGTTTTGCACAACCTGCTTGTTCACGCCAACCATGAACGATCCAGACCAGTGGTGTTTTCCCGTGTAGCTCGCTGGCCACCCCAATGTAACAGTCATTGGTGTGAGTCGTCTGTCCAAACCGGCGGAATTAGCCTCAACAACTTGCACTGGACTGCTGAAAATAAAGTTTTCGGTGAACAAAATGATGGAACAAACACGCAGGTTGGCTTTCCATCCGCACTCGATTGCTTGCTTAAACCAGATACCAGTGTGACAGATGATGAGACTTCAGAGCTGAGTGAATACCACCATAGATCACAACCATCAACCAACACGGATGCGTCTGGAGAGGCCTCGAGTGACATCCATATATGCATCCTATCGCGTACAGGGTTTCAAGAAATTATAACTCACCACTATACCAGTAAAAGACTGTCGGCTGGAATGAGCAGGGGTCAATGGCTGTTAACTCACGTACGTTCACCTGCTGTGTACACAGTGAATACTGATACTATCTGACGGTGTCACTTGTAACCTAGTGAGTCTAAACTTTTTACACGAGCTTCAAAAGATTTGCAACCGGTGTAATTCGTTCACAGTAAGTAAAAGGTTTGTTACGGGGCAAAAATTCGAGAGGATAACTTTCTATCGCTGATGTGACGGTGTTACAAAGTGACCGAAACATTGCCTGTGAATATTAGTCGAACCAAACAATGTTTTGAAAAAAACTTCGACACAACATGTCTAAAACATCGATCTATCAATGTGAACACACCGATTAGCAAATAGAAATTGCATTAATTATTGTTTTGTGTCAAAGCTAGATCTCGATAATAGTTCCACATCTTCCGAAGGGCTAACTCGGGCGAACGAGGTGGCGATAACAGAAAACGTTAATCAGCAAATAAGTTAACATGCAACATTTGTAACTTTTTCTGACTGTACCTTCAACCTATAGACAGAAGCGTACAAGATGGCTATTTATGTGGTATATAAATGCTATGTTTGGTTTGACACAATAACATTGAAAACTGAGTTCATCGTTGGCTATTTGTCCGTCCTATTCATATCGATAAGCTTTTTCATTCATACTTGTAGGAAGCGGACTGTATGAACAACTTGTTCCAACAAGTCTTCTCATTCCAGCACATTGAAAACACCCATGAGAGCATATGCATACACCAACTCTGGTACACGTGATAATACGTTGCAATTGCAATCTGAAGTCGAGCAACTTCACGAATCAGTTTCATCGCTGAGAAGCGGCAGTCACCAACATTGTGCTTTAGAGTGTTTTATTGAAAACCGTGTAGCGTACCACAGCACGCTTCTTGTAAACGAGATAGCTGCAGATCGAGTTAGGTCTTAATTGCTTCATTTCGACCATAACTCGGGAATCAGGACGTTGTGTTAACAGCGCAGTACAGCGTTCGAAGAAGCATGATAAGTGGGAATTTGACTCCATCAATAGTCACATATGTGGCGAACAGCAGGTCAGTCAAATGTTGTACGCATAGTATCAGCTGTTGATAGTCAAGCAATTAAGATCTGCCATACATTCCGAAGTGAGTTAAATCGGCGGGACAGGAAATAAGGAGTACTGTGTTTATTACTGTCGAGACAAGGCGTTTCTAGATTACTGGCTGTGGATCAGCAGATCGAACGTTTACCCTTCACCAACAGAGTTGATGGGGCTAGGAGTCCGACCACGCTTTCATGAGGCAACCGTGTTGACTAGTGTCGTTGACCTCATTTTAGACACGACAGGATTACTATATGCAAACAGAGCCACATTCGTTTGAGTACCGTTAAGTCTGCCCGGCTGCCTCAAATGGAGACAGTAATTGTCTTGCAAACTCCAATGGACGACCACATGGTCAAGACTTCTCACCAAGTTGAAAACACATAAATTACTAACTTTTTGGGCAATACTTCAACCACTGGCGATCAGTGCGGGGATGTGTGAGGTCAATATTGCAATGCTTAATACGGGTGCCTCGTAAAAACGTGGTCGGAGTCCTAGTTTCGGCTGTAGTAAGGATACGTGTAACTTTTTTCGATCGACGAAATAATGGACTTGGATCCGACCAATCGAACTTCAGGGTGTTCCAGTTTAGTGTTTTTTGTTAGACATTAGTGACCATGCTGCAACACCCTAGGGCATGACTTCATAAGCCCCGATTCAACAGATAAACCCACTGATGGTGAGATCGGGCTAGCGTTTCACGGAAGTGTTACTGGGATCTTTCGCTCAGGAGAATGACTTCTGAACCGATCAATGCGTGTAATTCGGTCGAAAATACCCATTGAAGTCATGAGAACGACAGAGTAGCGAACAAGACTTGTTTTCTGTGTTTGATCATCAGGCTAATTACAATGGCCGAAGTTATCTCCAGAAAGCTAAGAAAGTCAGTCGAAACAACCTACCTTGCAGCTCAATTGTGTATCAGTTTCCGTTCAACGCCCGTTATCATGTCACATCTCAAAGACAAACTTCCATGTTTTACAACCAATTTTTGTGTGTACTCATTTGTTTGCTCGTGTCGAGCATCATATGTTGGTCGTACTACAAGGCGATTGTCGGACAGAGTGCGTGAACACCATCCTGCGTGGTTGAACAGTGGTGTGACTAAAACGGTTTCAAGCGCGATTGTTGCTCACTTGACCGACTCCAATCATTCTGTTAGTAAGAAAGATGCTTTTCGGATTGTCTACCAAGTGCCAAGGAATCGATCAAAAATGGTGAGATTTCGAATGTTGACCGTTGCCGAAGCCATCAGCATCCGATTGCGTAACCCTGACCTCTGCGCTCAGAAGAAGTTCGTGCGGACACTCAACCTCCCCTGGCCCACAATCAGTCAAGCCCATGATTCGGAACAGTGATCACGAAACTGACAACAATCACGTCGTCCTTAACCTATATTGACCGTTTCTCTGACTCACACTTGTCACTGTTTTTCATATTTATTGTGTTGTAATTAGCCTGATGATCAAACACAGGAAACAAGTCTTGTTCGCTACTCTGTCGTCCAATGCGTGTAAGTCAGCGGATTTATTCTAGTAACACATTTGCAAGGAACAGAGTGATATAAACTTGAACTGTTGTAGGAATAACAAGTTACGATACCTTTTAGATAATCAACGTTGTTGTCTCAGGGTCGGGGCTGGAACTGTTCCCAAGTATTTATACTTGTTACTTGCGACTGATGTGGCTGACTGAGGCATAATGCATCAGCATGTTATGACATACGATTTTTTTTAGATTTCTGAATAAACAAAGATGGGGCTATTAACGTCTACTTTTAACTGGCAAGAACAAGGAAAACCGTGAGTGAAAAGCACATGGTTTTAAAGGTTACTACTTTGACTATTCGTCTAAACCCGGAACCTCACATTTCAGACAATGCCTAGTTGAGAAAAATCTGGGAATTTGGCTGAATTCGAACCAGCAAGAGAAACGGCATGCACACGCGCGACAAACGCTCAGTCAGATAAGCTACGAAACCACACCGGAAGTTCAGAAATGCCACAACTGGAATTACTTACTCGTCCAATCCACTGTCAGGAGGAATCTGGAAAAATGATCCAGCGGACCGTCATTCTCATCTAACCTACGAGATCTACTACACCACTTATAAGTAGTTCTGCATTTGAGACAGAACGTTGTGCTGTTGATAAGCCCATATTGCAAGTAGAAAAGATATTCACCTGTAAAAAATACTTCATCCATAGTTGCAAACTGATCGTTCTAGCTTAGCCTAAGACACCCGGAAAGTTTCGTCCTCAGTAAACCAGTAGACAAGGATCACTCTCACTTGCCGTCTACACGAATACGGATCAACATGAACCGAAATGTTGTGCTAACTCATGTATGGGTGCTATTAGTGTACTATTAGCAACAAAGGGTAGGGCTGCCCACAATTGCTTTTCCGCTATCTAAATGTGCAAAATACATATGGATTCCTTCCCCATAAAATTAACCGACAGAAAAGAGGATGTCAACAACCTGAACAAAGAACACTGGATTTTTACAATGTGTACATGATTCTAAAGAACAGATACGAAATATTATCTCTCTGTTTCATTTTCTAAAGGTGTTCGTGCAAGTTAAGGCTCCATGGCCTTGGTGTCATTTTGAAGACAGTTGACCAGCTCACATCACCCAGTTCCGTTGTCTTAGTGCTTTTGAATTACTGTGACATATGTTGAACATCATATAGTTGTATGTAACGTTATTCCACTGGTCAACTATTAGTTCAAATATATGTTAATTTCCTCAGGGAAACAGGATTCCTGATACACTGCACTCTCAAGCTAGTTTTTCCCTTACCGGGTTTTCACTGACGCTAGTTCACACTGGTACGTTGCAGAAACGAGTATGATACCGCTAATTTGGCACCAAACGGTTGGTGAAATCAGAGCACGAGCTTCTTCTGCCTCGAAATCAATGGCCTGTTGATGTGTGGTGAGGGCACTCGCTCACTCATGTGTGTGCTTCACTAGCAGCACGACCCATTCAATGTGTTTGTCAGTATTCTTGATGAATGATAAAGATTATTCACTAGTCGGTTCAAAGAGGATTTTCGGGATTTGGTCCGTAGCCAAGATTTTAAAGTGTCCACAAAATGCACTCCGGAGTTTTGGTTTCCCCCTTCCTACAAGAACAACGCATTCACTCGTTATTAGTTGCGTAGGGAGCAGTCTCGTGCTGACGTTTTCAACAAATTAAGAACACATTCTCCTGAATTTTGTGAATGGCCTCACAAGCTAGTTTGCGGCTACATGTTTAACGTTGAAGCATTTTTTATCAAAGTATGAGGATGCAGAAAGCTGAAACTTTACACACTTTTATAAGAGTGCTCAACTCCTCTGAATTCATGGGCTTGAAGAGGCATTCCTCCCTGTGTTGGTCAGGGGATAAAGTCTGCCAGACGGCTTGTAAAGATGGAAAAAAGGAACCATATTGAAGCCGCCTCCAAACGACTAAGCACATTTGGTGCATTGTGGGAAAGGGTTAAGTAGAATATCAGGAAACTTTGAATGTGAAACTATCGCGTAGAGGTCCAAAATTCCGAGCCACATTGGTCGTGAGAATATTTATCAGTGCGTTCCAGAATACGCAGATCTCATTCGTAAAAGATTCTGTTTCTGTGGTGGTCTGTCTGTTTGTTGCTCTAGTTCACAATCCATTAAACGTTCATTTCTTCACAATAAAAGGTTCGGCGGTGGAAGACGTCCAGGGTGGACAATAAATCACCTTTCGATTGGGAATTTGCCGATTATCATAATTATTTGGGTGGAAGCTTCTCTCAAGCCTCAAAACACTGGATTATCTCTGTGTATTTTCAAAAAGTGCCAATTTCGGTTATCACTTCAGGGACAAGGCTGAAAGTGCGTTGTTAGGGAATTCTGAAGTAAACAGGTTTTGAAACTAAAAGTTCCGTAAAATTCACTCAAATAAATTCAATAAATTTTCCGGTTGATCATCACTCACATTTGATCACAGCCTTCGCATTCAGATAGACTTTCCAGCCAGTCATCGTCGTCGGAAATAAACTCCGGCCACACGTTCATGAGTCAACCGTATTGACGACTGCGCTAGTGACCTCACATTAGGCACGACCGAATTACCAAGTTTGAACGCCCAACCACTCTCGCTTGTGAGCAATGATCGATTGGAGTTAACTGAACAGTTACTGTGTCTCCTCTCGAGACGATCGGGCAGCCTGACCATTGCTCACAGGCAAAAATGTTTGCGCGTTCAGATTTGATAATTCAGTCGTGCCTAATGTGAGGTGGATGGCGCAGTGGACAACACGGTTGCCTCACGATTGGAATGGCCGGAGTTCAAATCCCGGCCGTGGCAAGGATATGCACTACTGACGAGCTCTAATGAGAGCGAAACTCGAGTCTAGTGCTTCCTTTCGAAAGAGACTGGCTGGAAAGTCCATCTGAATGCGAACGCTACGATCAAATGTGAGTGATGTTCAGCTTGAAAATAAACCAAATCCCCGACTACTCATTAGTAATCCAACACAATTAACTTTTTTAATGTGTCCGCAGTGGAAAGATTTATGTAGTCTATCCACGACCATGCCACAATGATTTTCCAGGAGAAAAATTGTTGCAAAATCTCCAATTCTTGCTGGATCAATTCTTCACAGCCTAACAGAAGATTCAATGAGAAATGGTCGATGATATGGATAGTATCACATTGCTGACGGTTTTCCGAATTTACACAAGTGGCATTACACAACTTGACACCTCTAAAGTAACTTCAATGACATTTGTGATAGCCTGAACAAAAATACAAGTGGCAAGATACGCTAGAAAATTAGATCTCTCTATCTAAGGATGTGGTTCGCTTAAAATGTCTACTGCTCCAACTAGTTTTCGGTTAATGATTAGATTAGATAAGGTATACTAACAAAATGGATCGGAGTTCATCAAGAAAAAAGGCTAAGCGTACCCCCGACGAAGCTCGTTCAATTGATGACTTTACGTAACTCAACTGCGACATTTGGAACTTCAAACTAACCTTTACTGACTGTCAAACATCCGTTGACAGTAGGTTAGTCGGTTCAACTCAACAACTCTGTCACTGCTGATACGCAATAGAAACTTCAAGTCATTGACTTTCAGCGAAACGACGCTCACCAAAACCCGCAAATGGTTATTAGGTGCAAGAAAGTTGTCGGACGCTCGACATACCATACCACTGTTTATGTCACAGTTGGTTGGGTTGAGTCAAAAGTGTCTACGACTTTTGCTTATTACAATTCTTGGATAATATCTATTGCGCGTTTCTACATTTGCTACTGGTGAGCGTTTGAGGCATATCCGCCAGACAACGTGCCCCATTTGCGTAGAACTGGATCAGAGAGAGAACGTTTAACACTCGCCTATATGCCTACTCATTAGTAGTCACATTAGAATAGAAAAATATCCATCGGGAGACAGGGCGTGCGAAGCACCTGAGCATTCCTCGGTACGTTCAACGTCGTGATCCCACATGAACGATTTCCCCAGATATTATTATGGATAAGCTTTAGTTGGTTTCATGATTAACTTATAAATCGGTATTTATTACTGAGATATAAGTATTTTATTGTATGACTGAGAATCGGTACTGATGTTACACGTCTATATCATCGCAGACGGCCTATTCATTGTCTCATCCACAGAGATACCTTTTTTTCCAGACACCACTAGAAGTTGAACATGAAAAAAAATCGACAAAAATAATGCGCACGATGCCTTGCACGATGGCTCCTTCACCATTTCCCATCGGTTACTTCTCTGAAATTAGCATGAACAATATACAATGGGAGTAGGTAACGAGGGGAAACTTATCCTGTCATATCTGAAGTGACCGAAATCGGAAGCAATGTGATACGGCTGAAACATGTTTATCGATAAACAACATGAAATTTGTGAAACACAAAAATTTCAGAAAATCCCCGTTGGACAACAACGTTCGGTAAAATGTTCACCTGTAGCATTCTGCTCATCATAACGAAGATAACGTGTGACCGATCGTTCAGACTAGAGTTGTTCTACACTGTGGAACTGAACACAATTCAGCACTGAGTTGAAGTGTTTGGGCTCAACACAGCTCTGCGTAATGCCGCGAGTGATTGACATGGCTACCCGCAAGGAAGTGAGTAAATGATGACAGAAATGATTGTGAATTATGCGTTAACCAGAATCGCATCTTTTTGGTGAACAGTGTACATGTACCCAGATAATTCTATACACACAAAACGTGATTCTGCAATCGTCATAACTGAAAACGGTGACATTTAGTTACGGAAAATAGGATCAGATCAAACTCTCAAAATAGGATAACTGCGGAGTCCTAACAGAAATATATTCCCTTTTTACACCTGTTGTATGATTCCACATAAATACAGTATTTCCTTTCCAAGAAATGTGTGGATTCGGTGAGGTATGCAGCGATCCGTTTTGGATGAGAAAGACTTATGCATACTGGATATTGGAGACGAGAAAATAACCCCGTTATGTGTAACTGTACCTCGCTACAATTGTGCTCCTGAGAGAGATGGTGACGTAGACGTCCCACAGAGAATGGCCCAGGTCAGCTGCAGTAAGCATAAATGTGGAGAACGTATATTTAGTTGCTCACGTGAATCGTACCACCAACCAGTGTGGTCTGAATCGTACAAGTACTCAAAGAGACCATACGATGCACGATGCAGGAGGAGTATACGTGTGTAGTTGAGTCGATCATCAGGAATGTTCAATTGGAATACTGACAAATTAATCGAATACAACACGCGACATATCCCAACGCCTCAGTAAACGCCGCCATCCAAATTGAAAACGGTGGAGGGGTTTACGAAAGCGATTTCGATATCGTAAAACGACCCCAAACGTGAACTAATACAGTTCTAAATTCGTCACCTCCGTCTCTGTCTCACAAGGAAAACCATGCTGAAGGAAAAGTCCATACAACCTCCTCCCAACATAGTTGGTCCGCCGCACGGCACCACATGCAGTGGGAATGTCTCCCGCAAACTGCACTTAGACAAAACACTTGTCAAGCGCACAAACGGGCCCACCAGTGTATAAACGCGGTTAGGAGATCCAAGCTAATGACCGTGGAAAGTGTTTAATGAGCTTTACGCTCATACGTGTCGGGCCGATTAAATGCAGGACATGTCAGCCTGAGTGGTTGGGCCAAAAGTTTTTAAGCACGCACATCTACAACCGTGCTCTGAAAGCCGTTACAAAAGCCATGGTGGCATTTCACTTCAGTGTCATCATCATCGTAGACAGAAATACATGTGGTTCGTACTGATGCCTAACTGCCATACAACCACAGAGAAAAAACAAGCCCTGGTCAGGAAGAAGCAAGAACCTGGGACAAGGGACAGGGACTAGGTATTAAAAATGACTACGCCCATATTCCAGTGTTCAACACCAAGGTGTGCCGTTTAGTAAATTAACTTTATGACAACAGATGGTCAGGTTAGCTAAAACTATGCCAGAAACTCTACGGTGTTGTCCCTTTATCAATCACTTAGGGGCGTCTTCGCGTACTCTTTTGAACAAGCGCTTCACAGTATGATACAACGTGCTCAACAGGAAAACCAAAATGACCAATTGAGACCAGGTGTGTGAGGGAGGCCTATGTGTCCAGCCGGCCAATGGTCGTTAGCCAACTGATTGGCTAGCACGAAGAAAAAACTCTTGTGTCTCTGAAAATAAACGGAGAAAAAGACTGCAATGGTAAGATCTACACTGTGAAGAAAAGCACTGAAAATATGACACAAGCATTCCATTAAAGGAATACACGATATTGCACTCTAAGATCAAAATGTAAAATCGGGCCGGACGAAAACAGGCAGCCCACTCACCATACAATACACTAACAAAACAGAAGAAAATAACTGGTAAAGGACCGCAGACACCCGGATAGAGGAGCAGATTAGTTGCTAAACGACCAAGGTATTTGTGATACTCAGAATTGGGGGCTTCGAATAGCCCTAGAAATCGTATGTGAA
Organism: Paragonimus westermani; assembly: GCA_008508345.1. NCBI lineage: Eukaryota > Metazoa > Platyhelminthes > Trematoda > Plagiorchiida > Troglotrematidae > Paragonimus > Paragonimus westermani. The sequence continues at coordinate 162,430 of QNGE01000905.1, forward strand.
TTGAAACCTCCTACGCAAGTAACAGGATCTGGTACTGGCAGCAGTAAACAAATCGTATTCATGAACTGAGATGCCGAATTTATTGATGTAAAACAGTATTAGAGAAATCACAGCCTGTCATTGGCTGATCTCATTAGCAAATGCGACATCATAAACTGTGTTAATGGTGGAATACGGAAAAGATGAATTGGCGAATAACGAAAGGCACAACACTGAGACCGTTCGTCCAATCCTGATCTATCTTTAACGCAATATTTGGATTGGCCGTTTGTCAGATCTTCTGTTGTGTCGGGGTTTCGATAATCGGTGAATCGAGATTTCCACCACAGTATTGTTCGATGCAATCTTTACCAGAAATAGAACAGATATATTCATATGACCCACCTAAGCCTAGGGTACTCGTCGTCTCTTCGCTGACGGTGTACTATGAGTACGTTGACGACCTACTAATCCCAAACGGCCAGCGCATTCACGATCACACACTTCGCAACGCCATATAGTTATGCCACCACGACCTAAGGCAACGATGGTTTTCTTGCGTACTGCGCGCTTTCGTTCTCGGCAGCGCAATAGCTGCTCGCTGAAATTGCGGACGCCCGTCCGTCTTTCAAGACGCCCGAAAACAGCACTAGCTTTTGCCATGCGAACTCATAACTCGCGGTCCGCGGACAGATCTTTGAACAAGTTTATACCCAAGTAGCAGAATTCTGCCAAGCTGTCGACCACATCTCCACTGATGCGAATTTCAGGCGCACGTGTAGGAACCGGCTGCCGGAGAAGGTTGAAAGAAGGAAAATGTCTTGCTCCTGTTGACATACAGTCCAAACTTGGATACTGTGGTCTCTAAAGCCGTGGCCAGTCGTTGGAGTTCATCTTCGCCGTGTGTAATCAGCGCTCTGTCATCCGCCAATAGAAGCATGCGCATCGTTGAGATGTGTAACCGGGTTGGGGCGCCGGAACGCCGAATATTCAGTAGGCGTCCATCCGTCCGGTACACAACCTCAACGTCATCCTCCACCGAGTCCTGAAAAGCAACCGTTGGTATGACAGGGCTGAGGCTAGGCCACAACCTTGCTTCACGCCAGTGACAGTGTCAAAATCAGCAGAGGTAGATAAACACGATTATACCTTCGCCTTCCTGTCCAAATGGAACATTCTAATCAAACTGACGAAGTAACCTACACATCTAAACTTACCAAACACCACCCACAACGCTTCATGGCCTACAGAATCAAAATGACTTGGTTAAGTCCACGAAGAGGGCATACAGAGGCTGGTTGCGTTTCCGGCACTTCTTCTGGAGCTGTCAAACAACAAATACCAGGTCGAATGTACTCCGACTAGTCCGGAATCCACACTGCTCTTCGGGAACATTGGCCTCCAAAACGTTCGTATTCAGGCGGTTCAGTGGGATTTTGGTAAGCATCTTGTCAGCGCAGCTCAGCAGATTAATGCTCCAATAGCTAGCGGAGCATTGCTTGCTACCCTTACCTTTAAACAAAGGTACTGTCAGACCATCCTTGAAATCTCGTGGTATTTCTTCTTGATCTCGGATGCAGCGAACCAGCTACAGCAAAGCACTTTCCAGCGCCGATCGGCCATTCTTCGGGATTTCACCTGATAAATCAACCTCACCCGCAACCTTTCCAATGCGCAGCTTTTCAATCGCTCTTTGCAACTCTGACAAATCCCGGAGAGCACATGAAGATTTGACGGCTTGTTGCGGCAGGCTGTTCACGGTCACCCAGGCAATGATAGCAGGACGGTTTAGTAGGATACCAAAGTCTTTGCACTACACTTTCGTGATATCCTCTGGCTGGGTGTACGAACAGCCAGTGTCCACGTCAACCAATGCTTTGGTAGACTGGACGGATGAACTGAAAATCGCCTTTAGCGAATCGTGTTGTCGGCGATCGGCGTAGCTCTGAATCTGCCCACCTTTCTTCCTCCACTAGTTGTCCTTGATTCCTCGAATATGTTCAGTCAACTGACAGTGAATCCGGTGGAATATGGCTCTCATCTTTCTTGTATGGGTTCACTGTGGGGGCGATAAACGCGGCACTCTGCTCTCGTATCAACTCTGAGAAAATCACATTGTTGTCGTCAAACCAGTCTGAACGTTTCTGACGCTCTACACCGATCGTCTCCGTGGCTGCTGCCGTGATTTGTTCTTTAGGCTGTTGTTACGTATCCTCAAGGGTAGTGGATACGGGAGCGTCTTGCAGACGAGAGGCAACTGCACGTTGGAAAGCATTCCTCATCCCACAGTTCTCCAGTCGTTTGGCACCCATTTTCGGCCGTTATCCAGAGGATCTACAATAACCAGGATTGCAGACATGAATAGACAACTTGATCCTGACCAGCATATGATCGGCGCCAGATCCAGCATCGCGCATCACTCGCGTGATACGCAACTCAAGAATGTCGCACAATCAAGTAGTCAAGCAAATGATGGTGACTGCTTCGCGGATGAGTCTACCTCGTGATGTCGTTCGCACCCAGCTGCAATCGAGTATTCGTGATAGCCAGCTCGTGAGTAGTACACAGGTGGAACAGAAGATCACCGTCCTTGTTGACTAACTCAATGCAGTGTGGTCCGAGGACTCTCGGCTAGGTGACCGAGTCGTGCCCAACCCGAGCGTTCAAGTAATCCAGAACAAACAGTCGGCCACTCACCAAAACTGATGGGATTGTGGCCGATAGCCCATCATAGAACTGGTGCTTTGTATCATCAGTGTGATAGATAGTTGGACCATAAACACTAACAAATGTGGCACACTTACCTCGACCAAGTCACAAGCGCATCGACGATTCGAGGGCTGATGCCTTGCGGTTCGCCTATAGTCAAAGCAATGATGCGGTCGATAACTGTGACGCAGATATCATGCTCCCGAGCACCATCTACCGGGTAACATATTCAGCAGAAGGCTTACTCAGCAAGTGCTCCTCGGAGCTTACCTTGATCTGCAAGCTTTATCTCATTCAAGGCTGCTATGTCGATTCTGAAGAGCTTCAGTTCCATAGTGATCAGTACGGTTCACCATTCCGGTCGTCCTGTGGTGTTGTAATCATCCAGTGGCGTGCGCATATCCCGTGTCCCAATGGAAAGCGTCTTACACCTCCGGAAGTGTCTCAGGCTGGTCGTCGTGAGCATTGTCTGCTTTTGGGTTCGCGCTGACGGTATCATTATGACAGGGGAGCGCGTTTGGCAGCAGCGTACTTTTGCCCATCCACTCTACCGCAAACAGCGGATAGGGCGACCCGGTTTATCCTGCGCGACGACCAATGCAGTATGGTAATTGGTTTACGTTGTATGACCATGGTTTGTATGTTTTGAATACTTTCAAGACGCCCAGACCCAGACAGGACAGCGATTAGGACCCTCAGCCAAAGCCTCTGGCTCAAAAGCCTGTACCGCAAAGTAGCCGGTGACACAAAATCGCAACAGCATCAACCACGAGCAACGACCAAATAGCACTACTAGCTACGCACCGGTTCGAAAGCCATGCACCTGGAAACTCAGCACATATTACAACTGTGAAGACAAACAAGTCATAAAAACAAAACCAGACGAGGCAAAAACAAACATCAGGCCGAACCAAACCACAACACACCAGCATCATTCACAACGAGCGCATCTGCCTTCAGCCTGGTTGTTCCCCTTTGGCAAACCTGACATGGTTGAACGTGCAAGGACCGATGTCCCGGTCAGCATAGCCCAAAACAGCACACAAGTCTGACCACCACGCCAAGGTAGCGTAAACACACAGACACACTGAGTGACATTTTGTCAGATTGTTCAGTTGATAAGCCAACGAAAACCTAGAACAGGTTGTGAAACGAGTCCAGTGCTATCGATATCGTGTTGGAATAAAGTGAGATTGTCTCTGTGAGTTTATGACTTGTAACTCCGGAGTCGAGCCCAAAACGTTGCTGACAACAACTTCCGTCATCACCCCCCCGATAACGTCACTAATGAGTCGAGTTGATCGTGATGGAGACCACAGTCAAGACTAGAACATGAAGACCGGTCGATAGGTTTCTTGGTCGTTAACCGATCTCAGGATAAAAAGGCATCCCCGATCAACCTGTAAATCATTTTCTAGTCGATTTCTGGGAAACTCTGAGCGATAATTCCCACCACCGTTGTTCATCAGTAGTACATCAGAAACATAAAGGTGAACGCGTTTTCACGTTTTGAGTTTATACACTCAACTGGCGGTTGTAATCATGCGATAGACAAGGTTACCTATTGGTAAAATTGTATCTGGTCATCCACAGGTTAACAGATAGAGCACTTTAATTGGCCTGATTTAATGACGCGGGGAAGCGGAAGCCGTAAGGATACTTTCTTGCTGATGACACCTTACCCTCACTTGCAGCTCGGTTGTTTGTTCGTAAAATGTAGGCATCTTGATGTTGAATGTTTGAATATAGACGTAATTATTTTCAGCAGTTAGGTCCCTTCCCGTCCCCGTCTTTTTTCCTTCTATCTTTCTATATAGGGTTTCTTTCTTCATGGTTGTGTGGCAGTTGAGCATTAGTGTGAACCAATGATGTATTGCTGTCTATGATGATGAAGTGGCCTGGGTCCGAAGTCACGACGGCGGGATCAATGTGCGACATCGCACTCGCGTTCATAAGTTAGAACATTTCCAAAAAAGCGTACTACGCTGCCACGTGGCACAGAAGATCATTTGTGGGTAGCTGTATGATGTTACCAGACTGTTCAAAACTAGTCCGTAAAGCAGTCGGGATCACCAAGACTCGATGAGCTGTCAAGAGCTTCTAGATCACACAGCTGATTCAGTAAGAAAACCACCAGAAATATTCGAAGGAAGCAACTGGTGCTGAGCTTGTGAGAAGGTAGGCGAACGACCTAAGTGAATAAACAAAACAGTCTGATCGGCTGGAAAATTGCTAGAAGGATTCTAATTTAATATAACGGAAGCCCACAGTGTGAAGACAATCGGTAACAACAGCCGACTGACTCGAACGACAGGTAGTCACTGTGATCCACTGCCAGGTATGCACCAACAGTAAGCAAGACAAAAGAAAACACATTTATCCAAAAAAGCACTGTAGAAATATTCACATTAACAAGAGTGAAAAATAGCCATCCCGTAAAAGAAAAAAACTGAAAAAGACAACTTCATCAAGCAAAGAGAACAGAAAAGTAGACTATGTATCACAACTGTTTCATTCGAGCCATCAGAGCTTCCAGACTTTCCTCACAAGCTGAAACACATGGAGTTCCGTTAGTGGAATAACTGTTGAATGAGGGATTGTCAAATTCCACGGACGATTGTGCGTTTGCCGGTTTTTCATATACCATACGCACACCCGAACCCAGATTGAGTTGTTCAGAGACAGCCTGATTGTCAGCAGGGACCTCTGCGTCAGACTCCAACTCAATACCGTATTCGTTCTCTTCGTGTACGGATTTATTGGGCATCATTCGAGATACTGCAATAGCCGAGGCCTGTTTCTGCAGCTGCTCCTCATTCCATGCGCCCATCGGCGAAAGGCCGACGGATTCCAACTGAGCTCGACGCTCAGTCTGACGTCGACGACACCAACTGTCAGCACAATGCGGGTTGGGGCGAAGATTGACACGGTAGAATGAATCTTTTGCCGCCCCGTACCCCAAGTAGCTAGAGACCTGTAAAGTGTGTGCAGACGAGAAGGGATTCGACGTAAATAAACATTTGTGTACGTAGCGTACAGATCAACCACAGTGATAATATGCACATATGGCATCACACAAAAATAAACGCAAACATCGGTAATGTTTCGGGGGAATTCGGGAAAGAATGAAAAGTTGAACCACTGTACAATTTGTATCATCAAAAACAACGAAACATCAATAGTTCGCGTTGATGACTAAACAGCTGAGCAAACAGTCGAGTGGGAAAGATTCGCACATTTCTCAAATATGACATGAAATCGACTACGATAACCAAAAGAACAGAATGTCGTCGATTGTGTAAGAAAGTTATATATATATATATATATATATATATATATATATA
>QNGE01000905.1:168499-198416 GCA_008508345.1 Paragonimus westermani
ATATATATATATATATATATATATATATATATATATATATATATAAAGCGGTAGTGAGAGAGAGAGAGAGTTATAGGGCAAGAACAAGACCAGCTTTCTTAAAGTAGGATATTACTCAAAATACAGTTTTCTCTAACAGTCAACAGGAAAATGAAAATAAAAATCGACTAAGAATCACAGCACAGTCATAAAAAGAAATTAACTAATCGTAGGTTACAAAACGGAACACTACCTTTTCGGATGAAAACAGAATCAGGTTACGTAAGATTGTAATGACAACAACAAGAACAGATACCATTTTCACTTAATGTTCACATACTTTAGCGATCGACATGAGCAACAAAATTCATAATAACGGACAGCAAAGAAGTTTTTAGGAGGGTTCCCAGTTACATCGAAGCACATGGCTCTTATCGGGCCAACAAATCGACCACCGTCCGATAGAGTTGATCCCATACAGTAAATAGTCAATCGAATGATTAAGATGATGCTCACGTGCTAGCTTCTCTATGGCTTTCCTTATGACCTAATTCTTTGTCCTCAGCTCAGAAAGAACTAAGTCATACAATGACATCGTGCACTACGTTGAGTGACAAACATCGACAGAGCGGTTGCATAGGTCAGCAGGTTCCCAGACGTGAAGACGAAAATGACGTATGCTAGTAAATGTACTAGGGACTGTCTGTAGTCCCATTTATCAAGCAACTGATTCACCATCTTGTAACTTACATGAATTTATCACCACAATATTGGACCTTGACACGGTGTGATAGCTTGCGCATCTCGATGAACTACTGGGCTAAACTAGACGGTTTGTTGACCACACCAACAGAGTTACTCATACCAGGCAAACCAATAGGTTGAGGTCTGGGAAAAAACAGTCCCCTGGTCCTCCACGTTGGGGGTTGGAAGAAGACTGGCATCTTTTCCCGGAAAATGTACCAGTCCTGGTACATTGTCATCCATCCGCTGCCTTGCGGTACAGGCTGTTGAGCTAAAGAATACGGTGAAGGCCCTAATTTTCTTCCTGTCTAGGTCTGGGCTTCCTGGCAGTATATCAGCCCACGCACAACCATGAATACTTACAACACCAGTAACTTCATATTGCATCGGCCGTCTCGCAGTATAAATCGGGTCGTCCTATCTGCTGCATACAGCAAGTTGAGTAGGCGGAAACCTCCCACTGCTGACCCCTCACCTGCTGTCCTATCAAATTTATCTCTCAGGCCCCTCCCGACATCCAATTCTGGAAGTTATTCCACAGGTCCCGCAAAAGATATAACTAATCATAGTAACACTGAGCCAGTAAGTTCCATCTCTTGCCATTCAGCCTACGGCTTCCCTCGTCCCTTACTTAGACCTAGAATGCGAATTAATATAGGTGCCTTAAACGTTCACACGCCGAGACAGATAGGTCAGCAAGTCGATGTCTGTTGTATCTCGGAGACTAAGATCCAGGACAGTAGTCAACGTACGGAACTGACAACACTCACGCTGTCTACCCGATACTGGTTACACACTTCGGGTGACTCCACGGCCGCCGTTACCGGTCAGGCTGGAGCAAGTGTAGTCCTCACCACGATGGCCGCGGCCATATCAGTACATTGGATTCCTGTTAACAGCAGACTCTGTGCCGTCCGCTTGGCAAGTTCTGTTAAGACCAGTTCTAGGTGCAAAACTTGAACAACTTTTCATCGTGTCTGTTTACGCTCCTACTGACTGTAGTGACGCCCGCGTCAAGGACGTGTTTTACTCGAATCTGGCAGCCCTCCTTCGGTCGGCACGTGGCTCTTATATTATGTTCGGAGATATGAATGCTCAGGTCGGCCGTCTTAGTGAGGGCGAACCTCGCCTAAGTGACAGGTTTGGGACAGCATCGCATCGATTAGATAATAACGGGTGATCGTTGCAGCTGTGTGCTGAGTACAAGCCATTTTTAACCGGCACCAGTTTTAGGCATCATGTACTTCATTGTTACACTTGGCGCCCGCCTACTCCGAATCAGGGCTGGTCTCAGGTAGATCACATGGCTGTTAATCAGAGGTGGCGAGGCTCCATTCAGAACAGTCATTCTTATCGGAGCACATAATTAAATTCGGGACGTGCGTTGGTACTTTGCTGTTTCGTTCTTACATTTGCCGGCAACGACTCCAGCAATAGCAGTGACTGTTTGTTGAGAAACTGGCTAAACCGTCGAAGCATACATACCTAACCAGTTTAGCAGTTCTCACCCTGAAGATCCTGAGAGTTGCTGGACCCAAATCTCACAAGCCGTTCATGGAGCAGGTACTGTAGCATGCGGCACGGGGGTACATGGGTTCAGCAGACACTGGATCTCGGATAAGCCTCTTGAGTTGTTAGAAGCCGGACGGAACATTACTCCTGGCAATTCTAGAAGAGATGCCCGTAGGAAACTGTAACGTAGTTTAAAGGCCGATCGGGAGGCTTGGTGAACAGAGAAAGCTAAGGAAGTGGAGATGGTTTCTGCTTCAGTGAACACCGACAAACTCTTTAGGCTGATCCGTACCAATGGTTCTACGAGACCGACTGTCAATGAAGTTATCAGAGAGACATCTACAAGTCCAGTAGGTCACCAGGGTTGGCGGAACAAGATGAGGGTCAATTTGGCTGACTTCCTGCTTCTACTGTGTTGCTGCTACACGCTTGTAATACAGAACCCTGGTTGGTAGATTGGGAACCACTCACTAAGACTGAGGTCCGCAACTGCACCTCGGATCTCGAACGTAATAGGGCTGCTGGTCTAGGAGGTCTCGTGTCTGCACTTTTCATAGAAGGTGGGAAGGCGTCGTTAAAGGCCTGAACATGATTGTTTCAACTTGTGTGCACGACGATGAACATCCCTCCGTGCTGAGGACACTCGATAATAGATCCCATATTCAAGAAATAAGTCCGGGGCTCTTGCGAAAAATACCCGGGAATTAGTTTGACACCGGTCATTTCTAGGGTTCTGACATCCATCATACTTTGTCGGTTCTATTGCTCAGGAGACAGACATTAGAGAATAGTAGGAAGGATTCCGTCCTGGATCGGAACGAATTGGTCAAATTTTCATTCCTCGCCAACGTCATGGGCAGTGTCACATATAATGGAGGATTGTCTGCGGCACTCACAAGATGCCGGCGAGGGCCTGTTTCCTGGTGCGAGACTGACTGATCTTGAATATGCTGATGATATGATGCTGCTGTTTGACAACTTTCAAGCAACATTAGCAATGCTAAACGCTACTCTGTGTTCTGCTAAGTATTTCGGAATGCGATTAACAGCCTCAAAGTGTAAAGTGACTCTGCAAGATTGCTATGATTACGTGGATTTGATGTTGGATAATGAAGTCTTGGAGGCTGCTGGCCAGTTTGTGGACCTGGGAAGCTGCATCATCGACGGTGAGGTGTAGGGAATGAAATGGAAGTGCGAATCTCTAAGGCTGGGAGTAGTACTCACCAATCTGAGGCACCTATGGTGATGGAGAAATATCTTTCTAGAGCCTAAGGGTCGCGCATCTACGACAACAGTGAGGGCTGCATTGCTTTACGGCAGCGAAACTTGGTCGCTCAGGATAGAAGACGTGAATAGTCTACGGGTATCTGACCACCGATGTCTGCGATCAATTGTTCGTGTCAGATGGCACCAGCGAGCAAGCAACGAGAGCTTAGGAAGCGGGTGTTTGGCACTGATTGTCAGACGGAGTTCTTTTGTTCAATACTTATATTTGCACAGATTTAGATGGTTTGGCTATGTATTGAGGATGCCAGCTAGTCGTCGATCACACTGAACACTCTTTGCCGACGTTGCGGCCGACAGGTGTGAGGTGCGTGGCGGCCACATAATGATCTGGAGTACAGAAATTGAGTTGTTCAACAAGGTGTTGGCCACGACTCACACAGTCGCTCGCTTGAAGCGTTAGCTGAAATGGCAGTCAATCGACCTCAGTGGCGTGAATGTTTTCGTTGTTTGGCCGAGTTGTCTGTGAAGTGCGTGTGTTTAGTGACGCGGGGCAATGAAAGCCTTACCTCCACTTATAGTTCGGCTGTTTGTTTACATGGTGTAGGCACCTTGATGCTGAATAATTAAATATATGTTTCTATTTTTAGTACTCAGATCCTTTCTCCTTGTCTAATCTTTCCTCCCCTCTTTCTGTACAGCGTTTGTTTTTTTCATTCATGGTTGTGTAGCAGCTAATTATCAGTGATTCACACTGATGTATTGCTATCATGGATAATAATGATGCAAAACCACTCAAACACAATTGCGCCTACGGCTCTCTGGTACAGCTTGCTGATTTGATCAGGATACCAATTAGTATCCCGTTGGTGATAAAGAGGATATTGCTAAAAACAACGAGTGATCGAATAATTCTGTCATAAGGTGTACACGTAGGCTCTATACGATGATACGCACTGACCAGTTCATCACACTGCCATGTTTTCCGGTGCAAGAAGCCAGTATGTGTAAGGTGGATGAATCCGATACCCGGGAGGAAACTGTTTAAACAGGCAGATCAGCACACACGTCTGCAGTTCATAGTGAAAGAAGTCTACAAACCTTACGATGATATGACAAGATCACAGAAGCAGCCATCGGTCGAATACAACATGGAAAAAACGGTTTATCCGAATGCACTCACTTCACCGAATTGCAACAACCACTTCAGTGCATTCTGAACCAAAAGACTGGCCACCAGTCCCATGGTCGTTGGCAACGAAGCTGCACAGACGCCCTCTCGTTTCAACGTTTTCTCGTCTAGACCACTTGCCACAATCAAAGGTGGAAGACATTCGAAACACGGGGTCCGACCAGGGTAGAGCAACTGAATGTGACAACTCACGGCATCTTCACTCACACCGGATTCAAACCATACCTGAATTTTGAAGCAATAAATAGATAATCTGATAGTGAGCGGTATATTATTGGATTAAACAAAAGCGAACATATCTTCATAAAACCGATCAAACTCACTTGATTCAATTCGTTACAGGCCTTGTTTATTGTCATGCGAGCCTCGAAATTGTCCACACAACTGAGAACCAGATCGACGGGTTGACCGGAATTTTTACCTCCGTGTTGAATACGACTAATGAAATGATCGTAGTGTTCCATCAGGGTGATGTTGTAGTTGTGAGCCTCTATCTCCACATCCGGATTGATAAAACTCAACGTGGCAGCAGCTGCGGATACTTTGCTAAGTCCGGACTGATGAGGCTGAATGAATGCATGAAAGAAAACGAAGAGATCTGAATTGTCTTCAACTTATCGGAATGAAAACAAAGGGAACATGTTTGGAAATATCAATGAACGAGAGCAAACACCTATTCACAGTGAATCCTTTAGTACAAGTGACACCCTTAAATGATATTCATTATCAAAATAAGCATATTGAGGGTAACGTGATATATTGGGTTACGAGGGGATGGCTTAACCCAGCTGTTTCAGGCCTCATCGATAATTATCGCCATCGAGCCAACAAGCTATGTGGAATGCGAGTGGTGGGAACTTCAAAGCATATGGAAACATTAAATGTAAATGCAAGAATGAAAAGTGATGATGAGGGCTAACAACAAGGTCGACTGACGGTCCTACCGGTGTTGCTAGCAAGTCAATCCTTGCTACTTACAAATTTACAGCAGTAGACGTATTAGATATTTGTATGCCGATTTCCCGCAACACGAGGATCTGTAAAAGCGGTCATTAAAAAATATTTAGTCGACGTCTAAAAAAAACAATGTGAAGCACATCACAAAAATGATGAATAGTGAACCCAAATCTGCAACAAGATGTTAGAGTCATCCAGTACTTAGATATTTTCGCTATATGAGGTCACACAGTATGCATTTTTCACGACTAAGACAAATCACTACGTCATATTCCTAAAAAATTAATTGACAGTTGCCTATTTTGGCCAGTTAATCAGGGAACCAGCAGAAATTTGAGTGGTGAGAACATGTGACCAATTTATGGGTACACGACACTTCCATTCCACAAAAGGCACGCACAGGACACATGAGTCAAATGGACACTGGAAAGGACATCGCGCCATCTGAATACGTCAGATGATGAGACTGTCAATGCGAGTATCTGTGCGCCGCTGCGACGGACCGGTAGCTGGGGTGTAGCCTCAAATGGAAAGCCTGTGCGGGTGAATTATTTCCAATTCTTCCGTGTCACTAGACACAACGTTGAACAGGTTCACAAAAGGCAGTTGTTTGGCTTTAGAGCGAAAGCACTTTAACACAAGACAGATTTTCAAGACGTGCTTTCAATCGCTTCCTGAAAAAGCCGGCGGCGCAGGTGATTGGAAATAAAGAAAGGATATGGTGAGATTGGATTAGAGCGGTTTCCCAGTTTGAGAAAGATCAATCAATCAGAGTTCACGCGCAGGCTGCAGTAAGCGGAACTGTGGTCGTTCGACACCAATCAATCCAAAACGGTGATCAGCCGCAACATCCAATTTTTTGTAACGTTTGGCCATTAGAACAGGTTGTTTGAAGGCGCGTCGGATTCAAACAACCGAACTGCCTGACCCAAGTTCATGGGACATTACAACAAAACGGCCAATCAAAATGTAACACGCTTGTCACCTGATGGCAATCGTTAATGTGAATACTGTTGGTTCCCCATAAAAATAGCATCGTTTTTCTAATAAACTGAAATTACTTAGTGCCGCTCAGACAATTGTTGATCTGCCTTCGTCGACTCAGATCTACCTAAACCAGATCAACTTCGAATCTTTCAAGTGACGTGCCGGTGTGATTGCGAACAACATGCCTCACACATAGCTCCCAATACTCATAGATAGACTCAACTGAGGCAGTGACTCAGTGAAAAACAGTCGGAAGTAAAACCTAATATATGTAATTTATGGGTCTAAACACAATTATTTACCAAAGTGGCTAGAGCTTGCAAACAAACAGCTCAAGTGTTAATGAGATCAAAACGTCGTCCGTGGTCAGAAATGTATCGTTAAGTGCCCTGCATCGTAAGCAGCTCAGTCGAACAGCTATAAGAATCATGTCAACGAACTTCATCAGCTGCTGTTCCCCTCAAAAACTACAACACAAACTGTGGGAGTGACAAGCTTTCCAGCCCAGGGTCCTGATTTGAAAGAGAGATTAAAAATCGGTTGCCAACATGGGTGTGGAATGTACCTTTTACCAACAAAAGTACAGTAGTAATCGATCCCCAAAAGTGTGTAAACGGTCGGGAAAAAATTGGGCGAATTAACCCAGCGGTTCGCACAGCACTCGATGAAGGTGATTAACGGCTCTGGGTTCTTTGGTCCGTCACATATTCAACACAAACCGGATTACGCGCCGTTACTCGATAGTGTAAGTACCCGCCAGGCTTGAAAAAAAGTGACCAACCGTCTGCGGTCGTATGTGTACCGTAAGCCCCATAACCAAAATCCACAGTCCACACCAGAGGGCTTACGGAACGACTACCCCTCCCTAATCGAGTCGGGTGAGCGAACGGGATCATCATAACGCTGAAATCAAAGACAGGCTACCTGGCTGTGGGTAGGGTGGAGGTGACGCACACTTTCCATGGTGCCGTATGACCGTGTGGATCAATAGAGGCCTTAACAAAAGGTGGTAGAAATAATCAGCGTCATCATTTAACTCAACGCAACGACAGTATAGCATCGAAGTCAGCCTGTCACAAGAGCATGTGAACTGATCAATGTCCACTCTGTAACAGTTCCGTCCCAGTCTGATATCAGGTGGGTACTGAGAGAACAAAGTTTTCTGAAGCACGTGAGCCATGTGAACCAGATAACTTCGGACCAGGATACATAAACGTCATGATTAATTTCAGAGAAAAAGCTAACCCGATAACGCTAGCAGCAGACATTCAAGACGCACTATCAGTGAGGAATCGAACAGTGTGCAAAAACGAAAGCTTGAAACACAGCTAATCAGCAAAAAGGATGACGTCAAAACAAAGCCTGTTAGTTAATTAAGTTGTGCATTACACCTTACTTACTACGCAGCTGTGTCAGTCTTCACTCACACCATTTCAACCATTTCTACTTCTCAAATTATACATACCACTTCGGAGGTAGGTGACCGACCACATACAGAGACGAAACAGAGAGACAATCGTATCATGGAACAGTCAAGTTTACCCTAAAGTGGATTGAACATCAGGTAGACTGAGATGTTAAGTCGCTTAGGCAGTCGATCCGGGGATGACAATCAGCTTCACGTACACCGTAACACCCTCATAATGAGGACAGTTATCTATGGCAAACACGACATGGTTTTAAACATGTCGTGTAGACTTACGTTGTCGATTTCGCTTCTCAAGTTTACATCTCAGAATATATCATTTTAAAACTTTCAAGTTGACCAACACGCACATTCGATCGCAGCGTTCGCATTCAGATGGACTTTCCAGATTTTGTAGAACTGCTCCACTTTTCGGTTGCATGCCGACTGGTGTGAAGAATGATGAGCGGACAATCGTTGAATTCTTCGTCTACATGCATTCAAATGCCGTGAAAATCTACTTCACAACCTAGATCTGTTTGGCACATCTTAAGAGAACCGGTTAGAAATCTACAGCAATAATAAAACATGTGACCAACCGTGTTGTAAGGAAAACAACAACAGAACAATTATATGAACACGGTCAACTAACCTGAAAGAACAAGCGGTTCATATTGGCCATTTCCACCTTATCATAATCAAACAGAATCAGACGTCCGATACCACAACGAACGAGCATTTCTGCGGTCACCGAACCGACTCCACCAATGCCGACAATTGCGACGGTTTTATCTCTAATCCTGCAAGATAAGAATAGTGATTATATATATATATATATATATATATATATATATATATATCGTCCCGATGATATACACGAGTGAGAAACATGGCAATTTTGGCTAAACAACAGATAAACATTCTATTCACGTTCTTCTTCAGATTGACAATAAAAGACTGGTATCAATTGGGAGAACGTGTTACGATCCGCATTTGTAGCCAGACTCAAAAGTGACCGTCAGGGCTAGGGTAAACCAAATCCGAAGAACATGATACCGGGGTCGCGAATGGAACACCTCAGATCATTATTGAACTGTTTTAGAATCGGACTGAGACACATCTTCGCGTGTTCACACGCCATCAAGGTCACTTATACTTGTATACTTGGGAAATTCTCGTCTGCTAAGTTGCAAAAGATCTGACAACAAAATACACGCCTCATCCGGGGTCTGATTCGTCGGGATTTTGGTCGATAATTGAAATCCGGAATAAGGCAGTAATTAGAAGTTTCAGTCGGTTTCATTCATTCAGGGCCATTAGCATCAAATGTTTGCGTTCGTGTTTAGTGGGATTCGACTACAACAGTGATGAAACTCAGATGTAGCAAAGTATTCAACTTGAAAGTGCAAACACGAAAATGGACATGTTAAAACACTCATCTGATTCTAACTTCGACACCAGCGGTGAAGGAATGACCTAACTCAGTGTTAACTAACGTTCCTTCATACAGCAAAAACACCTTCGCGGAGAGCAACAGCTTTGTGGTGAACAAGTAATCGCATACAGTTAGTGAAATATTCACGATCGGCAACCGCGACTAACAAAATAATGCAGAATGTTAAACATATATTTAACTAAAATACCCAGTTGATAATGATATCGTAAGATGAGCGGAAAGCTGGAGGGTAACTACAGTGAAAAGCATTGGCGGTTAACAGAACTGTGAAGTGATTTGACACTGATGTACACATGAGACACATAAACCGCATGTTTACTGCAGTAGACATGAAAGATATTCGGTTGCAAGGATGGGGATTTCGCGGGTTGGAAACGTTAGAGCTGAAGGCCAAGCTATGAAAAACGGTGTACCTAGAGTCCGACTATTGCAGACTCCTCGGTATAACTGCACGGTTTGCATCAACATGAAAAAATGTGTGTACAAAATAGCAGAACAGCTCATGGTACCGTTAGATATGAAACAAAGCTGGATATGAATACACGCAAGTAGGCAAGGAACAATCGGAACAGTTACAATTCAAATGGTACATGAACCGAACACATAACTGCCAAGAGTCATGAGATCGCAGTTCCTAACGTCACCTCGTTGTATCCTGGAAACAGGTGATCGGAAATTGTCACACTCAAAGGGTATCATGATGGTACGTCAGTTTGCTTGCCGATTATCCACTTGCTCCACGAATCGCCTCGTCATCTCTCAGTAGAACATGTATTCGCTTATTTGAATGAACGTTCATCAAGTACAGTCCATTCTCTAACGTTATTCGTGAAGATATTGCGTCATCTGTTAAAGCATTTTGAGAAACCATTGGCTGCGATCCAGCACAAGCACACTAGACTGCCACCTTTCAATGCCCAAGCATTCAGATAAGTTAAACGGAAAATGTTTCGGAAAGGTCCAAATGGATGCACGTTGTTGGCTTGATACATGTCCACCATACTTCATCTAAGTAAACCATCACAGAGACTGGACCTTGACTTCATGTAATGGTTTGCAAGTCTGAATGGCTTATTGGACTAGACTGAGCGATGTGATAATCACACCGACGAAACCACTAATGTGGGAAGGATCAACAGGGAGAAATATTGTGAACTACAATCTCCAAGCCCCCTAGGTTACAGGTTGGAAGTAGGCTGGTCACCTTATTCGGAAAAATGGTGCTAATTCTACTACTGCACATTAAGTCAGCTGCCTTGAGCCAAAGGTTTTGTTTGGGAACTGTCACAGTCCCGCCGTCCGAGTGTGAACGTCTCGTCAGTGCTGCAAGTCAAATATAACCGTGAAATTTTGCCATATAACCCCATACTGTAACGGCCACCACACAATGTAACCTGGATCGTTCTGTTTGTTACACGGTCAAACTGATCGACGAAAATACGCAACCGCTGACCCCTACCCTACAGTCCTAACTAGATTAGCTTTCAGACTCTCATTAGGTCAATTTCTGGCCAGTTTGGAATAGACATAATGGATTGGTGAAGTGGATTTCCGGTATAAGTTGGATTAGTGCTGTCCGTTTGAGAGTCTCTGTTAAGACAAGCTCCGAACACCAAACCTCCAGAAGACTTTTCATTGTCTACTTAGGTCACCCACCGACACCAGTGTTAACAAGGACGTCTTTTACTCACATTTGGCTACCCCTTAACATCTCTGACACAACGCTGATCGGAGGTATGAAAGCCCTAGTCGGATGGCTTGATGATACCGAGTCTATTTTCAGTGATGGGGTTGAGTTAGCTAGTTAGCTTGATCAACGGTAAACACCTGGTGCGTATGCCGAGTAAGTGCTATTTTGGTCAGCACTAGTCCTGAACACCATACGCGCCGCTGCTTCATCTGGTACTCTTCTTCTCTGAAAGAAGGTTGGTCTCAAATAGACTGCACAGCTTTTATTTATAACTAACGTGGTTTCATTCCAGAATGTCGCTCTTCACGGAGCATAAACTATAATTCAGCTTATGCATCGATACATTATCACTTTGTTTGTAAATCCGCTGGGCACACGATACCGTCGATCGTAACGAGTTGGTGTCGAGAAACTGGTCAAGTCAATACTAAAGCACTTACACCATACACGGCTGGAACACAAGCTCAGCTAATATAACCACGAAGACCGCAACAGTTGTTACACCCGAAGCTTACAAGCCATCTAGGCAGTAGGTACCATAACAGGCAACAGAATAGTTTGTGGGTCAGACAAATAATGGAACACACTAGAGTTGTTAAGTGCCAGGCGGAATAACCCACAAGGCAATTCACGCAAGTAAAGAGGGGTATTCGCAATAATCTCAGGCGTAGCCTGATCGTCAATCGCGCGGCTTGGCTAATTGAGAAGGTCAATGAAACGGAAGTCACTTTTGCTTCAGGGACTACAAGCAGACTCTTCAAGCCTATTCGTGTCAATGACCACGAGTGTCCTAACTATCAATGAAGTTCTCATGGAAGCAGACGGCGCACTCACAGTAACTCCGGAAGGTTACACAACTGGGCGGAACATTTCGAGGACCAAGTTGGCTGGACTTCTGCTTACTGCTTATAACCACCGTAAGATCCAGTCATCGTGTGAAGGAGGATGAGTGTTTGGACATGAATATTCATTCATACTTAGTGTGAGGACATTAGCTGGAGTGTGAATTTCGATCAACCGACCTCTAGTAAAAGTGAACTTTGAGTTCCGTGCTTTCTTTCGAAGAGGATCAGTTGAGGGGCATGCCTGAATGCTTGAGTGTTGTTCAATCTATGGCACAGGAAGAAGATTTAAAATACCCCTTTCAGCCTCAAGACGCAAGGTACTTCCGTAAAACTATTGTGATTGCGCACAGTTAATGTTGTACAGAGGTCATTGACCGGATTCCATAATTAGCAAGTCGTATCAGCAGCGGCGGAGGTGTAGGAAATGAAACAGAAGCTCACATCTCCAAGGTTAGGGCTGTATTCGCTAACCTAGGACACCTCTGGCAAAGAAGAAGAATCGTTATGAATCTCAGAGGTCGCGTATACAAGGCAATCGTAAGGTTAGTGCTATTTTACGACTGTAAAACCTGATCGCTCTGAACCGCCTTTAGATGCATATCTGTCGACGTCTGCGTCCGAAGATTCGTACCGAGTGACATCAACGGGTAAGCAACGATAAAGCCAGAAAGCGGATATCCGGTAATGGATGTCAACCGATTTCATTTACTCAATCTTCAAATGTACACGAACTTAGATGGTTAGGCCATGCATCAAGGGTGAATGTTAATCCTTTGCCACGCCCAACAGATTTCGTCGAATCCACGGCCAAGTAGTATACGAGGCTAGGTGGAAAGATGTCGGCGTAGGGGAGTGTAGTCATTAATCAAAGAATTGGCTACAGTAGGTAGGGCTCGTCTGCCGGGTGGTGGACCTTGTGACTAAAGGAACAAGCAACCGAAGAGATTAGGCGAAGTAGCAGATAATCGGGTTCAGTGGAATGAACACTATCGTCGTTTGGCTGAGTTACACATAACGACGAGGGGGAAGTAACGGCTGTAAAGAGGCTATCTTGCTGATGGTCCCTTACATTTAATTACATTTCCGTTATATGTTTGCACGATGTAAGCATCTTGATGTTGAATGTTTCAGCTTAGACTTGAACGTTTTTACCACCTTCGTTTGTTGCCTATGACAATTAAGCAACGATGCGAACTACTGATCTATTGTTGTCTAAGAGAATGACGGTGATAAACTAAGAAAGATGCTCAAAGTTACAACCAGTGACAGTCTTCTGGAAATCTAGCAGATTTGGCGTCTGACCTGGCAAGTGTATGGTCGCATTAAAGCTAACTCGCTCAAGCTGCCCACTAGACTGGATCTCCACTTACAACAAAAGTTGAGCAGCCTAGATGGAAGAATCGCAAAGAAGGAACAACTAGAGAAATCCAAAAGAGTGCTTATTCCATGTTGCTCGAGCACAGCCAAAGATGATCTGTGCTACAACTCGGGCGTAAACGAAGTACACCGGAGACAGCAGGATTCAGTTTGATGAGTTCTGTAGCCGTAACTACTGCCCAGCGCTTGTCGCATGTCAGAATCGAGGTGTGCGACATTGAAATTGACGCCCATTGAATATCGCATCAGAAGGAACAGATCTGGATCCCTACAATCCGTGGAACTCCTCTTGTTAGATAACCCTACAATGAGTTTGACATTGTAACAGTTAGGCAAAACGGTAAACGTGTCACAAGGAAGCGTTCAGACGGAGAATCATGAAACGTAAACTGTCCAAGAGTATACAGAAAAATCGTGAAGTCTGGTGGAGTGAATGCACTACGGAAACAAAAGTCACAGTAATCGCCAATTACGTCATTTGCTGAGATCTCTTAATTTCTCAAATTCCAGATAAAGCTGACGATAAACCAACCGTTCTAAAAAGCCGTCATCTGTGATCGGGGTTCTCATAGTGCTGCACCAGTAGCGGAAGCACCACACAAACAACGATAATGGTACACCGGTATTTTCGCGAAATAGATAAACCTAGCATAGCCGTAAGCTTGCTGACCTCTCTATGAATGATTCGGTGGCAAAGATAACCCTACAAATACTAGTCCATCGCTTGCTGTGCGGTTCGCTTCTCGAACTACCTCGATACCAGACGACCAGTATCCGAAGGGATTTAACTGACTTTCTGATTGGAGTCGTTAAGATGATGCACATCTTTATCAGAGAAAACACTATTAACAGCATAAAATCTACGTCAGTCAGAACTTGTGTCCATTTTATTGCCGATTATTTTCGTCGGTTTGCTGCTCTATTTTTTGTACTACTTAAGTGTACTGTGTTTTAAAAGGTTTTGTGGAAATTTAGATAACCACTTCTCAACAAGTATGTATACTATTGAACAGAGCACGCCCAGGTAAGCTGCTTACCTCAAAAAAGCTGTCCAGCCCGTCATAACAGACCCAACTGCTACAGCCGATGTTCATTCGGCACTTCACTTCCTAAGTGTAAAGGAAGGACATCATCAAAATAACCTAATCAGGTCAACAGTGACGGCTGACGAAATCGTGCATCATAACATTAATTAGATCATCGGTGACGGCTGACGAAACCGTGCATCATAACAAACTAATCAGATCATCGGTGACGGCTGACGAAATCGTTCGTCATAACAAGCTAATCGGGTCATCCGTGACGGCTGACGAAATCGTTCATCAACCAAACACTAGCGTGCAAAGTTATCCACTTGAACCAACCAGGATGACGCGTGAAGGTGGGCGTCACTACCGTGCTAACCCGATGAACCAATCAGAGTGCAACGGCTATGGAACTGACCACACTGTGCCACCTAACCACGAATTGGCCTGAACCACTGGAGATTGGTCCAACTTGTAGTTGGCTCTAGTTGGCGAATAACTGATGATATATATATGCATGTATTTCATTCATTTGTTGAACTGGTAATCGGCATTACAGCGTTTTTCTACGCAGTCGTGTTCTTCATGACTCCGCGCTAGTAGACTGGGTGAAGCCGTACAGCAAGGGTCCGAGTATAGCATCCAAGCCAGGATAGAAGGTTTTAACAAGAAAAAGGCGCGTTACATCACCAAGACACCACAAGCGAGCTCTGGAAACACGAACTGTTTGCACAGAGGCCAACAGATAGCACCCAGCAGCATCAACTGCAAGACACAATCCATGCAGGACACCCAGTCAAACATAATGACGCATTCTTCATTATTTCTCCGGGATAACTGAAGACATATCCACAACTTTGCTGAAGTTTTAGTTATCAAACGTCATCCTCCCCGTCGTGTGTTCAAAAACAACTTGTGTTAAGGTTGTAGCTACCCTGGTAGGCAACAATGCCATATTTTCCACCTTCACTTTTGTATTCCTCTGTCTAATCGCTCAAGTCATGATTTCCGTTTAAAATTACTTAGGCCCATGTGATCAGAATGTATGAAATTCTACTCTGGGGAAAG
Source organism: Paragonimus westermani (assembly GCA_008508345.1). NCBI lineage: Eukaryota > Metazoa > Platyhelminthes > Trematoda > Plagiorchiida > Troglotrematidae > Paragonimus > Paragonimus westermani. Next base: position 183,961 of record QNGE01000905.1, read on the forward strand.
TCATATGATTCGCATCCTATTCTTGTTTTACTCAAGTCCATCGAGGGAACGAATTGTTTTAAAATCGATATACTCTGTGGCATGACGAAAACAACAGGAATTCACTGTTAGGCTATTATGACTGATTCAGAAATCCGAATGTTTTATCTGGAAGTTAAAGGTGCTGTTACAGAGCGTACTATGCAAAACACGGCTCAAATGCACCCACGAACGCTCACCCGTTCATACTTACGAAATGGTACCTCCAAATGATTGGTTCTAGCAAGAAACAGCTGTCGCAGAACACATTACGACAGTGAATCAATGGACCATGAGGACACAGACGGCTTAGCGATATGAAACAATACATACGTGGATTGTAGATGGTACGTTTATCCAGTGTGCCAAAACAGGAAGGTCGCAAGTTCGTGGCACGTGAAACCCACACGAACCAGAACAGAGCGCGGTTCTTAGTAAGTTCAAGTGAGAAACGACAAGACAATGCTCGCACGGTACACACATCCGAATATTGCATACCAAGTTGAAGAAAGACTAAGCTCCAACCGAAAACCGTACAATAATCACAGCTAATAACACAACAGAATGGGTAGAAGTGGGAAAACACTTAAAAAATGACAAAGACAACCTAGGCTTTTCTTTTTTACGAAAGGGAAGTTGAATATTGATTGACAAACACCACACCAGTATACACATCCGTATTCTTGCAACTAGTTTCCGTTGGCGGTCACATTTGCCAACTTTTTCAGAAGGTAACACAAAGTATTTTGGGGGCTACAACCAAAAAACCGGAGCAGTAGACGAAAGTCAAATCCGAAGTAAGTTGTTCACACCTCTGCGAAAGACTGTACGTTGACCACCGCGCACGGTAGTTGACAACCCTTAGAGAAAGCAGACATCAAAGCTGAAAACAATGAGGCAACAGGCAGACACGCGAAACATGATCCAGTCACCCTAACCGATGAAGCGAAACTGCTTCGCGTAAACGACAGTTATCTGCAACCAACACCCGTCGCAGAACTTCATGCTTGGCTATGTAGTGCTGCCAGTATACAAGGGAAACGCTGTGTAGATGACCGTCAAAAAACATCTCAGCATTATCGACGCGAAACGGTTAGGTTTCGTAACCAGTGCATATGGTCGAGTTATACACCCGGCCTTTTAACAAGAGATGTATCTCGTATGTGTTTTTTTCAAGCAAACGTTGTGACAACGCGTCAGGTGCCTAATTCAACATGATCGCAGGTTGTGATACAAGTCTCAAGACAAACAGAACTTTCGGCTCAGCCCAGACCGTCACCGTCGTTATGGAGGCTCTACAAACAGTTAACCACGTGGACTTCATTCCATGAAGTATGATCTCCTTTCTCATACCATCTTTTTTTGACTTGGTCATAGGCCCAAATAAAAATACCACTCCATAATGTCTGGGCCTGGACAGCTGTCAACTGAAATTGGCTAGATCTGAGTTATCTGACTGTACTTCATCATACATGTAATCATGCTGCACAAAAACAGATACTGAGTGACGTATTGCTATTCAGCCTGTTTACTATAACTCATTCCGGAGGACTCGTAAGTAACAGTGTTGCTGATGTTGACATGGCATCTTTTATTACTGTATNGTAGATGGTACGTTTATCCAGTGTGCCAAAACAGGAAGGTCGCAAGTTCGTGGCACGTGAAACCCACACGAACCAGAACAGAGCGCGGTTCTTAGTAAGTTCAAGTGAGAAACGACAAGACAATGCTCGCACGGTACACACATCCGAATATTGCATACCAAGTTGAAGAAAGACTAAGCTCCAACCGAAAACCGTACAATAATCACAGCTAATAACACAACAGAATGGGTAGAAGTGGGAAAACACTTAAAAAATGACAAAGACAACCTAGGCTTTTCTTTTTTACGAAAGGGAAGTTGAATATTGATTGACAAACACCACACCAGTATACACATCCGTATTCTTGCAACTAGTTTCCGTTGGCGGTCACATTTGCCAACTTTTTCAGAAGGTAACACAAAGTATTTTGGGGGCTACAACCAAAAAACCGGAGCAGTAGACGAAAGTCAAATCCGAAGTAAGTTGTTCACACCTCTGCGAAAGACTGTACGTTGACCACCGCGCACGGTAGTTGACAACCCTTAGAGAAAGCAGACATCAAAGCTGAAAACAATGAGGCAACAGGCAGACACGCGAAACATGATCCAGTCACCCTAACCGATGAAGCGAAACTGCTTCGCGTAAACGACAGTTATCTGCAACCAACACCCGTCGCAGAACTTCATGCTTGGCTATGTAGTGCTGCCAGTATACAAGGGAAACGCTGTGTAGATGACCGTCAAAAAACATCTCAGCATTATCGACGCGAAACGGTTAGGTTTCGTAACCAGTGCATATGGTCGAGTTATACACCCGGCCTTTTAACAAGAGATGTATCTCGTATGTGTTTTTTTCAAGCAAACGTTGTGACAACGCGTCAGGTGCCTAATTCAACATGATCGCAGGTTGTGATACAAGTCTCAAGACAAACAGAACTTTCGGCTCAGCCCAGACCGTCACCGTCGTTATGGAGGCTCTACAAACAGTTAACCACGTGGACTTCATTCCATGAAGTATGATCTCCTTTCTCATACCATCTTTTTTTGACTTGGTCATAGGCCCAAATAAAAATACCACTCCATAATGTCTGGGCCTGGACAGCTGTCAACTGAAATTGGCTAGATCTGAGTTATCTGACTGTACTTCATCATACATGTAATCATGCTGCACAAAAACAGATACTGAGTGACGTATTGCTATTCAGCCTGTTTACTATAACTCATTCCGGAGGACTCGTAAGTAACAGTGTTGCTGATGTTGACATGGCATCTTTTATTACTGTATACTAGTCGAGTACTTTAGTAAATAGTTTTTCCCGACTAATCACCATGGCTCATTCATCACACCTGACTTTTGTCATCATACTGGGCGAAACAGATTTCACTTTTATTGTGTCCATCGTACTAGCGTCTTTTGCCATCCGTCATTCGTCATCTACACGGCTCCAGTGTTCCACATTCACGTATGTACACATAGTCTCGCTGACGACATGTGTCATCATTGTCTTGGTAGATAAATGAAACAATCAGTTTGTCAATCCTCCTCTGTCTCATCCCCTCCTTTACCCTCCCAAGCTATCAATAGGTAGCGGTGATCGAATGTGGAGAGTAGGTTATTTGTACTGCTGTCATATATGTACAAGAGTGGCTGCATCATGTGGAAGTGTACACAGCATGACATGTAATCGACTGTCAACCAGTTCATCCAGCAAAACAAGATGTGATATGGGTTAGAACACTTGCGTCCTGTGAACGTTCTTCTCAGTAAGCGCGCCAGAATCCCAGAGTAGAATCCCGCATCTTATTTATAAGTGATGGTTACCGATTCACACAAGTTTTAAGTTCTTGTGTATGTCAGATATCCTCCAACCTTGATACTGAATTTATTGCAGACTGTTGTAATTATTTGTAGAGCATGATGTCGGTTGGTTTAAGTTTGCTGGGCCTGTCTGACCACAAGTTGTTAACTTGTTGCACTCTGAATTTTTGGTTCCAGTGATGACGAGTTCCATATTTTCCCCATACTCTGCAGTCTCCCCTGTCCTATACTTCTGCTATTCCACCTCCCTTTCCACACCGTTCAAATTTTAAATTCGTCTAATGGAAAAGATAGCCTCATCAATGATGAACACGCTCCGTTGTATTGTGCAATTGACGTTAATTTGTCCAGTTACTACTTATATCCAACGTTTATACCGGTTCCCCCAACTATGGTTTTAACGCCACAGTGACCCCATTCCCACCGGTTACAAAAAGGTTTTAGTTTCGAACAATTCGGCGGCAGTCGTGCTGGCTTCCAGGGTCATCTCCCATTTCTCATTGACCTACTGCACCACACTCTCATCCAATGACCACCTCGTCATTGATTAACTGGCTTGGTTATTGGCGTAACGACTGAGTCGTCATCAGTGCGTCGTCCGTCCTGATCTTAGTTTCGATCCGAATTTTGTAGTACTCTTCACCGCATTGGTTAGACTGTTCAATGTTCATTTGATACAATGCAACATTCGTCAGCCAACTGGTGCCGTACAGCCGAGGTTTCCAAGAGGAATCCAAGAGGAATCGTTATGTACATGCTGTTTAGTACTATTCTATTTAGTACCGTCTTAGACCATTACCTTCATTGTTGTTTCCAACCTTTGATACCAGGAAGGGTTGATTTACTCGCATCATTGAAGATATTTGGCATTTACCATTCGGTCTATCGACATCGACTCGTTGTGTGTACTTAGCACCAAGATTTAGTCCACCGACTGTGTGTTACCTGTTGTCCTGAAGTTGTACATAGTCAACAATTGGAGTGAACGGTAAACAAAACTGCGGATGACTGCTACGATTTTCCAGGGGTACTTGATAAGGTTGGAAGCACAAATAAGAGAGCAAGGTCGACAGGTCATTCTACTACTCAATAATTCCACTGCCCACAAGCTGCTAATGGCGATGGACAACGGTTCTATCGAATATCTTCCATTCAACCTTATCAAACGGTGGAATTAAACCACAGTGATGCCACATAATATTACAAAACGGTATGAATTTGTCAACCATTACTAGCTGCTGACACCACATCGGTGTCGACTGTTCCAATTCCGCGGCAGCCCCGTGGATACCGTGCCATATGACTCATGAAGTCATTCAAGCGTTTTGGTAGCGCAGTCAGTACCGACTTAGTGGAACAAAGTGAAGTTTAATGTAGTAGATGGTTGAAGTGAAATCAAAAAGCGAAGTATTAACAACGAAATTCCCACTCTCAATGCTCTACTATCAGCAAAATGACCACAGACTATGGAAGCTTTGGTACATATTTCCGACACTTTTTAATCAAATCTCACTACTACATTTCATAAAACAATTTACTCCATTTCTTATTCAGAAAGTAGATACTATCGGTACTTTTTAAAAAAAAATTGAAACGTAAGATGGCAAACCCCATTTTTTACTCGGTGTGTGGGTCGTCACAGCACGTGGCGGTCAAGTCTCAGCGTAGCAAAATTGAACACTGTTGAAGTACATCAGATGCTGGTATGTGCTAGGCAATTCCGGTGTCTTTCGACATTTGCAAACGCAACCTGATACCAATGATTACGGGATCAGGTTACACTTGCCCGGACTATCCTAAGTACAATTACATAGGCTGATCGAAAACCGATTATCTCAAATCGACACAATCGCATCCACAAGTAATTTGTTTGTCCGCATCAGGTATCGACGAAAAAACAGAATGACCGTATACGCAAGGCTGACAAAAACAAACACTTACATGGCATAGTTATCCACCACCCCCATACGTTGTAATGCCATGAGGCGACTGTATGGATTGGAGTCCACGACTTCAGAACTGATTTCCGCGATTTTCTCACGCATTGTTCGCGTGGTCGACAGTTCCGATTGCAACTGCACCAGTTTCGCGTTCAATACATCGATTTGAGCGCGCAAGTTCCGGTTGGCTTGACGTAACGCCTTAGTGTTAGATGGCATTGTGTGGTGCGGGAGCTGAGATGAAAAGGGACAGACGACCGTATAAAAAAGTCAACATCGTATGCTTCGTTTAACAAGTACAGCTTCAGTCGTATTGGACTGTCGCTGGAGTTTTACGGTAATGCGTGACAGGACAGACAGTGATCGCGACGAAGAAATGGACTTTTAAAAAAAGTGACTGCATCCCCATAACCCACGTGAACTGCTCGAATTCACGATTAGCACAGAAACCATTCCGATGACCACTCCGCACATGCGTTCGTCTGACGTCTCCCTATTGTGCACAAAGGTTCTTTTGCATTCGTGATCGTACCGGTCAATTTAACATGTCGTTCAACGTTGCCAAGACTACGTCGAAATAATTATTTCCACGATGCATTTTTCAACTACGATTTAACTTTAACTATTTATATTGTCAAGCAGGTCAAGTCCCACTTTCCACTGCACCAATTATTAGCAAATAGAACGGAAAAATTAGACTGTCAACACCCAGATCTTAACACTGAAAAGATGTGTCGAAATTTAATAGGTGATATTTGTGCTGCACTGAAACCTGAACATGATCCGCCTGTTTTCATTCACCTGTTCAATCAGGTATGTGTGCGTCTGAGAGAAAATTTTCAAAACACTAGTTGCAATTCTTGGGAGTAAGCCTGAAGTAGCATTTTACAATGTTCTGTTTAACGAGAAGCAGCCAGGAGTATACACTGAGATTGATACTTTTGTCTTATCGTCAAAAACAAAATCTCGCACAACAGTGAGTATATGTTCACAGATGCATTAGACCAGGAAGTAAGTGGCCGTCCGAATCGCTTAATCACGCGGAATATGAGATTAATCGGACCACAAGATTTTGCTACAACGATGGAGAAGACAACTATTCATTACTCAGCCATTTAAGAGTGATAAAGCGATACAAACAGAAAATTGTCGGCATTATATGACTTTCACAGGTACAACTCGCAGGGCATCATGATGTTCCTAGATCACCACATCCACATGACTACAATGAATGAAAGACAAACCTACCTACTCTAGATCAATCCACGTCAATCTGCTCATCTTACTGTTGTGTAGATCACACGATGTGCTGTTCGTCCAAACAGACCAAAGATAACCTAACATTTCAAGGGACTGACTTGACCAAATTCACCAAGAGCGCAGTCTCAGCACATGCGGTCGATACCCACTACGAAACTGAATAAACCCCAAGCCTTCCTCATATTCTTCAATGTTTCGGTCAACTAACTCAAATTGGTCGACCAACAAATACCAGTCGCCGATCAATCCGTTGATATCTGATTACGTAATCTGATTCTTTGTTCCCACAAGACGTTCGTGCAGATTCAGCGGTTGTTATGACCAAAGGTCACATCATCGGTCTTCGTCTCTGTCAAACGTTCCACATACATACCTGTGGTTTAACTGCATGTGGAACTCCAAACCGCTCATTATCAACACTGGTGACTGTAACGTGCAGTCGAAGCCAGCAAGTGCGCACGGGTTGAATATGAGTTGTGTAACAGAGCGTGTTGCTGTGCTGTTGGCACCGACTTAGATTTCGTTTGTGTAAGTCTTGCGCATGCTTACTGAGTCTTTGGCTCATACTTGTTTGTGTTGCTTTCTTTTACAAGATTGCTGCTGGAATCCCTACTTCGGAAGAACGTTGTCCCCGGTGTCTCCACATTGTCTGAGAATTGGTCCGCAATTTTTACGAGAATCAGAGTAGAAACAGTCGGCTTACATGTTACAGTGACCCGCCATTTGAGTGGTTGGACTGCAAGGAACTCGAACGTTGCAGCAATTTGCACAGTGGCTCTCAAACACGCTTAGTCTGTCACCTACTCAGCTCCCTAAGCTCACTGTCATCGCCCACTCAACTTTACATAGGGAAGAGCATCGCCTCCTTACCCTAAACGCACGAATGAAAAGTGATCACCAGTGATAACCAGGTACACACACGTGTGACGGCCAGTGCAACGAGTGAGCCTAGTGTAACCGTTTCAGTTTATCAACTTCAATGCGAGTCACCCAGAAGAAACCCTAGATTCACAAGTCTTGACATTTTAAGCACCGCTCTGACGCTCCCTTCCCATCCCCTTTGCGAAACTAATGTACGTGGAGTAGTTTTACTAAATCATTCCATTTTTGCACCCTGTACTGAATTGATTGAATCTATACACTTGTGTTGAGCCGACGAGGATTACATTTACATTATAAAAACACCAAAGCTAAGAATTTATGCATGCAACTGATTGCAACACTCTGGCTGAGAGAGTATTTAGTCAATAGTGCGAATGACAACAGAGAAGTTCCACACCAGGTACGCAGAATATTCCAACATCGTTCACAGAAGCCATGAAATCCTCTAGTAGTTCTTGCGCTCAGTGACCTGCCCAGAACGACTAGTTTTACCCATGCTGAAACCTAATTCGGACTGGCGCAAAGTCGCAATTCCCTGTCAACTCTTATAGTCTGCATCCTTTTCAATGGACACGTGGTCATACCAACAACCTCGACTGGTAAGTTTAACTGTTGTGTCCATAAACCACAGTAACGTTCCTCACAGATCCCCAGTGCGTTACGATCGAGGTTCAGAAATGGTCATGGCCTCGAATCAACTTAGTTGCTCGTTGTCCATTGTTTTGTAATCTGAGCAGTATGTATGCCAGAGCTGATTTGCTGTAACACTAATGGTTCACCGCTGTGTTAGTCGCAGTTGAATAGGTTTTCAGATGGATGATTGAGTATCTCACTACCTCCAACTTGTTGAGCAACAGTGCTGTCACCAACACAGAACCGTCTATCATAAACGGCGCGCTGCTTATTCGGGTCAAGAAAGTAATACTTTCAATGAGCTAAGCCACACAAATTAAATTGTCACTCATCAGAGAAAACAATCTCGCGTCACTGACCATTGACTAACATATTCGTTATTTCTTGGAGTATCACGTAAAAGCTAGTATTCACGAAATCATCCCGTAAGCAAATAACGACGAACACGCCTTAGACTTTAAAATCTGCAGCGACAAGTGATGCTTGGTAGTGCATATTGCAGACATCCTTTTCGCATGAGATGCACAACTTCTCCTACATCTGATCTGTTTTTCCACTAAATAGTTCTCAAGGACTGTATAGTTCAGATAATCCCAACGTTTTCCCATCTCTTCGAGCACCTTACAACTTCTTTACTACTATCAGCCACTGTATGCAACGAAGCAATTCCACCTCATCCAAAATTTGTTTAGACAACCACGAAAAACAAGAGTAAAAACAAATAAAGTGGTTAAGGCTACTTTTTAAGATGTCGTCACTATCTCTTTGTGTTGGTAGCTGCTTCAACATGAACACAACATAACAATTAAGCTGAGTCTCTTTCCCAATCTAGATGCGAAAAGACCTTGTCATATCAGGTGGTTCTGTAGCCGTTGAAAAGTGATTTATGACTTTCTGTTTATTTGACACTGTGCTGAACTATTCGCAAGCAAACTCTAGCCACACTAAATTGGACACTTTTCACTCTTTTATAAAAAGAACATCGGATCTACCCACGGAAATATTGTCTAGATTCGAGTCAAAAACAGGGCGACCTCACAACTGTCGGACAGACTGTAGGCACTCTTTTCTTGATTGGACAAGATATCTGTGCTATCAAGAGATATACGCCCGGGTTTCCTGATCACAGACTTAAATAGAGCGGAGGCCTGCCTCAAAATAATGATTACAGAGTGACAATTACACGCTGTTTGTCTATTTACTTGTCATTTTGTAAGTGAAATTGAGAAGTAACCACGTCTAAAACCAACATTTCGTTGAAATGACTGGAGGTATTTGTTTCTGGATTAGTCTGTCAAACTACCCGAAGCCAAAAGGAGGTATGCGCACAAACGTGATCACAAATGGCTTGCGGATCCATTCACCTACCCCGCGAGTGGGGACCTTTGTAGTTCAGCCGGCTAACACTCCTTAGTCATGTGTTAGGCTGGTATGAAAGTTAAACCTTTATTCTAAGAAACAGTATGATCTAAACTAGCAAGGTACAAACTGAAAATATGGGGGGAAACAATGCAATATACCCAGTAGAAGGTTCGGAGACGAATGTGGAGTTACATTGAAAAAGCAATCAAAACGGCATCAACAGAGCTGAAAAAAGAGAATGTGGCAGATCATCATGAACCAAGCTCCTCAAAAGCAGAACAGCGGGAGTCGATGGCATCAATCCAGTGTCTGTTGCAACCACTCTACTCACTGGCCTTAAATTACGTCCGCACATCAAGCAGAAGAAATTCGAACACGTGAGAAACAGACAGGATTCACGTCCGGTCGAGGGTGCGTTGAACACAACTTTTAGCCTGCGACAAATCATAAATCATCGGTACTCTTACAGGCAGAGGACGGTCGTGGTCTTCTTAGTCATGAAGGCTACCTTCAACTCGGTTGCTCTTGAAGTCAGTAGGAACTGCCTTACACGCAATGGAGTACCAGGGAAATACGTGAATCTGTTGAAATCACTGTACGCAGGGTTTATGTACAACCATCTCGGTCGTTCAGCACTCGTAGCGACATTCGTCGAAAGTGTCCGATCTCCCCCTTCTCTGATTTTGTCACGGACAACATTCTGGAAGGTGAGCTTGAGAAATTCACTGAGTTTGATGTCGACTTTTTTAGTGGCGCTAGTTTGACCGACATGGAGTATGCAGATGACACTGTCTTACTTAGCCCCTCTGCCGAAGACATGCTGACAATATCAAACAAGGTGAATGACCGAGCTGGTTTGTGTAGGGTGCGCTACGCACCTTCAAAGTGCAAAATGTTGCTGCGAGAATGGAGCATTCCCACACGTACCTTCTTTATTAAAGGCATACCATTTGAGATCGTTAACACTTCCGCGCACCACCTTGTTGGCCCATAATACTACTGATGAGATATCCGCGAGGACAGCAGAGACACGAGTTGTTGCGTCGAGACAGCGTTCGGTTGTCGATTAAAGGGAGAGTATATAATTCATATGTAGGTTCTGTTTTATTTTGTCGTTGCGAAACGTGGCCTGCTCGCAACCAAGATATAAACAGACTATGTCTGACCTTCGATGTCACCGCAAATTGTTCCACATCGAGTGGACTGATCGCGTGGCCGTTCGCTGTACCGAGCATTAGATACTGAAACCACCAACAGTTGGGTAGAACCGCGTGATGGTCAAACAACAGCATGGTCACGAAACTTAACTTAACTGTTCCAGTGAGCAAAGCGGGTGGGTGTCGCCCATGTGGCCTGGTTCCTCGTGATCACTCGAATCGCTGGTAAGAAACGCTATTCGAGATGCAATGTGCCGCAGTCCACAGCGTACTTACATTCATATCACTTCCAGTTCTTCCACTTAATTTTCTTTTATTAATTTTTAACCTTGTTAATCACCATTTCTTCATCAAGAATAGTTCATGTCACTGTTGGGGTCCGCGGAGATCCGAGCTACAGTGCCTGCCGGTTGAGCTCAATGCCCTTACTATGATGACGACGAAGAGTCGAGTTGGCAAACCTGCGTATTGTATACCCGCCGTCTCTTAGTTGATGATGTGCTGTGATTTTGTTGATGATCCACCAAATCCAAGACGGATGGTCCAAACGCGGCCGTGTTCGCCACAGTGCCGTACGGTCACGTAGCCAAAACCTACGGATCCTATAGTTCCTTCGTGAAGTGCGACCTTAAATTTTACGGCCATGCAACTGCTACCTATCGAACTTTCGGATATCCGTCCGGACCGCACTTCCAGGTGCTGCATGACATCCTGTGTGGTTGGTAAACATGGTAACTCAACGTATAAGTTGACCATTCTCAGATTGGTCTGCAGTAAACTAGTACTCAAATCGGAATCGGAATTTCACTTCGAAGTACCCATACGACACCGTACTGATGAACAATTTTAGCGGCCGTAATACCCACTTTGAGGCCTTCGCTCCACTGACACGAAAAGGGAATGGCATAAATCGCTCGACTGACGTAGTCTTGAACGAGGACGAAAGGAAAGCCACTCCCAACGCGTCGCAGCTTCGTCTAAGTCGATGAGCTTTTTTGAATAAACTGTGTACAAACTAAGGCTTGCGATGAGTGGTCAACCTTGTGCATGTTACTGTACAGAAATGACTGCACTTATGCAACTTGCAGACATGACCGTGCAACAACGGAAGAGGAAGAACATGGCGTCCTCAGAGGAGAAGGAAGCAGTGAGTACGTCATTCATACCCAAAGAAAATGTGCTTGAGGAAACAACTTTCTGAAGTCTTACAAACGTTTCTAACGAAAGGTTTTGCGCTGCAAATCGAAGTTTCTGTTTTCATTCTACTCCAGGTCTGTGCCAATGTTTAACAAAAGAAATGTCAGATATTGTGGCTTTCTTTATTTTTGATCATCCACCCATCCTTGTGAAACTGAGCAGACAGGCCCCCACGACCAGACGCTTATTACAGCGTATCGGCTGGCACCAATCAGCTTGGATGAATGGCAGCTACCGATGAAATTCGACAGTACAAACAAGGCACATCTTTTTCGGTCGAATTCGATAACGACCGCAGATAATCAAATCCCGGCTACCTCGGGGACGATCGAAACACGATCGCACAGCCCATTTCGGTTTCTAATCATTCGAACCATCACTTTTTGACTGAGTCATGACTATTATGTATCTATGTCAGTTGCAACCATGATAGGATTGACCCCGACGGCTGGCATCAAAGGGGAGTGGACAACAAACATGTCCACAACTAACGGACATATAAATTCCACAGTTGTGCTTCGGCAAGCCGCTTAAAGCAGCGTTATTCGCTAGTTTCAGGTTTGCCAGTGGAAATCAAAGACCTTGAGAAGTCTAAGAGTACTGTTGGTTTAAAAAGCAAGATTGCAAAAGCCATCATAAAGAGCACAACCTCGAGATAGCGCGTCGAGCGTGACCGGTATCTGAGACAGTATTTCAAACCATTCATAACATACTCTGATAGTCTTAAAGGATTAATAAAGAGTGGCTGCAAACATTACGCACAGGAGCTGGGACCGATGTGTTATCCGCATGCGAATGCTTTTATGTTCCAGTGGCTCTAACAACAGTGTGCCACAGAATCGCCGTGTATCTAGACTGACGATGAACAGAAAAAAAAACAATCTTGTTTACTGTATTCCTCGTCTGTGCACAAATGCCAAGCTTAACATAATTACTGATGAGTAGTCGGGGATTTGGTTTACTTTCAAGTTGACCATCACTCACATTTAATCGCAGCCTCCGCATTCAGATAGACTTTCCAGCCAGCCTCTTTCGAAAACAAGCACTAGACTCGAGTTTCGCTCTCATTAGAGCTCATCAGTAGTGCATATCCTTGCCACGGCCGAGATTTGAACTCCAGCCATTCCAATCATGAGGCAACCGTGTTAACCACTGCACCATTGACTTCACATTGGGCAGGACCGAACTATCAAATCTGAACGCCCAACCATTCGCGCTTGTGAGCAATGATCAGGTTGCCCGATCGTCTCGAGAGGATACACAGTTACTGCCTGTTAACTCCAATCGATAACCCCGCGATTAGGACTTCCGAGATAGGTCGAGATCACTGAACTCATTAAACCTGAAAAGTCCATCTGAATGCGAACACAGCGATCAAATGGGAGTGATGGTGAACTTGAAAATAAACCAAATCCCCAACTACTCATCAGTAATCTAAAATATCGCCTTGCAACACCTTGTCGTCAGCATAATCAAGATCGGCCAGTCTTCCACCAGGTAGGAGGTCCACGCCGGCATCTTGTGAGTGCCGCAGACAATCCTCCATTATTTCGTCTATGACGAAATTAAACAAAAATGGTGACAGCGGACAGCCGTGACGTACGCCACTCATGGTGCTGAAACTGTCAGACAGTTCACCGTAAACCCTTACCTGAGCTGAAGTATGGGAATAGAGTGCCGACAGTATGTTCACGTACTTAGTCGGCACGCCTCTGCGTCTGAGCGACTCTAAAAGTGTAGATCGATCCACTGAATCGAACGCACCTTTATAGTTGAGAAACACAACAATTGTTGACTGGCAGTACACATGACGCTGCTTCAGAATTTGACGAAGAGTGAAAATGTGATCTACACATCCCCGCCCGGGACGAAACCCTGCCTGCTATTCCCTAATGTTCCGCTCTCGAGCTGCAGTGAGTCGACGAAGTATAATTGATGCTAGAACCCTAGAAATGACTGGGGTCAAACTAATTCCTCTGTGGTTTTCGCAAGAGCCCCTGATACCTTTCTTGAATATAGGAACTATTATCGAGTGACCTCAACTGGAGGGGATAGTTTCCCTCCTCCACACAGGTTGAAATAAATGAGTCAAAGCTTCTACTAACGCCTCTCTCCCTTCTTTGAAAAGTGCGGACACAAGGTCATCTGGACCAGCAGCCTTATTACGCTTGAAAGCCGCAATGCAATTGCGGACCTCAGTCTCAGTGGGTGGTTCCAAGTCTACCGACCAGGGCACTACATCAAAAGTTTGTGGCGGCAACGCGGTAGAAGCAAGAGGCCAGTTAAATTGACCCTCAAAGTGTTCTGCCCACCGCTCTAACCTTCTGGACTAATTATAGATGAGTGTGCCATCTGTCTCGCTGATAGCTTCACTGACAGACGCTCGCCTGGGACCAGTGGCACGGATAAGCGCAAACAGTTTGCCAGTGTTTCGTGAAACAAAAGCCGTCTATGTTTCCTTAACTCTGCCCAATAACCAAGCCTCACGATCAGCCTTTAGGTACGTTTCAGTTTCCTACAACACCTCTTCTACACTTGTTATATGAACTGCTGTGAAGGATGTTCCGTCTGGCTTCTAACAACTCCAGAGATTTCTCCGAGATCCA
>QNGE01000905.1:199836-210752 GCA_008508345.1 Paragonimus westermani
CTGAGATACTGCCAGGACGCCCAGACCTAGACAGGAGAACGATTAGGGTTCTCAACCAAAGCCTTTGGCTCAATAGCCTGTACCGCAAGGCAGCGGGTGGGTGGCGGTGTGCCAGAAATGGTACGTTTTTCAAGAAGAGATGCCAACCATCTTCCAACCTCCAACCTGGAGGACCAGGAGACTGTGGTTTGTCAGACCTCTACCTATTGGCCTGCCTGGTATGAGTAACTCTGTCCAGTTTAGCCAAAAAGTTCATCGAGATGCGCAAGCCGTCACACCACGTCAAGGTCCAGTCTCACCGTGACGTGATCAGGGGAACCGTGTAGATTTGATCAGTGTGACAACACACGTCACATGTGGTCTATCATGTGACAACCAACGATGTGCGAGCAGAAAACGCCCATTGCGAATAACAGATGGAAATAAATCACATTCCTATAGACTTGATAATTAAACATGCTGCTGAGAAGACCGCAAGAATCTGTTCGAATACAGTGGACTACCACGTGGAGATGGGTCACTGATGGTCGGGAACACTTTCGCCCTCAGAAAAAATCAAAATTACCTTTTCATATTTGTTCTGGTTTAACTCATCATTCCGTGGATTCACATCAGGATCAACGGCAGCTCAAATCATAGTACCAGTGGCTATAGTTTAATCCTGAAAGTGTATGTTGGTAGTCTGAATCCCGGTGACCTAACCGATTCGAGCACTCTTCCAAACAGGCTCACCAATCAGTCAAAACTTTCAGTGTGTTCGGCATAAGCGTATGCCCATTTGCAGGTAAAACCACACCAGCAATTGAATGCACAAGCAGGTTGAGTCAGCAGACAATCCAAATTCGACTTCGCTACGGCTCAATTACTTCGTCAAGATTAATCCACATTCACTAGATGGAAAGCTCCAGCATGTTACTGATGGGAAATCGGTTATTTGGTTAATAGAAAGTTGGACGTCAATCACATTTGATAGCAGCCTTCGCAGTCGGATAGAAATTCCAGTCAGCCTCTCTCGAAAAGAAGCACTAGAATCACGTGTCGCTCTCGTTAAAGCTTGTCAGTAGTGCACGTCCATGCTATGATTAACAGTAAGCTTCGCTGACGCTTTTATGAGATAATCGTGTTGAGCACTGCAACACTGACCTCAAACTAGATACGACCAAACTATCTTGCATGAAAGCTCGAACCACTTCCCTTTGTGAGTAGTGATCGGATTGCCTGATCATCCCAAAAGGAAACACAGTTACTGTCTGCTAACTCCGATCAATAACCCGGCGATTATGTAGCGGCCTGGAGATTTCACTGGCCTGCCTGCGGTATGGTGTGTAAAATAGTTCCAAAACTCATAGTTGCATATTGTACCTAGGCTATTAGGAAAGCTCGCATGATGCATGCTGTCCGATTGTTTGTCTGCATGTCATGTGACTGTGGCGCGAACCCGAAGGACACACGTGTCATTCTTCCGGTTTACCCGCTCGTCGACGGCCGGTCTCTAGCCTCTCTAGCTATTTCGCGTGTCGGTGCCTTTTATAGCGCTATCAGAGACCACCTGTACATTTCGTCGAATAAAGATTTGGTCTCTCTCCTCAACGACCTTTGCTTTTCGCGTCTGATAATTGCGTACCTGGGAAAAACGCGACTTAGTGTGACCAGCACTAAAATTAGGACTTCCTCCATGGGTCAAATTTTCGATCTCATTAAACCGGCTAGACGGTATTTTAGATTACTGATGAGAAGTATGGGATCTGGTTAGTTTCAAAAAGTGTCAGAATGTGAGTAACGTTCAGCATGAAAGACGCAGCACACGTTGATCATTCTTAAGAAGGGTGTACAGTAACAAATGCTTAATGCTCAATAACAGAAAAGTGATAAGGTAAAGTACCACAAGGAACTGCTCTGTTTCTGACATATTACGCTGAGTGTAATCACGTCTGGAAGGAATAGGGACAAAAATAATAGCTCCTTTTGATCATCACGTCAAGTTACTTGAAACTATCGGACTGCGTTACAGTGTATCATTTTAAAAATCAACGCAAACGCACGATGAAAAACAAATGAATCACAAAGGGGTTCTATTGCTTTTTACAATGTGTACATGACATTCACAAAAATGGGAAAGCAGCATCGACAAGTAGTCGGCCAATGGTGTTGAAGACGATTTTCAATCAAAAATAAGTAGTCCTTCCAGCTCACGCGTCATTATGGCATGAGCATCCAACTGCAAACGATACCTGTCCGACCTTGGTAATGGAAGCGCGTGCAAAACAGCTAAGAGGTGTCGAAGCCGAAGACTGTCGATGGCACGAGGAGAGCGTGGGTTGAGATTGACTGAAGCGGACCCATTGATCGAATCATCGGTTGGTTCGGAATATTTGAAAGACTTTACAGGCCTATCGGGCTGGGTTTCTCGTGCAGAGCCACGACAGTGAAGCCGAAAAAGATGAGTCAGAAGTGAACACGAACACAGACGGCTTAGGGATACGACGGGAGACTGGAAAGAGAATACACAAATTTACCAGGTTAGGCCCCACTGACCGAACATGATAGCTAGTCAATAACACTGGCTCTACCAGGGTTGTATGCAGTTGAATAAATCTCACCTGGTTCAGCGCCACAAGTTGAACTGATTTTGTTTGCCCGTAAACATCAAACACAGCTCTGAGTTTCGGGAAGAAGGGGATTGGAGACAGGGAGGAATGAGTGAGGAAGTCGACGGAATTTGGGGATGGAACGTGATCCAGACTGACATAGAGGTTGTACTCCGGACTGGGTAGTAGCTGGTCCGGTTTGAGAGACAACTGCTCCTGTAAAGGGGTTGGATAGTGGAGAAAGGAACAACTGACTATTGTTAACTGAGATGCATAGATGTTTACAAAGTGATTTTCCTTTCGTCCGGGAAAACCATCTGAAGATAACACTCGAAATCAGAATTAGAAATACACAATTCAGGTATTATCAAAGTAGGAATCGAACTCTCAATGTACCCCGAGAAACCGCTTGACTACTGGGTGTAAGAAGCCGGATTCTCAAAACTGAATCTCTGTCGGCGTCTAAACCAGCTTTAGCTGTGACTGTCCAAAGTGTTTCTGCTATTGATACTGCTGAAGGAGCAACTAAAGTTGCATAAACGAGAGTGGCACCGTGAGTTGCCTGCAGCTAACTGACTGTTTACGTCCTGGATTTTCACGTTATTTCTCGTCTGTTAGGCCAATTTCGTTCAGTGCTGACTTGTTAGATATCTCGAGTTGTCCGACACCCATCCGCTGTGACCTTTGACCACATCTCACAACCGTATTCAGATAATCGAGTCTCCAACTTAATCGCTTGCTACAATATGCACGCATGTACGTGTTGCACGTTTAGTGTCACATCATATACCTTTTCCAGTTTAAAATGCTTTGAGTTCAATTTGAAATATCTCAGAACAATGGGTCTAGGCAAGCTAACTTGCCTGCTTTTAAGCATACCAGTGTGTGCATTAGCTGTGCGACACCGTTCACCGTCGAAATCCAGCTAAGCTTCCTGGAAGATCGTAAATTGATATCGAGATAACTTGAACAGGAAAAGGTGCAGTAACACCGTCAGCGTGCTCTAGGTGTGGTTCTCCGTTTGTGTTAACATCGAACAAAATGCTGTTAGTAAGAATGTTAGGTCGGACCATCCGGATATCCACTCGTGGTGCAAATGAAACACGATAATTCACCATATTCTCGTTACGGTTAAATGAACAAAGCGCACTTAGCGGACTTGACCACGTTATAATTTGCGGAATCCGTTGCTGCGGCTGGTTTGGATATCGGACACCTCGAAGGGTGTATCTGGATTGATCGAAACGAAAGTGGTCGCTAGACAAACCAAGTTTAAAATCCCACAAGATACCAAGACAGAAATGAGTAGACTGGAAAGCGTGAAGACTCACAGGCAGCTGCTCTGTCAAAGGCTTGAACCAGATAGTGGATACCCAAAAGAGAAAAAAGCAACTATCACAAGGGGCAACCGGTAAACAAGAAACCTTCCTACGCAGCGATTCACTATAAAACCTCGGAAGGTCCACTACAAAAGAGGTAACCCTGATGCTTAGGGGGCATTCTGTATTACGCTCAGTCTTTTTTTGTAGCTTAAACATACCGCACGTGGACAGTTTGTTCCAGTCACTTTGGTCATGGTTTGTACATAGTGCCACAACAACCGCCGAATCTGAATGGCGGATATTCAACCACAGAAAGCGTAACCTTGATCAGGAAAGAATTTTACTGTATACTGAGTTTAGCCTGCCGACACGTTTTCGAATGCACTCGCACAATACAAATGATTTCACAACTGTGAACGATACGCATACCCAGACCCAGACTGCTGCCTTGAAGTGTTGGTCGGGCTTGTGTTGCTTTGAGCAGGCGGGAGTTCGGTCTCCCCATGTGTAACCTTATCAGACTGGAAAAATAGAAGTCAGAGGAAAACCAGATGCACGTACAGGGTTACATGTCGCACTATTGATCGCGTACGAATGCTCAAGCAGTGAGGCACGATCACACGAGCACACATCAACGAGTTTCATGGCTGCGACACTGCTGCCTACCGAATCAGGAAGAAGGGGGTTGAAAAAGTTCATCTCAAACAAAGACCACCCCGACTACCCAATAGTTGACTGTGACCGCCTCTATATTGTCCAGTACGACCGTAAAACATCCAGTATAATCCAAAAGCCTGATGCAGATTCGAAAGCATCTATTACAGATTGCAGTGCTTAGAAGCGCTCTTGGGTTGGGAAAGCTTTTGACTGCCAAGTAATTCAGACTCTTGAGTCATTAGTTCCAGGTTGGGTCCCAAGAAAAGACTCAAGCAGGGGTTCCTCAATTCAACTCCCTTCCGCATAAACGACCAGGAAGTATCAGAAATTATCATTCTCCCAACAGTGACATTATCCAACCATTACTACTTTCTTCTTCTGTTTTGCCCCTCAAGTTTTCTGTTTTGCATGTGCCTTCAGGTGATAACTGTTTTCTAAGGCCGACACAACTGGTAAACAATGGCACTTTCGATGTCCGAACTTTCTGACAAGTCGGTCAGTAAATTGCTCTGGCAAGTACTTTTTCAATTCTGGAGTTTGATGGATGCTGCGTGCCGAAGACGCGAGTCTACGATTCTGGCACCGTTATCCACTTGAGCTCGTTTCTAGATCACCGTCGATCCAAGCGATTCCCTCTCAGGGTCTGTGGTGACACTGAAGCTAAATCTCATCGTCAAATTGGAGTGGAAATTACGCTGAGTTCCAGGGCATAACAATGTTTGCTCGACTGGATCCCAGTGAACAGTTGTTTGTGCGCTATCCGACTCAATACATCGGTTAAAATCTGTCGACATAAATCAGAAAATCGTTGTTTTCATTGTATCCGCATACGTTCCAACGGACAACTGTTCAGATGCTACAAAAGATGCGTTCTATGACGCCCTCGTCGATCATCTAATGTAGATCAAACATTCCGACATCATCATGCTGGCAGATGACTTCAATGCTCGTCTTTCTCAACAGAAAAATCGGGCACAACGCACTGACACTGGCGAAAGACTGTTACAGATGTGCACATCCCACGGTCACTATATTACGAGCACCACATCCCGACACAAGAAGAGGCACTGTGTTACATGGAGACCTCCCTGTGCTTCTCAGATATGGACACAACTCCATTGTGCAGTGGTCAGTTACAGGTGGCGCTACTCTGTTAAGGACTGTCATGCATCTTGAAGCAACCACCTGGACTCCGACCAGGCTGTTGTGTGTGCTCATTTCGCAGTCATTTTTCAGAGGTCATACATTCGTAAACGCAAGATAATTAACTGGCATCCGAGCGAGGAGAGTGTGAAGAACGATTGCTGGGAAGCACTATTGGACAGAATACCCAGTTTGAGTCAGGTGGGAGAAACTAACGAAAGCCCGGAACATATTGCAACAGCTATGAGGGTGTGAGACCATATGCGAAAAAGATGGTTCACTACCCATCCAGGCCGATTTGACAGGTAAGCTGAACATTTTGAGGAACAGTTCAGCTGGCCCCAACCACACTATGTAGACGACGGAACCCGAGTTGCTGCGTTCCAAACGGCCCTCCATCGGAAACCGAAGTGGCTCTGGAGCTTAGGTTACTGAAGCGTAACAAGGTTCCTGTATCAGACCTCCTCTGTCCTTCTCTCTTCAAGAGTGACGGAGAGAGGTTGACATCATAACTGACGTGATTAGTGCCTATTAACGGTAGCTTCCGCTCTCAAAAAGTGGCTCTGAAGTCTATGTGACAACTGTGGAGGGAGTTTAGTGTCCGTTGCAACCAAGTTACTCACTGGCCTTACATTACATCCATTCATCAAGCCGAAGAAAGTCAAATACATGAGAAACAGACAGGATTCCCGTCCGGTCGAAGGTGGTTTGTGTAGGGTGCGCCTCGCACCTTCAAGGTGCAAAATGTTGCTCCGAGAATGGAACATTTCCATACGTACCGTCTTTATCACAAGCATACCAGCTGAGATCGTGAACACTCGTATACTATTGTAGCAGCATGTAGTGTGCCGCCATTTTGTTTTGCCACATATACTCTCTTCCGCTTCCTTTCGGGTCCTCCAACACGCGGGTTGGCCGCGTCCGTGAAACGGGCTGAGGAGGATGATCAACCAGAGCCCGAAGTCAGCAGTCAGTGGGCGTGAGGCCACGTCGATCAATTAGTCAACTACTCACGCTGCACACCCTGCGATAGTTGGGCCACGTGCTGTACATGCCATCTGGTCGTTTACCGTACCAGACACTATATACTGAGGCCATCAACAGTTGGGTGATACCGCGTGGTGATCAAGCAACAACGTGGTCACAAAATACGAAGACCCTGACTGCTCCACTGAATAAAATGGGTAGGTGTCACTTGCTTGGCTGGGGTCCTTGTGATCACTCAAATCACCGGTTAGAAGCGTCATCCGAGATGGCAGTGTACTGTAGTCGAACACGTGACTGCATTCATACCATTTTTGTTTCTTCTGCTTAGTCTTTTATTAATTTTCAACCTTCTTAGTAACGTTTTCTTCTGGGATATTCCGCGTCACTGTTGAGGTAAGTGGCAACACGAGCCACAGTATCTTTTGGTCAAGCTACTGGTTGCTATGATGATGATGATGAAAATATGTATCCGTATATAAGTAACTTTCGGCGACAGTTCAGTGGTAAAGACGCATGATTATCGAACACAAAGTCGTGGGCTCGAGTCAGGTTATCATATTACGTTCACGTCTAGGTTTAAGCAACTTTATGGTATCATCTGGCTCACATGTAACTCTGAAATAGAAGTGAACACCTTATGATGTTAGTACTGTAAGCGTAAACTGGGTCTAAGGGTATTGTAGTTTGAACTTTCATTGATCCCGATAACAACAAATGAAGTCAAACAGACAATAGATGAAAACAACCCTACGAACACAAGCAAATTATTGATTGTGATATACTATCATAATCGAAAGCATTTCTAAAACACAATGCGATCTATCGATTTCCCCTTAACTTAATACGTAGCGCTTCTCGATCGGATTCAATAGAGGAACAAAAGCCCTCATACCGCATGACCACGTCCTAGTTCGAGCACTTTTTTATTCCCTCCGATTGGTAATAACCGCATTTAACTCTTGCTGATTTTCGCCGGTTCCTTTGTACCACATTCGACTAACAATGCAATAAAACCTGCCATCATGACAGGGGTAGTTAAAAACAGTCGAACCTGAATTACTCAACTGCTGAGTACGTGAATTCAAATTCCGAAGACTCAGAGCATGCCAGTCCTGACCGAATCCAGTTCCGAGTACAGCTGGAACTAAGTTTCTAGTTTGTTTGATGGACTTTGAAGCAACCGGAGCGCAAACTGGGGTGGTGCGGTGTATCGCGTTAGTGCTGGATTATCCTAAACCTAACAGAGGATGCATAAAATGAAAGAATATATGAAAAACAGTGCTTTCATTACTAAACTCACTTCTGCAGTGATTAGATCAACTCCATTGATAACAACGTGAAATCGGAAACAAAATAGGGAGTGGCTGGGATTCGGCCGAGGGTGACGATCGGTGGTCAGTTGCTCAGAGCTTTCTGTGGAATTGACTGTCTGGTTATCGACTTCAACGGAGGACGAAGAGAATCCCGCTGAGATCGTGCTGGTAGGCGCAACCGGCTCCAAATCGTAGTAGATCGCAACCACACTGCCCTTTTCCACATCTGGCGGTCGAAGATAAGCCGCCTCCATGGGCATCAAGCGACTAAGGGATACGCGACCAAATACAGTGTGCAGACAACAGAAGCAAACTGGCGAACCGGAACTAACAGGAGCCGGATGCAGCAGATGCGAATCCGGTAACAACTGTGCAGGTAAAATAACTGGATCCACGTCAGACAGCCCATTGACTGTCACATCACTGGACACGACACCATCAGCACGACGCGTCGAGCGACGTAGTTGCTGTTGGCGTCGCCAAAACGCACGGTGTCGATGCGAAACGAGCAATGCGGCTGTAGTCCCAACCGGCACGATCCAACTTTGGCCACGTGAAACCAATTCCGGTAGCGCAAAGCTGAAAAATGGACATAGAAGAAGATGAAATAAAGAAGGAAAAAAGTCGAAGCGGATTAGATAGGATCGAGCGAACTCGCATCAGCTAGCAGCTTCAAAGCACCTGAATGTTGACAGGGTTGGTTAGATAAAGACGAATGGAAAATTTGGTGACTCTGAACGACGCAACAAGAAAATGTTAATCAGATCATTTTCCCGTGTAAATGCACACATTCTAACCACATATGGACAAGTAACCAACGATAAAAATTGAAACGATGTCCCACAGTCTGAAATTCATGAACTGGAGGGAAAATATGATGATGGTGACTATGAAAGTGGCGGTGGCGTAACAAAAAATTACCAGTGGTCGCCAATGGAAGTTGGCAACGTCGAACATCGAGCCTAAGCAGACTGACGAATGCCGCTACGACTGCCTCGAAAGATGCCAGAGGAAGTACCACGAACTCCAAATCCGTATCTCCCTTTAATCATATAGTTCGACACGAGTAAGACTGTACGTCGTTCGTCAGACTCCATCTATGGGTCAAAGATGGATGCAACTGCTGTCTCCGACCGGTTTCCAATGAAGTACTTCGTAATGGTCAGCCAAATGTTAGATTACCCAGAAAGTTCACCTAAAGACTACAGCAACGGTTTAAAAGGCTGGATGTGACAGACGGAGATTATCTGGTTCGTAGTCCAAGGTTGTCTACACTAAATAAACTCACAAGTGGACTAACAACTTTTATTTTCTCAAGCATCAATCACTCACGCAGTAAACCGAGGTTGCAATCAGGCGGACGATGGTGAAACTGAGCAGTTAAAAATCAGCAATCTGTCTTGAATGAACGCTCAATATTTTCAATGAACATCACAACAGTGTTATGCATCCGTTACTTAATCAACGCAAATGATGCCACTAATTCCACTGTTCAGTACTGATTACGTCTGTATCTTACCTTGGCAGCGGTTTCAGAGCTTGTTCCGGTAACAGAGTAAAACCTATACGTAGGTCACCACTCCATCCTGGCTGGGTTTCCAAAATTTCCACCGCGACCAGTTCACCCGGACGAATGTATGAAGCAGACAATACGACCCCATCACAAAAGCCAAGCTGCCTGCGGGCCATCGTGCCATGCTCGGTGATTGCAACATAACGTCCTTTGTTTTCTACATCAAACCTTTGAGCAGACATTGGGACGGCGTATCTGAAGTAGATTCATGGGTACTTGACTAAAAGACAAAAAGAGTATGCTGATTAGAAGAAAGAAACGTGACACGTAATAAGTCAATCATATAGCGATTGTAATATTAAATAAAGTTCCAACTCCCCCCTCAAGGAAACATCTTAAAATCCTTGAACTCTGAGGTTTCGCACTGCCATTGCCAAAAATCAATCCTGACGTTTTATTCTCAGCTTATCGTTCATTGGCAGGCTGATGTTTTACTGAACCGATCTTTACGATTCAGGGCCAAAGGTTATTTATAACTGTTGAGGCCCAGTGGCTCTTTTTCGTCTCCGGTTTGGGTGCAATCCCCCTGTTCTTCCATTGGTCACGTTTTCCCCGTCGTTTCGGTTGGGGTCAGGCTATTACATAACCGATGTCGTCCTCGTGAACAGAAAAACACCAGTGGTTCCAGCCAATGCTTAAGTAGCATAAAATCATGAAGGAATGGCAAGCCTCAACCAAGAGAAAAAAGGAAGGAAAATGACTTGACAACTACAACCAACTACGTCAGCGTCATCATCATCATAGACAACAATACACCAGAGGTTCTCATTGATGCTTAACTGCCACAAGTAGAAGCAACTACGTCTTCTTAGTCCGTTAGTTGTAGTTCCACGGATGTGGAACGTTTGTTTGTTGGCATCTATAAGTGAAAGTAAGGAGTCATCAGCAGGCTATCTTCCTTACGACATACATTGCCCAGTATTAGTAAGTGTGGTTAACTCACAAATGGGCCATACAACGACGACATTCACGCTACTGAAGAAAGTTAGCCGTCATCTCACCTAAACTCTCCAGTCACCGAATCTGTGAAGCTAAAGGGCACGGGCTCTGTTGGGATAATGTTACAATTAACCCAAAAATGCTGTTTATTCTTCTATACCACTGTATGAGGCTCCACTACTGTATGGGCCTCCACCACTGTATGAGTCTCCGCTTGAACATTATAAATACGGTGAAGTTATCCAGTGTGTTTGAACGCGTTTGGTTGAGATCAAATACACCCTTGGCTGAAGGTTCCCTGTCTTCCTGCCTTCTTCATTTGCGGTAGTTCGTGCGTCGTCGTATAGTCCGTGATAACGCAGATCGTTAGTGCAACCGTCGTAGCTAAGCCGGG
>QNGE01000906.1:0-28667 GCA_008508345.1 Paragonimus westermani
TTCGTAATTGATCGACCATAGCCCGTCTGAACTCTACACCTGTTACTGAATGGCTGCTGTTGTGTTTGCTTGCTTGCTTGCTAGTAAACGGAAGCCGAAACAATGCATATCTGGACATAAGATTATTCATGTATTATTTATCGAATTAGTGACAGGAATTTGTTTATTTTCAGCAAAATGGATTATATCGCGGCTTTGAAGGCGATCTTTGAGGATGGTGTGTGTTACACGCGAGTTACATTCTTCACCACGTTCACGGTGCAACCCCTTATTGGCAATATTTTCGATGTAGTGTTTATTTTCACAAATGGCATAAGAACGCTCTTTCTGTTAATCAGTATCCAAGTCTACATTTTCCGGTTTTGAATGCTTCATTGTATGTTTCATTCGGCTTCCTGCTCGGTCGCGCGTTCCTGAACCAACGTCGCATGTGCACGGGAATTTCTCCAGCGGAAATGTTGGCGTACCTCTTTTGGCTGAAGATGACATCTGTAATGAATTATACGTTCGAGAATAGGCGATTGAACCTCACCTCGGACTACCTCCATCAACGGCAATTCATAGGCATTACAATAATACTACAGACGTTCGTTAGTTCATACTGGGTGACCTGAGTATCACCACATGATCTTGTACAATATTCGAACATGAACCATAATAATATGTTTTATGCGTGTGTTCGAACTGTCATGTCTATGTAAGTGGTTAAGACAGAACGGAAGTAAGGGAACCATGTGAAAGCACATTTCATGGATGGTGTATGAAAATGCACACAACCCGCTAATTTTTCGCGTACTTTTGAGGAAGAGTGAGGTCGTCCAACTTCCGTCACAATTAACTCAGCGAGCTCAAGAGATTAACAATTGAAGATGTCCGAATCTACGATTTCATTTAAACAACCGTCACGAAGTCTTCTGAAGTCCAATCCAAATTTCAAAGTGAATTTGATGGACGTTTATTTTTGTGATAATTATTTCATGAGACACTTGTTTTCAAGGTTTCTCTCGTAGCCCTCCGAAACCCGCGGGATACCGGCATATCTCGGAGGGCTGTGTGCTAAATGGAGACGTGATGACACCCAAAGGCATATCACTGCAACTTACCGGCACCTGAAATCAAATGAACTGGGACAAGCGTCCATGAAAAAGTGATGTATTAGAACAGTACGAGAACAGCACCCATTAAAATGCAGGCATTTACATCTACAATCGGATTACAGAAATGGAAGGCAACATGCAGTATCCGTGGATATAGCGTTTACTGTGAAAAAACCAACTGCTATATAATGTCTCATTTGCCTCGTTTAAAATGGAGCTGTGTGTTGCTTGGGAACATGCCTATAGACATGCCAAATAAAACTGGAGAGTACCGCTGATTCGTCTGGCTTTTGTGCATTTTTCTACGTTGCAATATGTTTACTGGCGCACCTGACTTTTGCAGCTCTATAAAAAGCATATTCCTCATGATCCAACGACGGCTCGGTCGTCGAAACTATTATAACGTTTTCCTGCCTAATTGCACCCGGAATTCAGGAACAGCATGCCTTATATTTTGGACGACATCAGTCTTCATTATACTTGACCATTAGTTCTCCGGAATAATGTGAAATGCGACGTTTGTTATTTCTCCATTGGCCGATATGCCGATGAACTACCACACATTCTCTGCCTACGCCTTTGGTAGATTTAAACGGAGCCATCCACCAACAGACTTAAACGATTTCACAAGCTGAGAAACGTCACAAAGTTATAACAGCTTCACTAACTCAGAAACTGCTTTTGCCTCACAGATCACGGTCTAGGGATTACACGCAATATGTATGACGTACATTCATGCATAAATGTACACCATAAGTACGATTAATAATAGTAAAACACCAATTAATTGACCGAGGCAACAAAGAAGGCACAAAAGAGGGGAAAATTCCAGTTTCTGAAAAAGCTTCCGAGACACATGCTTCTAAACTGGCAATTCTCATAACCTACAAAATTAGGTAAAAAAAGTAGTTACATTATAGCGCGCAACTGAAACCAGCGAGCGCGCACGGCTTGAAGTTGAGTTGCGTAACGGGGCGTGCTGCTGTGTTGTCGGCACCGTTCTAATTTGCGTTTATGTAAGTCGTGGGCACGGCTTGCTGGGCTTTCGGCTCGTGCTCATTCGTACTGTTTCCCTTATTAGGACTGTTGTTCGAACCCTTACTTTGGAAGAACGCCCCCCCGTTGGTGCACCATTTTGCCCGAGAGTTGATCCGCGAGCGTTACGGGCATCCAAAATAGAGTCGTTCGGCCTGCATGTTAAAACATCAATGTGCACTTTACAAGGTTACCTCTGAACTAATAGCGGAGTTCATGCCATAAATGTTGATTTGAGGATGGCGGAATGGTTTCGGTGGGTTCAGTGGGTGATTGAAGATAGCCCTTGATGGTTCCGTTTCTCCAAGTGAGGTACTTCTGTGCCAGAGGGATAGTTACGCGTCTCTAACTTTCTTGGTTTCATCGGAGAGTTAAAATGGATGATAAATATATGCGTGCCTACCGTTGTTATATACGTTGATCTACAGCTAGATGAATGTGTAATATTAGGTATGATCTATTCGTCAGGCGACCACACATATGTGGCTGTGCGCAGTAGAGTATTCCGGGGAACAGACAGAGTGTTAAGTTGGCGATCCAGATGAATATTAAACTCAGCCACTCTCCTGAGAGAGAATTCCGGGCTTTATAGACCCAAACCAAAAGAAATCATGCCTCACATCAAGTCCGCTTGCTGGCCTTTTGGTTTCAAGGAATTCTCTCTAATTGAGCCAGTATCAGCAGAAGTGAACAGGGATCTGCACAAACGGTCAGGGATCCTCAGGATAATGAGAGCCCGTCACTTCTCGGTTTTCGGTGCTCTGAGGCAGAAAAGATTTAGTTCTTGAACCCGTTCGACAAAGGGTCTTGCACTCAACTTACAAACTGCCTTCATCACGCGCTTCGGGACACTTTCTAAAGTAAGTTTGCCCTTCCGTAGGTGAGGAGACCAAACAGTGATCCGTTAGTCAAGGTGTGGGCGAGTAAAGCTGATGTACAGGTTGTTAAAACATGAGCGCTCGAATTTTACGAACATGCGCTTCAGAAGCGCTAGTACGCTATTGACTTTCTTGGTACGTGCATCAGTATTAAAACTCGAGAGGTTGTGCGCCATAACAGGCCGAGTTCTTTTTCTCTCTTCATGGCTTGGGGCGGTATTCCGGCGTCTGATGTGCATAACTTTGAACTTGCTGATATTGAACTCGACGGGGTTTGACGTAGACCAGTTGTAAAGGGTAATCATATCAGCCTGCGGGGCGCGGGTGTCACACAGCAGTTAAGCACGATAACCAGCTTTTAATATTATCAGCGAGCAGCATCAGTGAAGACGATACTGCAGATGGTGAATCGTTGGTGAAGACAGAGCAAAGTGGTGGCTTTAGGATGGAGACCTGAGGAACTCCGCCGGGGCTGAGTTCGGCAAAAGATACTTAGGAACCGACCTGCACACAGTAGGAGCGGTTTGACAAATACGATCCAAGCAAGTGGAGATGGTTGACCTTGATACCACAGCGGTGGAGCTTGTCGAATGAAAACGGAATGGTTCACTCCCTCGGAAACTTCAGCGAAGCCAAGGTAAACAGCATCAACCCTCTTTCTTTTGTCGACCGCAGTGGTCCAATTTTCCACAGTTAGCAGCAACTTCGTGGTACATGAGGGGTCGGGGGAGAAGCCGTGTTGCTTGCTGTGGAAGAGAACTCGTGGTAAAGGATAGCTAGGTAGCAGATTGTCTACTATCGCTACAAGGACCTTGAACGTACGGGATAGGATGGCGATTGGGCAAAATTTCAGGGCTGATTGCGCTGCCCACCTTTGAAGATTTCCAGCTTTCGGGCACTATTCTTGCGGCATTTGATTTTGTAAACGGGATGCTTAGCGGGTCGGCTAATTGTGCAGCCCCATGAGCAGGAACTGGAAAGAATGTACAATCTGACCGGGTAGGTGTGAATTTAACTCCTCGAAGTTCTCGTTAGCACAGTGTCCACTGTGGTGTCTACTGTGCTGACGCTTCTTGCTGCGGGGCCGTGCGGCCGGCCGTTAATAAACGCGGTGCTGTAGAAGCCAGCCAGGACTTCAGAAGCCTCGCCATCTGAGCTAGTTATCATTCGAGACCAGGCCAACTGAGGCATACGGTCTTTGGTCTCACGAATTTTCGAGACACATTAGTATGAGCTTTTGGGATGGTTGATGAAACACTCTGTTAAGCGTCGCTGGAAATCTAGTCGATCTTCCCCGACCGGATTGGTGCATTGGTTTTAAAGCCACGCATAGAGCTGATCATCTATATCCGCTGATATTTTTAAGGGAGACCACGCTAGACGCTTGGCGTGAATCATTTACAAGGTGTAGGACCGCAACTTCTGTTTCGGTTTCTGGCAGGTTTCGGAGTAGAGTGGTGTTAAGCAATCTATGGCTTCGCAAATGTTATTAGCAAAATTGCTGCAAATTTTCTCAAAAGACAATGATGAGTTAAACTGATCTCACGAAGAATGTGTTGAGCTTGTTCACCCTAATTTTTTGAAAGTTCCTTTTTGAAAAGTTTGCCTTGGAAGCGGGTTCAGCGCTACAAATGAAGTCGAGATCTACTACAACATGATCACCTTATCCGAGCAAGGCATCCACTGTCAAGCTGTCTATCATAAGTTCCCCGTTAGTGAAACTATAGTGCAAACGGGAAGAAGCATGGCTTTCGCGCCATATCGTACAACCAGTCACATGTTTCGGGGGGCCTGCAGCTGCAGTTGCAGCAAGAAATGTCGCAGGAACGAATAAAACTGAAAGTCAATTTGAGGTAGGTTAAAGTCACTTATTATTAAGATATGTGAACATCCAAGGTAAGGCACACAGTTTAGTGCGAACAGGGTTGTCTCTTTGTGGTAGGAGAAAGGGCAGGGAAGCTAATAGATTGCGCCAGCTATCAATCTGACGGAGTTGGAAACTGCAGTTGAGAACCAAATGGATTCAGGATTGATAGTGAGTATTGGGTGACACAAGAGAGTAGCCCGGAGGGAGTCAATGACAAAGGGGAACACCACCTACCCTGTCTACTGTTCTATCATTCCGGAGGAAGGACATGCCTGCTACATCAAGCTAAGAATCAAGAGGAATCAGTAAGAGCCACGATTCAGTGATTCTGACAATGAGGGAGCCGTTCGCCATGCAAAGTGCACGGATTTCGCCTAGTTTACCGGTCAGACTGTTGGTGTTGCTATCGACAAATTTGAAACAGCCTATTCTGAATGAATGCAATTTGTCTGAATTGATGATGAACTGGACTTCTCGGGAGACGCTGGGCGTACCAATCGGATTATCGCCGAATGTGAATGAGCCGGCTGGGATATACCGTTTGGACTGCAAATCAACTGAGGGGACCACTAAGCGAGCAGCTCGTGTGAGGTGATGAGCCATCAACTTTAAACGTTCATCTTTAGAACGATCGGGATGGAAGGCTGTCTCCTGGGATTCAGTGGCGCCCGTGACGAAGACGCTGTAGTAAGTGTAAAGCTTTTTTAGAGGCCCTTGCGGCAATTTTTAATAGCTACAGTAATGGGTCAGCTGGGGTTAGGCTGGAATGCGGAGTGCTCATCATTTTATGTAAAAGCAAATTTTCTAGCTTTCAAGCTGACGCAAGAAGGCCTTACTGACTAATATCATGCGCAGCGCCCTCGAAACATTCATCGGATGCATTCCGGAAAATTGCCTTGGAGGGTCACTAAAAATTGTATTTTACTCGGCTAGGTTCCCCTCCTGTCGCTCAGTCCAAGGGTGTTACAAGAAGCTCCTCGGATTTCGGGGCATTTGCAAAGGAAACCCGAAGCAGCCGCGGTTTGTACACGTAAGCTGAAAGAGCATTCCTTGCGAGACGGGTGATGTAGATAGGACAACGTGGGTTCATTCGTATTTGAACAAGTATTTGAACACTGCGTAGCTAAAAAGATTTCTAGGCATGTCATTATCTACTTGACGTGCCGGCCACTGGCCACCGATCACCACTGACTCATGTTCTTTTTGACCATTTGGTTTGCGTTTAGGTGGGGCTACCACACCGTTATTAGAGTGGTGATCACTGGCACTAGCAGCGGTGATATGAAGCTTTCTGCTATTACATGCTGGCTGGTACGTTGCGGCTATGGAAATGCCAGTGGTGCTTAACTGGTCAGCAGATAGCTTCCCGGAGGAACGACGACTATCGAAGTTAACCTGATTACAGTGTAGATTGGCTGCATTGAGTGCGTAGTATAGCCGTGGAGAGGCAGGAAATATGACACCACGCGTCGTAGCCAAAGCATTTTGGTGGTGATACTTTGGGTAAAGGAAATTCGTACGCGGGCTGCGAATAGATTGTCTGGCCATTCCGCGAAAAGCCGAGCCACTGCAGCCAAGAAGTAGAAAGCGACCTGTGACACTACTGAATCGGTGAGCTGCAAAACACTGACAGTATTGTACGCAGTTGCAGTGTGAGGAAGCTGTGGTGACACGATTACAAAAACGGCTCACGCCAGAAGTTAACTACTAGATTTTACGGAAACTTCTACGGAGACGATGAAACAGAGCAACAAGTTGTTCGGATCGAAATCGAGCGATAATTTTTCACATTCAGAAATTGAGGAACTGGGAAGTCGGACGATCCCACTATTATTTGGTGTATGTGGCGTCGGAAAAATGCATGAAAAGTGTTATCGGGGAGAGAGAGAACAGGAAATCACGCACTTCTGCGGGAAAGTGGGCGGACGTCTGGACCGGAATCCGTTAATGCCCAAAATCGATGGAATTATGAAAACCTCACGAATAGTCCAACCAATACGGGTTTTTGAGCGTCTGGACATTGTGGAATATTTTCTTACGTTAGATGTGTTTGTGGAAACAGTGATGGAACGCAAAATTACGTGACATGAAAAGGGGTAAAACGGTCAAGTGGACTATGACGTATAATGGAATCTGTGATTTTCCGGGGGAGCGTTTCACGTGAAGTTAATATTTTTGTTCTAGTAAATGTAGTACCTGAAAGTAGCACCGGTTGTTACCATATAACGCGATAAATAGATTGACTAAAAGCTTTTTCTAGCGTATGATTGCCATCAAATTTTGGTGCCGACTTGTCGTATACGGCCAATATGTAGACTGTGAAGGATGCTCAACATCACGGAAAGATTGTTGTGGTTTATTAGGTGAAGAGGAGAAAAGAATGGTGGCGTGAGATTTTTATGCAATCACGTGAGACAAAGAGGATAGGCATTTTTTCTAAACGGCTTGAGCGTGCGCAGATTTTGCATAGTGATCAATAGCCACAGCGCTGGTAGGCAGTAAGTATGAAGTCAGAGAGTACCAAGATGACGGGGTTCTTACAGGTGGACATATGCGTATTGCCACACATACGTTCACTGCGGACGAGATTTCACATTCCTGTAAAACTAGGAAACGCAATTATTTGCAGGATCTATGCTGGTTATATGGTGGAGCTGGTGGTCTGGATGATTTCGAGAAGACGCGACATACCATCACACGGTAGAGATAGTTTCTTTTCAGATGCTATCTTATCCATATTCTGAGATATTGTTCCATGGCAGGTAGAGTTTGGAAAAGCATATGATGTTCGTTAATTTCCGGAATTTTCCTAAGCTGCGTTCAAACTGTTTTGTAGTCCTACTGGCTCTAATCACAAGTGGGAGTTTGTTGCAATTTTAAAAAATATCACCAGAACAACATGGTCTTTTTCCGGGCTTCTAAAGAAAATAAACTGAACTCTTTTGTTTTAGTTCTAAATTTCGAACTATTCTGCAGTGGAACGTCGAATTAACAGGTTGTGCACGGGTGCAAGTTCAGCCTTAGTCGTCGTAGCTGGGGAATGGCGTGCAAATTTCTGGCCGCGTTTTGCATAGTTCAGAGAAGATTTGTAGCCTTGTAACCTCTATGTAAATGCACTTCGGAGACTTTCCAAAGCCAACTCGGCAGCCTTGAACATGTGACTGTATGTGAGCGTTAAGTACTCGAGTTGGGGCCGCATGCATAGTCAGTGAAGGTATAACCGACCAGCAAGATAGAAGATCGAGTGCTTAATGTAACTTATCTTTCGTCTAATTTCGGCTATTGGGAAAGTTACATGTTCTGCGAAAATGAATGAGTCTGAGTAACGTATACCCAGGTCACGCACTGGGATGACAGTTGTTATACTGTGACCGTCCAGCTTCACAAGTCCTTTGATATAAGGCAAATCTGTGCAGCGATGTTGAATTTTTCGGCTCAAAAATTTCACCAACCAAGTTTGGCAGCAAGACTAATGACACGAAATCCCTCCGTATATCATCTGAACAAAAAATGTGAATGTCAGGACGACTAGTGTAGACCAGTCTTATGTCTTCGGTGAATGGGAGTGGTTTACCATGCTCAGTAACTTCACACATGTCGTGAATTTTTTATAGGAAATATAAATGACCCCAGGATACTTTCTTGGATCACCACGAGGATGAATGGTCCATTTGTTGAACTACTTCATCCTATTTCCACTGCTTGTGTGCAGTCTTTAAGGTATGAAGCAGGCCAGCTGAGCAATAAATCGTGTAACCAGAAGACACTATTTTGGGGAAAAGGTGTTTCTTTGAGTAAGGATTCTGTTTCCGCCACACACATTGCGGTGTTTCGACTGTTTCGGGACTAAGATATCCGTGCAAAATCTTAAGTTTTCATTGAATATTTCGGTTGCAGCACTATGGGCGGAGTTCAGAAAAAGTGTGTTGTACTCCAAAGACTTAAGGTGTCCCGTGAACAGGTTCCAGTCGACGAGTGTAATTTAGCGAGAGTCTATGACGGTCGACTTTGGACAGCTATTGAGCCAAATTTGAGGCTGACCACGTTGCGGTCAATTCCTGAAAAGTGTTCAAGACAAAGATATTAGTAGAAGAGATACTCGTCGTAAAAATGGGATCCGAAATGTGGTCCAGTCCAGTAGACACTAAAACATGTTGGTGTCATCTTTTCTCATATGTCCAGACAAATGCGGGAAACTAAATTGAGTTCGTAGAAGCTGTGTAAGAGATCCAGGAGAAATTGGTCAAATTAAGCTGTTCACTGATTATTTTGTGCCCCCTCAGTCAAAATAAACACCTTCCGCTACATCGTGCACCGCGATTTTTACGAGACACGTGATAATCCATAACTATTAGTCATGGGTCTGAGGTCTCAAAGGTATACCAAGCTTAATCGACCAGAGTGATGTGAGGACTATATAAGAGGATAAAACACCTAAAAATGTGCACCTTATCGACTAGTGGGCGTGCATTCAGAAGGAATGATTTCGGTGACTTTTTCTTCCTCGAGGTTATTTTTGTCTTTCAAAAATCTAAATCATAGGCCTTCTTTGTTGAAAACTTTGATGGTGTCGCTTGGTCTGATACTTCCATAATGTGCTCACTAGTGGATAAGATTGTGTGTCACCTCCGACTGAGTTTATAAGCAGTGCTGTGAAAAGGTCCACAGGGTTTGGTGTGCTATTGGAACTGTACAAGGTGGATTTGCTGGAAAAGTTTTAGACGACCTATGTCCTACTAAAAAAGGAGAGGTTGAAATTGATTTGCCATGCCCACATGCGATTCGTCACCATGAAGATCGCGCCTGGCGTTTGCGTGAGCATTCACCCTGTGGGGATATCCATTTTAGAAACGGGCATCAAACGTGAGGTGAGCGGCTCTAGTGGAAATAGTGAGACTCTCTTTGGGCCTTACAGCGTGAATGGTTTTCATGCTTACACAAACGCTTATGGTATGAGGTCTAATGATCACTCTTGTTTATTTGGTGACTTTTAGCATGGGTTTTCTTCCTTCATTGGCCTACGATGCCAACGAACTACATTCGGACGACCCGTGTTGTGGTCTGTTGAGGGGGTTTATTTTCAAGTAGTCCCAACTGGTGACCAGTTTTTGGGCCCCATTGGAACGTGTTCAAATGTGAAACATCCGTGCCTCTGTGATCAGCGGGTGGGTGAAAACTTGACTTGTTCTATTCAGCTTCCGCGTGGGTAGAATGTAAGCTTGAATTACATGTTAGTTCTGCGTGGATAGGTTGAAATCTGTTTGTTATTCGTGATCCACTAGACGCACAGTTATTTGCTTTCTCTATCTCGCCGGTTATCCCCTTGACCAATGTTGTCCAGCGTTAAGACGCTGTTACAACTCTCATATTCTACTCCAAGATCAGTCAAGTAGCTTAAATTATCCTCCGTCAATCTGCCTTTGACACTGTCGGAAGGATCGCTGGTACATTCAGATGTGTCACGGTAATATGAAACTACAAGATGACTGGACCCGATTTAACACCTTTGGACATCGCCGTGTCCTGTTTGAACACAACTGGGACCACGCGCTTAGAGGTGTGTCTTGCTAACTGAGGGACTTCCGAACTTCCCTCGAAGGGGCATTTTGTGCTTCACAATTTATGCCAGTTTAAACGATGTTTTAAAATGGACAATATATATATTGGATGAACTGTTTCACAGTTGTTTTGCTCTGGAATTTGAACAAAAGAGGGTGGCAAATTCCTTAGCTTCCTCAAGAAGTCACGTATGATGGATCCATGTATGTAACCTTTGGTACTACTTCTTTGATGCTGTCCAAGTGTGACGTAGCTGGCACGTGAATACGATGGCAATATATAGGCAACGCTTTCTATTTCGTGTTCTCTATTGTGATCAGATTGATGAACGTAGGAACTTCGGACACTTTGAAGGGAGACAAGGTTTTCCTTCAGGATGTCGAATGTCACATAGGTCGCCTTTGGTTGAGCGAGCTCGGATTTCAGCCTAGGCTTTGTCCGCGGGGTGCTATTTGTAACCTCCAGTTTATATCCACCACCTGTGATTGTTCCACTTTCACGTTCAACTCTGTTTTGCAAACAATTTATTGCAGTTGGAGTTGCCAATTAGTGATCCACAATGAGCCGCTTCAAAACGTCTCCCTGTTCCTGCTTTCACACTGAAGGAACTTTGGACTGAAATCAGGGTGACGTTTTAAGTATGAGTGTCATAAACCAGTCGTGGAATTCGCGGGTGCGTGCGAATGCGAACATCAGTGCACCCAGGAAACTACAGCACTGACAGCCTGGTTGATAGCTTTTCGGTTCGATGCGATCTACTTAGCCTCATTCAATACACCCCCTCCGAATGCTTCAAAAGTACGATACTAAAGTTAATGATATAAATGTTCTGTCGTGGAGTGTGAGAAGCTGGAACATATGAAACATTATGAATTGTCAAATGCCAACGTAACAGTCTGTGTATTCGAACGCACACTTGTTCCGAGTCGAAAAATGTCATAGATACATCAATATTGTAATCCACCCATAAGCTCAGTCGCAGCTGCAAGTGGCATTTCCGTTGTGTATTCCCGGTCGTATGGGTATATTGACAAATGGATTCAGAATGGCACAATTTTACGGGCAAGTTGTAACATTATACCCTCTAAGCATCTCGGGTGGTCTTCGTCAGGAGCTTCGTAGGGGTGTACTGTTAGTGCAATATCAGGAACGCAGTAATATGCCTGGCGTGGAAGTTCTTGAATAGTTTCACAGCTGTAACTATGGCGCACATGCTTTGCAATAACAACACAACTTGTACGTATTTGTATAGCATGCCATAACCTCATTCTACTTCACACAAATCTGCTGACTTAGTGCAGATAGCAACTTATATTCAAAGGGGGGTATTCTGTGTGCAGGATAGACAATAACGTATTTCAAATGGCACAATCATACTCACAGTGGAATGATGCAGAATGTTTCTTACCGGATTTCTCATCAGAAATAACAAAAAGTTGATCCAAATTCTCTGTCTTCTTCATCAACGTCTCGGTCTCATTTGCCGATGGTATCGTGTGCGATTCTGCATTACGTTGGTGAATACGACAACGCAAAATATACACAGCGTTCGGAAAATGTTAATTCGTTGATTGGTATGCGCTCATCTGCCACGCATATTTTAAGACTTGCGCTTTTACGTGTACTCTGAATGAACCACACTCTCGACACTGTGCTCGATTTTTGGCTGTGCGTGTGTGTCATATCTGTATTCGAGCTCCATCATCAGCCGTCTTTACGGACAATAACAACGGTAATGAGAAAAATTGGCTCAGCGGGATTACATGCTGTATTGTCGCATTCACAAGTGTTGGGGTCATTTTAAAGTGCGTGGACGGATGAGCCGTTGGTCGTTGAATCCGCGAACAACCAGGAGTGTGGGGCTCGCAAGCTGCCTTGAAGCGCACACAACAGTATGCGAAGACGTCTAAGATTTATCTGCTGAATACACCAACCATAGAGGTTATATATTACATTTTGGGCAACAGTACTCAAGTGTACGTGTTATGAAATGTTACACGTTTTTCGGTGATTATTGTATCAGCAATCATAAATAGGGTTCAGCGAACAAGTTCCTTTCAGCTATTCACCATCATTAAATACATTAAATTTGCGTGGAACAAATTTGTCAGGGCGGGAGACACAAACCGTGCGGCGAATTCAAATGAGACCAACAAAGACAAAGATCCACGTGGAGGCAAAGTCTTGCAGTTGTCATTACTTACCATCTACAACATGCTCGCTTAAACTGCTGTGATTTCAGTTGTGTTGTGATCGTGATGCAGTCGTATCAAACGTTTTCTCCAGTTCAGTGTTTGGAGTGATTAACCCCATTTGAACTCAGTGACTGTGCTGTTCGTTTCACTTTGACAACGCAGTTTCATGTGATTGCCGTATGTTTGGCTTCAGAATGTTTATGTGCGCTTGTTCGTTATACCGTGTTTCTGATGCTTGATCTTAGGGTTTGTAATCATAGTAACGTTCACCACTCATTCCACTGTTTTCAGATAGGTCAATCCGATATCTTACTGGTTAAGGAGGAATACAAGTGTGTAGCGGCCTGGAGATTTCACTGGACTGCCTGCGGTATGGTGTGCAAAATTGTTCCAAAACTCATAGTTGCATATTGTACCTAGGCTATTAAGAAAGCTCGCATGATGCATGCTGTCCGATTGTTTGTCTGCATGTCATGTGACCGTGGCGCGAACCCGAAGGACACACGTGTCACTCGCTTCCGGTTTGCTCGCTCGTCGGCGGCCGGTCTCTGGTCTCTCTAGCTATTTCGCGTGTCGGTGCCTTTAACAGCGCTATCAGAGACCACCTGTATATTTCGTCGAATAAAGACTTGGTTTCTCTCCTCAACGGCCTTTTGGTTTTCGTGTCTGATAATTGTGTACCTGGGGAAAACGCGACTTAGCGCGTCGAGCACTAAAAGTGTACTTCTCAAGCGTTGCGCTAGAAAACAAAGGTAGTGAGAAAGCTTCTGGTCACAAATCAGTTTCGTTCGGATCCAGTGAGATGTCCGTCTTGTTTACAACAAATGACGAGGGAATGGGCAATGGGTTTCATGCGCAAATTTCCAGAAGTGAATCTGGTGATCATTCGCAGTTGACAGATTTGGTGGTTATGTAAGCAAAAGTAAATAACTGTCGACTACAATGGATTTACAATATTTGTCACTACCCAACATTGCCTGTTGTTAGGAGTACCGAGAACAGTTATTTTCTTTGTTGAATCAAAATCGAACCCTTTAGTTATGCCATTCGTCACCGGTCGGGTTGACCTAGTTAGGTCATTGAGGGTAACCGACCTTATGTACCAAAATATTGTGAAGTCATTAGGTAGATTGAACCGTGGATGGAAATCAGTAACTAACATACTTGTGTGAAGAATATATTTACACTTGTTTTATAAGGCGTAATTCATGTGGACGAGAAAACGCGTAGGTACAACAGTCAGGGCAGCTTCAACTATCGAGGGCTTTATGGCACGTAGCTAATTAAGAGTTCGAAGGTGAGCAATGAGTTCAATCGACTTCTCTATTCTGTAACGTGGGACAACAATTTGGTCACTGGTTGTCGACAAACTAAATCAAATTTTACCAGTTGGCATCAGCTTGAATGCATGTTTTGTCACTCCGAGTAGTTAAACAGAGAAAAACTGACTACTGTCCGGTTTTGTTAAGGGTAGGACTTTAATGCAGCATTCAGAGCACTGCAAATGTTAAATTCGGTCGCCGTAAACCTGTACTTTGATGGTCGGTTGTGAACTCTAACTTTTGGGGCGTATGACATCACACTATATCACTGGACAACCAGGTGAGAGGCGGAAAGAATTGGCAAGATCTAGAGTAGTGAAGATAGACGGTCGCGCTATACAACTTACACTACTATTCAGTACAGCGGCGATAGCATTGTTCGAAATAGCCATGGGGAAAATACGGAAGAGATACGGGAAGAATCACTGGAGGGCAGTATCACATTGAATGGCTTTCGACGCATGGGAGATCTGAGACGTGGTGTCCAACGTGACCGGAATATCCTCAGAGCAGTGTGGTGTGCAAATGAGTGATTTTGTTCGTAGTCCCGTTGACACGCATAACTCGTGTATCGGTTTCCCCAGATGAACAACTTCTGTGCCATCCGCCTTGTCGGTTCACAGCAATTGATGTCGTGACCACGATAATAAGATGAAGATCCCGTGGCCACAGCCGTTTGAGGACGGGGATATTCGGAGTTTCCTGGGGTACTACGAAGACATGGTGAAGGCGGTCGGAATGGAGGCGGTGTAGTGAGATCACCGCAGGCGTCTCCAGAATTCTAATCTCCGCGCGAAGTGAGAGTTGCCCTGCCAGTACCACCGCGCCGGTTCACATTACCTTGTGAATGTAAATTTACTACGAACCACTAGCATCAAAGTTAGTGGGCCGGCATAAGTATCGCAGTTATGCTCTCAGCTGTGTAATGATTTCGCACCACCTCTACTCCTGTAGGTTACATTCACTAGGATAACAATGTTGAGCTACTACCGTTAGGAACGCCGCTTAACCAATCCAACGCTTGTTTGAATTCTGAAGGTCGACTGGAATTTTCCGTCGACGCACTCTTCCACCCTGGCGGCTGCTGTGCGGTTGTACTTAATGTGCTCTCACGTCCGGCTCTCTAGCACCCCTCAATTGTTACGTTGAAGTCATTTGTGAACGGTAAGTAAATCAATAAATAAAGTTTGTTTGTAGATTCACCGTCTTCTCCTTGCGACTTCCGATTCACGGTAGCATAAGGTTGGGTAACCTCTGGGCGTACGAGTTCAAGAACCCGCACTACAATTTAGTGAGCCCGTTCCGTAAGTTTTTTTATACTGATTTTTATTATTTATTGCATTCTTTTTATACGCTAGATTGAATTATTTCTCTCATATTTGCATACTTATATTCATTCATACACAGCACTAAAGTTCGTGCCCTGTTTCCACTAGTTTCTAAGCGTTTGAACTTCTGGAATCCTGTGTGTATATTTGAATGATGCAGTCAGACACCTCAGACCGCAAACTGGAGCTCGCCGAGATACATGCGAAGGAGAACGCCTCAAGCTTTCGTGTACCCGATTATGTTCCGGACGACCCAGAGTACTGGCTAGCGCAGCTTGAGCTGCCATTCCAGTTAGAGCGCATCACTAACCAGACTGCCAAGTTCACATACTTGGCTACCGTGTTGCCAATGTCCGTCGCACCCCATGTCCGAGATTGAGTGAGCTGAACACCCGAGAGCAACCGTCACGACGCGCTGAAGAACTCTTTATCAGAACATGTTGTCGTATCGGTAGAGAAACGGCATAAGCAGGTCCTTGGCGAGCTGCAGCTAGGAGATCTCACTCCATCTCAACTGCTTCGACAGTTAAAACAGGTGGGGCAAAATCACAGGATTGACGACAAACCCATGGGTTACCTTTGGATGTAGAGGTTGCCCGACTTTTTACAGGCAATTATTTCCCCATTCACGTCAACGAGTTCTTCGGATGACTTGGCAAAATCGGCCGACTCAGTCATCCAACACCTTCCCAGCAAAATGCACCAGGTCGAGGCACGCACAGAATGCATACCCACCGAATTGATCGCAAAAGTGGAAGAACTTTGTCGAAAAATTCAAACCTTCAAAGCTTCTCGCTGTCGCCCCGCTTCCAGAGGACGCAGCCGTTCTAGGTCGCGTTCAAGAACGGGATATTGCTGGTACCATCACATGTTCGAGACCAAGGCACGGAAATGCGTTAAGCCGTGCACCTTCTCAACCGCCCTGGGAACCGGAAGTGTCAGCAACTAATGGCGACAACTGTTGCTGGCAGTCCTACTTCTGGTCGCCTATTTTTTATGCAGGATGTGAGTTCTAGGTTGCGTTTTCTGGTGGACACCGGCGCTCAGGTCAGTGTCGTACCAGCTAGAAAAGAGGACACGCCTCGATCAACGCCCTTTTAGTTCCAGGCCACCAATGGAACCTCAATACGCACTTTTGGCACACGCTCCTTGACGTTGGACGTGGGCCTGCGGCGTGTTTTCCGTTGGGTGTCCATTATAGTGGATGTGTCAGATGCCATTTTGGGAATGGTCTTCTTAAAACATTTTTGGTTGGTCATCGGCGCAGGTTACCAAAAGCTCCTAGATACCCTGACGAGTATATCCTCTATAGGGACCACCTTTTCGACTACTGTCCTCAGCTTACTGCTTGCTGAACCAACGGTGGCGATAGATATCGAGCGGTATTGCGTGAATTCGCGGGATTGACACGCCCACCTAACGAGTTACCTGCCGTCATTACGGAAGTAGTACACCACATCAAAACGAAAGGTCCACCAGTTTTTCAGCGACCGCGAAGGCTGGCACCAGACAAACTGCGCACCGCTCGTGCCGAATTTCAACACATGCTGGACATGGGTATAATCCGCCCCTTTGACAGCCCATGGGTATCTCCTCTGCACATGGTGCCAAAGAAGACAGAAGGTGATTGGCGTCCTTGCGGAGATTATTGTGGATTGAACA
This sequence comes from Paragonimus westermani, assembly GCA_008508345.1. NCBI lineage: Eukaryota > Metazoa > Platyhelminthes > Trematoda > Plagiorchiida > Troglotrematidae > Paragonimus > Paragonimus westermani. Next base: position 16,944 of record QNGE01000906.1, read on the forward strand.
GTGACACTGTTCCAGATAGGTACCCTGTGCCACATGTCCACGACCTAGCTACCAGCCTCGCGGGTAAAACAATCTTCAGCAAAATCGACCTCGTCCGCGCCTATTTCCGGATACCGGTAGCTCAAGAGGATATGCCCAAGACGGCTATTACCAATCCATTCGGTTCGTTCAAATTTGTGAGCATGCCTTTTGGTCTTCGTAACGCTGCACATACATTCCAAAGTCTGAGTAATGAAGTCACCCGTGGACTAGACTTCATTTATGCAGACATAGACGGCATCTTCGTGGCTAGCTCTTCCACGGAAGAGCATAAAACCCATCTACGGACGCTGTTTCAACGTCTGGCATCATACGGCCTCACCGCCAACGGAGCTATGTCCGAACTTGGTTTAGCCTGGTTAAACTTTCAGGCCACAGCATCTCGGCAGATGGGATTAAACCGCTTGATTCCAAGGTCGAGTCTATTCGATCGTGCCAACTTCCCAATACAATTCCCAAGCTTCGCCGCTTCAACGGACTAGTGAATTATTACCGTCGATCTATTCCTAACTGCACCAAGCTTCTGCAACCTTTGACTGATTTACTCCGGGGTAATAAACGAACTTTGCACCTAACCCCCGAAGCCTCCATGGCTTTCGCCAATGTTAAGCAGGCACTCGCCTCTTCAGTTATGTTGCATTTTCAACAACCGGACGCACCGATCAGTATAGTTGTGGATGCATCAGACACAGCCACAGTTGCAGTGCTAAAGCAAGCAGTTCGCGAGACGTCGCAACCGATCGCATTCTTTCCTCAACGTCTCAGCGATACCGAAATGCGATACAGCACCTTCGGTCGTGAACTCTCAGCCGTGTATAGGGTCGTGCGCCACTTTCGCCACGCACTCGAGGACCGCGATTTCATTATTTTCACGGATCATAAACCTCTCGTGTACGCTTTGCGAAATTACTCCGATAAACATTTACCTCGAGACGCTCGACAGCTAGACTGTATAGCCCAGTTTTCTACGGACATCCACCATGTATCCGGAGCTGCAACCATCGCCGCAGATACTCTATCACGAATGCACAACGTGTCTACAGCCACCGAATTGATATCACATCACAACATAGTAGCACAACAACAGTCTGATTGCACGTTTGCGGATGATGTGAAACGCAAGAACTTACGCCTTGTCACAGTTCCACTGACATCTTCGCCCGGTACCATTAAATGTGACAGTACGCTGGGATACCCCAGGCCAGTCGTGCCACATTCATTACGAAAAGTAGTTTTCGAAGCGTTGCATAACCTGTCACATCCAGGGATACGCGTATCACTAAGACTGATCGCGGATCGATTCGTCTGGCCTAACATGAATCGGGATGTACGACATTGAGCCCGTTGGTGTCTTGCATGTCAACGTTCCAAGGTCAACCGACACACGAGCACCCCCTTGGAAACTTTTCCAACTGCCGACGATCGTTTTGAACATGTCCACCTGGACCTCCTCGGGCCACTTCCATCTTCGAGAAGCTACACCCACTTGCTCACGTGTATCGAGCGGTTCACTCGTTGGCCAGAAACCATACCGTTGTCAGACACATCAACAGTGTCTGTGGCTCGCGCTTTTGTCGAGCATTGGGTTACACGTTATGGTTTTCCGTTGACCATTACAATTGACCGTGGTACGTAGTTCGAATCAGCTTTATTCTCACAACTGACCAAGCTGTCAGGCGTGCATCGAGCATGCACCACAGCATATTACCCGCAAGCGAATGGACTCGTTGAGCGTTTCCATCGTCAGCTCGAGGCTTCATTACGTGCTCACGAGCGGATGGATTGGGCAGAAACTTTACCCCTAGTTCCACTCGGCATTCGCGATTGTGTCAAGAATGACAGTACGACCACAGCGTCATTTGTCTATAGTCGTCCTTTAAGCCTTCCAGCTGATTACTTTCAATCGTCAAGCAAAACTGTTGTCGACACTCAAGTCTATGCAAACCAACTGGCCAAATACATGCGATCACTACAACCGAGTGCTACACGTATTGAAAAGTCGTCGTTTTACGTTCCCAAAGAACTCAGCAATTGTGAGTTCGTGTTTCTACGAAGAGACTGTGTTAAGAAAACGCTGCAACAACCGTATAAAGGGCATTTTCGTGTCAATAAACGGTCCGCAAAACCCTATGATTGACAGTTTCGGTCAGCATCTCACCGTCCCTGTTAACCGCCTTGAACCTGCTTTCACTGACTCACCCCCGGCTTGACAACATAAACATCACCTGAGCCGTCTCCATCTACTTGAATCCATGATTTGGCCTCAGCGTTGCCTTCCGCCTGTATTCCTGGCGAAATCCCTCCTCAACCCATAACTCGTTCAGGGAGGCGCGTCCATTTTCCCGCGCGCTTTCTGGAGTAGTTTACTTTTTCTATTTAGCATTTATTGTGCAGTTGATAATTCATTATGTGTATTCCATGCTCCTGCCGACCAGCAACTAACAGTTTTTCTCAGGTACAACTTCCTGACTCGCTTTACACAAAAGATACCTGCACATAATTGTAAATATCCACAGGCGCTGCAGGACACGCGTTACGGTGGGTATCTGTCATTTTCTCTAACGTTCAGGTAATTCACCTTTTCTTATTCCTAGGTCTGACCGGATGCATGGCAAAAGTTGCTGGGCCCAAGGAAAAAACCTTGAACGCCGTAGCATTTTGTGCCTGTGCATTGAGGAAATCACACCTCATGTCACGTCCTCAGGAGGCGTTTCCATGTTGTGTGGCTCGCGCGCGGCTGGCCAGCAAGACAGCAAATGTTGCCCAGAAATAAAAGTTACAGGTGGAAGGCCTCTCATATCAGTCACCTTTCTAAAGAGGGTTGATTTAGTGAGATCACCTTCGGTGTCCCCAAAATTCTAAGCTCCGCGCGAAGTGAGAGTTGCCCTGCCAGTACCACCGCGCCGGTTCACATTACCTTGTGAATGTAAATTTACTACGAACCACTAGCATCAAAGTTAGTGGGCCGGCATAAGTATCGCAGTTATGCTCTCAGCTGTGTAATGATTTCGCACCACCTCTACTCCTGTAGGTTACATTCACTAGGATAACAATGTTGAGCTACTACCGTTAGGAACGCCGCTTAACCAATCCAACGCTTGTTTGAATTCTGAAGGTCGACTGGAATTTTCCGTCGACGCACTCTTCCACCCTGGCGGCTGCTGTGCGGTTGTACTTAATGTGCTCTCACGTCCAGTTTTCTAGCACCCCTCAATTGTTACGTTGAAGTCATTTGTGAACGGTAAGTAAATCAATAAATAAAGTTTGTTAGTAGATTCACCGTCTTCTCCTTGCGACTTCCGATTCACGGTAGCATAAGGTTGGGTAACCTCTGGGCGTACGAATTCAAGAACCCGCACTACAGCGGAGCGGGCGAAGCTGGCGGCCCTGCAGAGTTTGCTCAAGAGCAGGGCGAAGGCGGTGCTGGATGCAGCGCCAAGGGGCTCTGTGAAGCTGAAGTGGGCCGCCGCAAAGGAAGCGGTGATAGTCGCGTTAGGCAACCCAGCCGACTGCCAGGAGGGAATGAGCCGGTTCAAGGGCGCCCGACTTGGACCAGCTGGTTTACGCCATGTCTCTGTGAGCAGCGTTGTCAAGAGCCCTGCCACATTTGGACCAGAATTGAGAACAACGCCTGCTGACGAAGCAGCTTTTAGACGGAATGCCACCAAAAGTCCGGGAGCAGTTCAGGGTTGCTCTCATCGCACATCCCATGACGTTAGAGCAGTTGGTCGATGCAGCTCGACCATTGCTGGCAGAAAATTCTGTAACGGTCAACGAGGTGGAGCCAAGCGAACCGAGTGGCCCGAATGACCTCCAAAGCGCAGTGGAGAGGTTGACTCAGAAATTGGAAGCTTTGAAGGTGAAAAAGGAGGAGAACCGTGAGGACGTCTGTTACGGATGCGGATGACGGTGACACTAGCGAAGATTTTGCACACACGGCAAGAAAAGGTTGTACTTTACTAAACGTTTCGTCGACTGTTCTATGTTTAGAAAGGGGGGATCCGGTAATAGGGGCGGGTGATAAGACAGCAGTTCAGGCTAGGTTATGAGTCACTGGTGGCTTGGGGTGCTGTTTGATTGACATTGGGGTCGCGATTTCATTGATTGGGCGGAGGCCGGGAGAGACTGTGCGGCCGTGTGCGACGGTAGTCCGAGCGGTCGGTGGGATTACTCTGAAAGCTGACGGTCTGGCAAAATATGGTGTTCGAATTGATGGTCACGTAGTTAAACAACCGTTCGTCATTGCCCCCGACGCACGTCAGGCATTTTGGGGGCGGACTTTCTTCACTGCTTTGAGGCCGTAATTTATTTGAAGCATGATAAACTAGTAAAAAAGTATGGGGGCGTTCCACTAGTCAGAAAGCCTGAAACACGGTTTGGGTAGATTGAAGTGAACGCACCCAGAGCGATGCCAACTTGCGACAATCAGTTGTTGAATGAAGTGATACGCAGATTTCAGGAATTGTTCACTACGCATCAGGACCCGCATGGCCATTCGGCGCCCGAAGAACTCAATTACACTTGCAGCTTGAATTTGAACGACAAGTGGAGGACATGCTGAAGGAAGAAATCATCGAAGAGGCCGATAGCCCGTTGAATTCTCCTGTCTTGCTAGTGAAGAAGCCTAATGGTAAATTTTGATTTCGTGTCGACTTCAGGCGGCTCAACGAGATTACGATTAATGGAGTTGTAGCAGTCCCGGCGATGGCGGAGATTTTCGGAAAGCTGCAGAACGCCAGGGTGTTCAAAGTGTTGAACTTACGGTCCGGATATTGACAGATCCAAATCAAACAATCGGACCGAGATAAAACAGCGTTCACAGTGGGAGAAAATCAATACCGCCTCAACCGGATGTCGTTCGGACTCTCAGGTGCCACATTTACGTTCAGACGACTGATGAGGGAACTGAGGCGTGGTGTCCAAAGCGACCGGAACATCCTCAGATCAGTGTGGTGTGCAAATGAGTGTTTTTGTTTGTAGTCCCAAATGAATAACTTCCGTGCCATTCGCCTTCTCAGTTCAAAACACTAGTGTACTTCTGGTATACAATTCGACTAGTTAGACTGCAGACCACCCGGGTGAAAAACCAATCAACGTGGAAGAATATGTCCGGATGTTTGAAAGAGCCGTCAACAAGTCAGTGTGTTTTAACTTCGTGTGAACGTTAGCAAGGCTTAATTAGATAGACACGTCACAGTGCTGGTTGACGCCTCCGGAGACGAGAGGTTCTGCTAGCTGTCATGAGATGAATGCACCATTAAATGGTTGGAGAACGAGCAGAAAAATCATAAGCGACCACCCAGCAGAGCTCACTGGAAACTAGCAGAACAGGTAGGCAATTCGGGATTGAGTGGAACACAAGTAGAAGGCGGGAGAAAAGGACATACGGGTATTCATCCGTAGTCCATTCATGTCTTCTAAAATCAGGTGATTTCGTGGACGCATGGGTAAATCACTCGTTTAATCCTCCAAAAGCTTTGATGTTTGGATTGCAAAGGAATCACCACCAGCAGTGTTGACATTCTAAACATGTAGATGATTCTAATGGAGCATCTTGACCACCACTCACAGGTATAGTTACGTGATAAACCAAGGGGTTTCGGTGGTTGCATCTTTGTCAGGCATGAAAAGCTTTCTGTTGCAGGCGAAAGATTGTGTGACGACAGAAACTATGGCCCGGGGATGATATAATAAAATACCACAAAGATTTCATGATCTACTAGATTTGATAGGCATGATAATCAACTTAAGTTGGGTGCTGAAGGTACCGCAATAATGGTCTTTTGCTTTGACTGTAAGATTTTATCCTGGCAAATAACGTGGAAGTAAACCAGGCAAAAAATGTGGAAGAATTTATTCCTAACCAACTTGCTCACTATCGGTGACATGGTAAGTTAAACGTCATAGATCCAGACTACTGTAATACGTTGATTTCGGAACAGAAAGTTCACCATATTTCATCCCACAGTACTCAACTGTGTATCATTTATACGACACCTTGAATGGCACTGTCACACAAAAGCACGACTTCATTTATCGCTCATCGCTAGCTTATAACTTGTCATTGTTTGATGTGCGACTTTCACCAGTGCAGGTTTTAGAAATCTGTAACTGTCAGCATCATCATCACCATCATCCTGAACTCTCGCAGCTGATACGTGCATCAAATCAGGCTAGTCGAGTAGTGTTGTGGCCTTTGGTCAAACTTGTCGTCTTTCTCGCTGCCCACGAACGCCAACATGTGAGGTTTTTCTAAATCCGCGGAGACCACAACAATCTTACATGGGGTCATTTATGCGACCTGGAGGCAACCTAGTAACTGGAACACTTTCACGGTAAACCTCTTTGAAGCTGACATTCTTAAGCTACTTGGAGCCACGCTCTCTTTTAGTGCATTCGCACCAAACATATCCAGGTCTGAACTTTGTGACTTAGTTCGAATATCACGCTTTTCAGTATCGGCCTATTCAGTTGATCGCACTATAAAGCATTACATTAAAAACCGCTTACTAGTTTAACGGTAATCTTGGCTGGCCATAAGCAAACTGATTCATACTATACCGAGAGTATCGCGTCTGACAAGTTTCCGAGGCTCAAAGTCAGTTACCATCAAAACTGCACAGGTTTTTATGCTTACCTCCCTCATTACACATGTTCAATACAGGCCCGTACTTTTTGTTAACCACCGTATTACATTAATTGGTAATTGCGTTTCTCTTCTTGTTCCTCTTTGATTGTTTGATGTGCGGTCAAGTGAGTTCTGAATCTATATTGAAGGCTTTGTTTAGGTAGATTCCTGGACCACGGAGTTGCACTGTAACACTCAGAGTGCACACTCTGAGTGCAGTATGCATTTAAGCGAGTTGATTTTATGTTAAAACCGCCCAAATTATACTCTGTTAACTCCAACTGTTTCTTAACGATTGTGTGCAACTGACTCTATTTACAAACGGAGAGAATGGGAACGAGCCGAAACACGACGAGAACGACCAACGAAAACTGGTCGTCACTACTGTGACTACGGCAACGATGAGCCTTCAGCTGACTATATTTGGATACACAAACAATGTGTGTGATCTCGTTCAGTTTGTTTGCAAACACTGTTCTACGCCATGTTCAATGTCGCACATTTTAACCGTGGATTCAATCACCCGATATCATGCTTCCATCCTCTTTGATCAGGCTTGTGATTTGAGAATAAGTGATCCAATCCCACTCACCATTTGGTTACAGAAACTAAGAGGATGTGAAGCAAAGTCACGCTTTTTCAAGATAACCCAAAATACAACCGCATATTCACGTCATTTTGTGTGGATGATTTGAGATTTGTTTTCAGCGTACAATTCTGAGTGCACACGCGCGTTGTTACGTCTCTTACTCGGTTTTCAAGATTTCTAACCGTTACTTGTTCGCATTCAGCACGTTCTGCGTCCACGTTTCACTCTGATTAAAAAAGGTTTGTGCCGCAAAAATTGAATGTGCATAAAAGATTTCTGAGAAAAGTTGATCTTGTCTAGTTAGGCTTGTAGCATATTCACTTAGAATACTGACGTGCATACTGCTTCACTTTTCTCTCACTGAAGCCTCCTTCTGAATCTTGAGTTAACAGGACGCGCGCATCAAATCCGATTACCTCAAGGCTCCACTGGTTTGCTGCTTTTGTGTACAGAACGTGATTTCAGTATCTGGTTGATGATCACTTCATGCGTTCACCTCTGTGCAGGAAAAACTGCTTTCGGCAGCTTATTTGGTAAGTGAATGCTTCATGAATGACAAAACAAACCGGCACATTCGGCAACCTGATTATTGGAGAAGCAAAACACACTGATTCAGTGACATTGGAAAAAATGTTGCGTTCCGTAATCTGCATGTGCAAAAGTACAGTTCTGTTGCAACACAGCGAATCGAAACAATAACTAATAGAACGTAGCACACAAAGGACTTGACTCTAATCAGTTTTTCTACTGTTATCCATGAAAACGTTGGTTGTAATTCTTAATATTCTTTTCATGTGGCTTTTGTTTTAACTTGCTAGTCAACAAACAGACTGAGTGGTTCAAAATTACAACTGGCCATTATGTATTAGTGGATCACGCTAATTGCTGGTAATTCTGTTGAAGATTATACACCGGTTACTATTGAATCGTTCGCTAACGATTCAAGTTCACACCGAGTTACGCGTAATCTGTTGATCCAGTAAATGCCTCTCAATATTCAACGACAGAGATAATCTGTCCTCGGAACGGTTAACGAGAAGGCGCTCGTAATAACTGGATTTAATACGGTACTAATTGAATCATTGTACAAGAAAATTGAGTCTCTCACCTCGAAAGTGCCTGCACAACAAATCGACAACCAGGCACCGATCAACAATGGTGGACGATAAAACGGGTCGAGCTCACTCAAACAAATGGCCATTGGTTTGGTCAGAGCAAAACGACTGTTCATGCATCGAGAAACGACGGGAATCATGAGTTACCCCAGGGAAAATATGGAACAAAAAATGTCTAATTTCGGTAAACAGAAGTTTACAGGGCTCGGACTAAATAGGGGTAAGGAAAACGGTCAAAGTAGGTGGTGTAAGAACAAGGATGAGTAATGTATTTCATTTGGAGAACAGAACAAAGCGTAGGGCCACCTTTCAACATCAAGCAAACCTCAGCAATCTTAAAATAGCGCAACAAACTTTAACAAAATCAATAGTTACTGTGTATCTTTCAATGTTTGATGTTTACCTGGATCCAAAATGGTCTTACACAGTAACAGGACAGTTGATCACATATCGTCATGTACAGCTCATTGGTCTCTGATGATCGACCTAAATGATTTGCTCAAAAACTGCTCTCGACAACGATTAGATCTTCATCAGTTTAACAAGCTCGCCATAATCGTAGATTTTCTTAACCGGCTTGAAGTTTCAGTATTTTACCTATGAGAATAAATATTTTGGTTGCGGAATTTTGCCGTAACTTTAAATTTAAACAATTTCATGCCAGTCGAGGTTGCTGAAATTGAAACAGCATTTGTGCACTGCACAGAAAAATTAACTCGGTTGAAAACCTACTTATCTTGTTAGTAACTAATTTGACCAAAGAAGAATATGACTAATATGTCTTCAGTGTCATCTTGCTCATTGGAGTACTCAGGAAACAATGATTGTTGACTCACGATTTGAGCTAAAGCAACCCGGTTTCCATTACTGACTGTCAGGTTCACCAAATTGCCGAACGCTTATTGCCACTGACTTGAATCAAGATATAAATGGGCTATTTCAGTCAAATCTTTACTTTCATGTTCCAGACCTGAAAACAACACTCAGTATTATCTACTTGTCCGGATAGCTTAAGCTACCGTCACTTGAATTCCTTACTGTTCACATTCTTTATAACGCTTGGCGGTATGATGCGACACTACAGTCGAAGCACGTGACACTCATATCAAATGTCAATTTTTTTAATTTATAAGGTTGCTATCCTCATGACGTATGACTTTGCAGTTTCGGATGCCACACAGTGTTAGCTACATTGACGAAATTCGACCTGCATATAACTTTTTCTGCCACAGAGTTCACATCTCACATTTTGCCTTGACGAACTAGTGCAACAAGAGACACCTAACGGTTTTATATATGAGTTAGAAAACCTTATACATAAGCAATAAATCCGAATATTTTCAGCAAATGCGAGTGATTTAGCACAAGCGATCCTCTGTAAAAAATATTATGATTATACCCATTGGCTCGTTTCAGAGATTTTTGGATTAAATGGGCCTGTGTTCAAATAGGCGTATAGAAGCAGGGTCAGTGCTCGTGAAAGAGTCCTAAGTGACGCGGCTGTTCCACATCCAGTTGAATTCCTTTACGTTCGATGCACCTAATTGACGCGATGTAGACGAAGACGACGGTGAAAGTATCACTGTAGACATCGTAATATCTTTAGTTTTGGGATTGGAATGTAGAAGGTGCAAAGTAACTAGGCATGCGCGAATTTCTGTCAAATGTTGTCTTTTTTGTTTACGTAATAACTCGTGCACGGGAACTTTCATCTAGTGTTGGATAAGCCTACAAGCGTTGGTGCTGTTTATCGTAGAAGATCTATAGTGAAAAAAGTTTGAAGGTTCGGGTATAATACTTTTATGCACCCTCTCGAACTGATTTTGATAACGCTCATCTACATTATCAATCACTTGAAGTCGGTCTGATAAGCGTACAAAATCACCAGGCGCACTTGGAAAATATGAGGTTGGTTACTGGAAAATAACAGTCAGTCAGGGTGGTAAAATCCAACTAAATTTCACAGATATACCGGCGGTGGACCTCATACAAAACGTATATATTCCTTCACATTTTCGTTGAACGGTCATATTTGCACCGGTATTTTTCCACAAGTTCACTCACATTTATTCCTATAATTACCTCCGAAAACTCTTGAGTAGGCAATGCGTTTAGCAGCAACAAGTTTCAAAGACCTCAATAAGCATTTCAGCGGAAGTCCTCAGTGGCTTGCTAAAAAGTTTCGCACACCTAAGTTCACATAGGCTAATCAACCACAGAAATGGACTAGTCACAAAGTGTTAAATGTGAAAACTTCGTTATATAAATTTAATTGTCGAAATTGACTGACATACGATGGACAAGTGGTGTACAAGTAGGCCGGAGATTGTCACACGAATGATATTATGTAACCGTAAGCAACCAACTCAATGCAACAGTATGATACAGATAATATCAGGCCAAGTGCAACAAAAAACAGATGTGAGTAGTAATCATCATAAAACCGTATAATTCACATGGTGAGCGAGATAAATTTCAGGTAGAGAAAGTTTGTGTCCATGCAACCGTTTTCCGATCAATCACATCAGCAGCGCAAAACTATAGGCAGTAAACTTGTGGTAGTTAACCATCCTTGACTGCGTCACGTTCAAAAAGCGGGCTGCCCAAAGAAGTAGTTTACAATCAAGAATGTCTACGGTTAGTCAAACGGGTTGACGACAAAAATGTGGGAAACCCACAGGGTGAGTTGTACAAACGTGAGCTGCAGTCTTTGTGTACTGGTGCGTAGTGTTGCCACAAGAAATGTACAAATATTATGATCTCTTGCCAAAAAGTTTTCAAAAATTGTTTCTCACTTACAACCTCATGTTTTTCCAACAGTCTACGTGAGGTTTTGTGCAAGCACTTCCTAACAGCCACTGATACTGATCGCAATAATCACCGATTATCCGAACGTGAACATCAGATTGATGGAAAAAGTTACCGTCGGAAGGACGGCGTTGCGATGGGGTCACAGTGAGGCCCACTGTTAGCAGATATCTTCATGGCAATGTTAGAAAGAACTACGCTACGTGGGATTATTGACAATAGCGCTCTCCACAAAAGGTACATGGACGACATCATCTGTGTGGTTGACGAAACTATGGATCTAAACTGCCTATTAGCGGAGGCGAACAAGGCACATCCTAATCTCAACTTTTCACTTGAGGCCGAGAAAGATGAACAACTCTTCTTTCTGGATGTGGCGCTGAATCGTCGTGCAAATGGTTTACTTCAGAGGGGTATTCACAGGAGGAGGACTTGGAACGGCCAGTATATTCACTTTTTCAGTTACGGACCGCTCAGACAGAAGAGAAACCTCGTTCGTAGTTTAACACACAGAGCTATGAGGATATGTACTGATGACATGATTG